>OX456984.1:128194709-128787323 GCA_949752695.1 Melanostoma scalare | reverse complement strand
GGAAACGTTGATGCATCAGCTGATATGATATCTAATGTAATTCTCAACGGCATGAGAAATTTTTTTTCCTCACAGAACAAAAAGTATCATCCCCCAAAGAGAATTCGTGGTTTGATTCAAGCTGTAAAAAGGCGATTAGGGATAGAGAAAGTAGTTTTCGAAAATTTAAAGACAACCCTTCAGTAGAAAACAGAAATTTGTTCTAAACGGGCCAGAAATATCATCTGTAATGCTCAAATACAAAGGGTTAAGTTCTTACATGACCAAAAAGTAAGGCAAAAAATACTATTGTGTCCAAAAGGAAGTAAAAACTTTTGGTCTTTTGTCAAGAACATTAAGAACTCGACCACGTCATCGGTCCCAACACTCGTCTTCAATGACTCTCCGTATGTCAGGTCAATCGATAAAGCCAATTTGCTGGCAGCTCAATTCGCTGCCAACACGACACTTCCTCATAGCATATTGGCTCCACCTGAGCTCGAGTCTGCAAATTCTTTGATGAAGCAGCTATTTTTTCGAACTCGCTCGGTTGCGAGAGTCCTCAAAGATCTCAACATACATAAGTCCGCTGGTCCAGAAGGTATCCCCGCCGTTATTCTGAAGAGGTGTTCTTCTACCACTGCGTAAACTTTTCCATCTTTCCTATTCTGCTGGGATTTTTCCGAGCAGATGGAGAACTGCATTTGTCCAGCTGGTCCCTAAAAAAAGCGAATCTTCCTCCCCTTCCAATTACCGTCAAATTGCACTAACCTCCCTTCTTTCCAAGGTCATGGAAACGTTGATAAACCGTCAACTTATGAAATATCTTGAAGAGCATCCTTAATGACCGTCAGTACGGCTTTCGTAGCAAACGGTCCACTGGTGATTTGATGGCATATCTTACCGAAAAGTGGAACCAATCTTTACATTGTTTTGGAGAAAGTAAGATTATTGCGCTTGATATTTCTAAAGCATTTGATAGAGTTTGGCATCAGGCTCTTTTATCGAAAATGCGTGCATTTGGTATCGATGAGTCTCTTCTTCGGTGGATTAGAAATTAAGTTTCCGAACGTTCAATACAAGTTGTGTTGGATGGCTTCAAGTCTGATACCCACTTCATAAATGCTGGTGTGCCCCAGGGCTCCGGTTTGTCTCCGACTCTCTTCCTCATTTTCATTAATGATCTCTTGTCTGAAACTTCTAATCCGCTTAGCTGTTTTTCTGACGACTCAACCCTCAGCTTTTCATATTCGTTCCCAAATTCACGTCCCTGCTCTTTGGATGTGGAACTGGAACGGTTGCGTACGATAAGCTCATTGAATTCTGACCTTGACAGCATTGTTTCATGGGGTCTTATAAACCGAGTAGAATTCAATGCTTCGAAAACTCAATGCTGTCTCTTGTCGTTGAAGCTTAACATTCCCCCATTGCCATTGTCAGCAGGTACCACTATTCCTGATGGCTTATAGAAGTGCGGTACATAGCTCGACAGGACAAACACCATCTGACATCCTGTTCGGGGAAACCACGTGGTTGCCCAGCGAACTTAAATTTGGATGCCCCACAGAGGAGCCAAAGAACACGAACGAGTATATGGACGACCTCAAGGAGAGGCTCGCTGACATCCATAAAAGAACAAGGGAACGGATGAAAGCCTACAGCGACTGGATGAAGACACGGTACGACACAAAAGCGACAACTTCAGGGTTCCAAGCAGGTGATCGTGTGTGGCTTTATAATCCTCATCGTATAATCCTCATCTTCAGCAGAACTTTGAAGGTCCTTATACTGTTGTCACGAGGATTAACGACGTGGTTTACTGCATCCAAAGAGGACTAAGAGGCAAGTTAAAAGTAGTTCATTGTGACCGGCTGCATCGATATATTGACAAGGCTGCAGATGGAATTATTGGGGACGAACAATCTTAAGGAGGGGGCAGTGTAATGTACACCCAACATTTAATACCAATTTCCTAATCGAAAACGTTCAACCGAAAACACAAGCGGCAACACTAGTGTTAGTGTAGAAATATACCAGGAGAAGAAATGTTTGACAGCAAAAATACTGGAGTGTGGAGACCATGTGGAAATTACTGGGAAGTTCTAGAAATGTAATGTCATTCGATATTAATAGGCCGCCGCGCCGAGGCAACCAGATGTCAGTTTTTATTATAGGGTGATAATGTTAAGAGTGAGTTAATGTGACTATTGGTAGTGTTGAAATCGAATAAAAGTGGTACAAATAAATTGAAAGGTAAAGTTTTATTATTGCGAACTAAGCGCACGTTACATTATGTACATATCGTCGGCTTACATGTGGAATTCGTGAATTTAAATATCGATAATTATAGCAGATGTAGGTAGGTACTTAATGAATTTCTCCTGACCATATTTTCAGAACGAAGTTCCTTATCGCGCGTTGTGAAAGGGGGCTAGACGGCAAAAATTCTTACGAAAAGTTGTCACGACACTTTTTGCTATAGTAAGCTATTGTAAGCTGTGCGGCGTCGCATGTTTCTCTGTCTGTCTGTCTCTCTCTCTCTGTCTCTCTCTCTGTCTGTCTCTCTCTCTGTCTGTCTGTCTCTCTCTCTCTCTCTCTCTCTCTCTCTCTCTCTCTCTCTCTCTCTCTCTCTCTCTCTCTCTCTCTCTCTCTCTCTCGTCTCTCTCTCTCTCTCTCTCTCTCGCTCCTCTCTCTCTGTCTCTGTCTCTCTCTCTCTCTCTCTCTTATAGAAAGCAAGCCAGAAATTTTCATTTCTATTTTGCATTGAACAGTGTGGTGTCGCGACGATTATTTTTGTTGAGTGTATACAGGTTTTTTGTAAATAAAATTAATCGAAAGGAACTTCGTTCCATCCGGGTGTCCCTTGACACCTTTCAAGTTTTTTTTTTTTTTAAATTCTGACACTAGGCATGCGCAATCAGAAGATTGCGCAATATTGTTTTCGCTCTACACTACTCATGCAAACTCATTCGTGTTTTTATAGCCGTGTAGACAAGTTGTAGAGATACTAACTACGAACTACACTTAACTGAGCAATTTTGCCAACACACACCACACATGCACGATTGCGCAAACAAGAAAATATCAAAAAATTCTGATATTGCTCAAGCCGCTTGCACAATTACTCAATCAACACCATACACCTTCAATCTGCTTGCGCATGATGGCATGAGTATGAGTAGTGTATGGGCCCTATTATTGAAAAACGATTTTGCATTTTGCAGCAAAACTGTTAACTGGATCCCAAAACTGACGACACCAATCGATTGGGCGTTGGAAAATACATACGAGTATCAAGTAAACCGAAAATTGAAAAAAATTACTCAATTGATTTCACTTGTAAGCCGACGATATCCACTCGTTCATATTTTTATTGAAAGATGTATAGATATGATTGCAAATACATGACGTGTTGGGAACAAAACTGTTTTTCTTTTTATTGAGTTTTCTATAATATTCTGATTTCGAGATTTACAAGGAGAAAGAAAAGAAGGAAAGAACACCGAATTCTCTAAAAGAAGAAGAAGCTGCACTCGTTTGAGGAAATTGAGAGATGCTATGACAGGAGTTTTACCCAGAGGTAAAGAGATCCTGCCAAAGTGGCAAGCCTCGAACTCAAGCCTGTAAAGACCAGCAGTGAAACATAGTAATAGAAACAGTCGCTACTGAGGATCTGGAAAGATCACTTCTGCAGACTGCTTAACGGCAATGAAGACACAAATTCCACTGTCAGGCAGAATGCTTGGACGGTGATCAAGAATGCCGTCCTCCCGAAATAGAAGAAGTTAAGCTTGCCTTATGCAAACTAAAATCAAATGAGACTTCAGGTGCAGATGGCCTAGACGCCGAACTTTTCACAACAGCAGGAGACAAGTTGGAAAAAAAGCATGCACCAGCTGATCTACATGATATGGTCGGAAGAAAGCATGCCCGATGAATGGAACCTCGGTTTTGTATACCCGATCCTTAAAAGGGAGATCGTCATAAATGTGCCAATTATAGAGGAATAATGTGATAAGTGAACGTCTGAAACCCCACTTCAACAACTTGATAGGTCCTTACTAATGTGGTTTTAGAACACAGAAGTCCACAATAGTCCAAATTTTCACATAACGTCAGATCTTGGAAAAAACCCGTGAATATAATATCCATATACTATACCATCTTTTTATCGATTTCAAGGCCGCGTATGACAGTATTAACAGAGAAGAGCTCTGTACAGAGCCTCGTACGACTATGCAGTATGACTTTGGAGAATTCACGCTGCTTAAGGTCAGTAAGGAACTCACCGAGAGCATTGATGTCGAAAAAGGTTTTCGAAAAAACGACAAACTGTCATGCGATTTCTTCAACATCATACTTGAAAAGATTGTACAAAACTCAAACGTCAACCCCAGAGGAATAAAATCTTTCAAAAGTTAGTACAATTACTCGCCTACGCAGACGATATTGACGTAATGGGAAGAAGTATTCTTGATGTCATAGGTGCTTTTGCGAGTATTGAAATAGAAGCGGCAAAAATGGGTTTGATGGTTAATGAGGACAAAACGAAGTGGGTATATGCTGTCATCAAACAAGCACACAGAACATCGACGAATTGGACAAAAACATCAGAATTGACAGATATAACTTGAGGTATTCAGTACTTCGTCTAGCTATAGACACGGATAACACCCTTCACCTAGCGCATTTCTAAAAGGGGCCTACAATTTTCTGCCGGTTCCGAGCGGCTAATAGAGAAAGCGCTTTTCATGGCAATGAATTTACTAACGGATAGGACTTGCCAATTAATCGCGAAAGGCGATACCAGTGGAAAAACATTTTTGCCTCTTCTGAGATTCGAACCTCGAACCTCTGGGTTAGCAGGTGGACATGCTAACCATCACGCCACGGGTACCGAGAGCGAAGTTATACATTTTTTTATAAACATAATATTAATTATATTTAATTACTTGTTCTGGAGGAACATTGTCTTTTCATAACCTCTTTCCAACAGGAGACAGTTCTTCGAATTTGTATAATTTGTTTAGATTATTTTTGCACCTCAAACTTTATTAAATTTCTTCAAAAAAAAAATTACAATAACAAAAAAGATTTTTGCTATTGTTTTCTTTATTTTGGAGTTGAAGACTGAAATCAGAAAAGGATTAATAGATCCAGTGACCTTACTCCATTAAAAATTTGGCGTTTCGCCTAGGTACGACAGTGGACTCATCAGTTAAATGCTGTCGTAACCTTCTAAGACGCAAATTTGTTGGTTAACACCAAAACACTTATAAAATTCACAGCACTCACATACCCACTGTCGTACCTGGGCGAAACGCCAAATTTTTCATGGAGTAAGGTAACTGGATCTCTTGATCCTTTTCTGATTTCACTCCCATGTGTTTTAAAATTTTTTGTTTCTTTCATAAAATGGAACTTTAGACATACTAAATTTAGGCAACCGATTTCAGTGTATAGATTTAGAGACTCACTAGGCACTAGGTGAAAGTGTCAATAAATACGAAATAAAGTTGGACACTGTTTTAAAAGCTGAGCAATGAACTGTAAAAACTCAATTTTACTTTTAATTCACTTCATATTCTCAAAAGAAAATAATTTCTATCACACCTATACATAGTATAAACACCAGTTCATATTTATCTCCTTTTCTTACACACTCTCACAAGCAACGATGAACGTCAAAAAATTAGCAACTGACTAAAATGTTACCCTGCTCCACAGCAGGGTAAATTTTTCCAGAGTATAGTATAGGAACCACGCTAGTGTCAACATTTAGACATGGGATCAAATTTAGTTGAAGTTTCAACGCAACTGGGACTCGGCCTTATGCCACTACTGGCGAATTCTCTTTCTAGTTAAAAATGAAAATGCACCAGCCAAGTTTGACGTTTCAAATCAACTAGAACTAGATTACTTACGACAACTTCTACAAAAAAAAATTTTTGTTGGAACAAGTAAGTAGTATGGTTCCGCTGATTATGTAAGTGATTTAGGGAAGCACGCTGACATGGTCAAACGAAGTTATTATCATTCATTCACTTTTCACTCACTCACTTCAGAATGTTACTTTTCTTTTTTCAAAGCGCACAGCAACGAGTTATAGTATAGCAACTCTGGCTTCACGATCTACAATCTCCCAGTTTTGTTTGAAAAAAGGATGTACTGTATGCACAACCAGGAGCAATAGGACGAAGGAGCAACGGCTGCACAACAAGTCTTATAATTAATCAGGGAGTCGCTAGTGTTGAAATTAAAGTTTTAATTACATATGGGAATATTTTTCGTCGTTATTATTTTTCTTGTGTTTATTTCGCCTTTTTCCTTCTAGCTGCTGTCTTTTATTTCTCCTACGATAGGTTTTTTTATCCTCGAGTTGGAAAATTTAGATTAATGAGGAACCGAGATGGTCGCTTCTGGGACCAATAAGAGGGCTTTGCAATGTGTTTTTGAAGCAGCTTAATGTAGTTGTTGTATGACAAAGTCGTATATAGCTAGGGATGATTATGAAAAATATCCACTTTGGGAGCTTCATGTTGATGGTATTCGTGAATGCAAAGTAGAGTGACGTTGAGAACTGTAATTTTTTTTTATCAAGATGAAACATTTTACACAAACAACCGCTCCAAATTGACAAATCTTTTTATTAATTTGAAGCAATAAGAATATTGTTTGGAGTTTCCTAATAGGCACAATCCGTTCACAGGCGTAGCGAGGGTTCAAGCCATGTCGGGATGACTTTCAATGAAATGCCGACTTACAATCAAGACAACATGTTCGTATATATTTATATGTAATTATGTATATGTACAAATGTACATATGTTTTCTTTCAATTATAGACACGAATGCTTCACTAATCGATTACCAATAAATGGTCAGATACCCAGCTGTACATTCGAATACACTTCTATTTTGACATCCTTAAAGTTGTCTCAAAACCTGCATACTGTAGGGTGTCAGCGTCAAAGGTCACAAAAATTTTTTTTTCGCAAATGTCTCGTTTCCTGTGTTGTTTTTTTTTTTTTTGCTAATTGTGTCTATTATCAAAATTGTAGAAGACTAAATTCTCTACAACTTTTGTTTCAAAAGTTTTTTAATACGTTAAACCGTTTCGATAAATTGCTTTGAGAATGCAAAAAAGAGTGCAGTTTTTACATTCTCAAAACAATTTTTATTTCTTAGCCTACTTACAGTATTTTGAAATACAGAATTTCGAGATACAGTATTTTGACTTACAGTATTTTGAGATACAGAATTTTGAGATACAGTATTTTGACTTACAGTACTTTGATCATACAGCATTTTGTAGATACAGTGTTTTGAAATACATGATTTTGAGATACAGTATTTTGACCCATACATTATTTTGACCCTAACCCGTCCTTATCACATCTCATGTCTTTTCATAACCTTCTTTCCAACAGGAGACAGTTCTTCAAATTTGTATAATTTGACATACCAGGGCGGTCTGATAAGTCTGAGGCTCTTTGATTTAAATGCGCAATTACTCTAAATATCATACTGCTACCGTCAACTGCCATCTATATAGACTACTGTAAAATTTTGGGAGAGTTAGGTCTTTCAATTTTTGTTTTATAACCATTCAAAGCAGTAATCTCGTGAAAATTAATGACAATGAAGAGAAGAGAATTTAGTGTGCTGATTAAGCATTAGTTTTGCGTAAAAAATCATTACCGAAGCTAAGGAAAGACTTTATAAGTAGGTACTCTGGGGTCTCTATACTACACCATCAATTCCCATGGTTAAAGAGTGGTTAACGGAGTTCCGATATGGTTGTGGTCTTATCAGCACAACAGCTGCCGAACTTTCAGGTCGCTCTAAAGGAGTCGTCACACCAAAAATCATCGATAAAATCCATGGATTTATATTGAACGATCGACGAATTAAAGTGTGTGAGGTGACTAGGTTGGCGCAGGGACATAACTCCACGGGACATAAGTCCATTATGGACTTGTGTCCCACTTTAGTGGGACATTAGTCCAAAACTGGATTATGGATCTATGTCCCACCGCGGTGGGGCATAAGTCCATAAAAGAAATGTTTGGACTTATGTCCCATTTTACATGTTGTGTTTGAGGGAAATACAAAACCTTTGGCGAGATGAACCTTTTCCAAAAAATTGGCAATCAAAAGATATTTGGAATACATTAAAAACGTGTTTAACCGGCTTTTTCTTTGCTAGTTACTAGGCAGGGCTACCATTATGTCAAGAAGTCAGCGTAATGTCTTATAGTTAGAAAACCAAAGGTTGTTAGAATACCGCCGCTCGCTCTTCGAATTTATAAACTAAAAACTGAAGAAAAAATAAAATGTAACAGGGAAAGGAAAAAGAAAAAAGTGAAACAAAATCATTCTGCTTTCTTTTGTTTTCCTCAAACAGAAAAACATTGAATAAAATTAGAAAAAAACAATAGAAAGCGGAATAAGATTTTGTTTCTGAGAACTAAGAAAAATAAAAGTTAAAATTCGCAAAGTAGAGATATGGTTTTCCGGAATTTGAAGATAATACATATTTTATTTTTAGAAGTTAGTAGAGTTCCTTTGTTTAAAAAAGAAATTTAAAAAATTTTAATTTTTGAGAATTTGAGAAATTAAAATTAAAAAATCGCGCGATTTTTTAATTTTAATTTCTCAAATTCTCAAAAATTAAAATTTTTTAAATTTCTTTTTTAAACAAAGGAACTCTACTAACTTCTAAAAATAAAATATGTATTATCTTCAAATTCCGGAAAACCATATCTCTACTTTGCGAATTTTAACTTTTATTTTTCTTAGTTCTCAGAAACAAAATCTTATTCCGCTTTCTATTGTTTTTTTCTAATTTTATTCAATGTTTTTCTGTTTGAGGAAAACAAAAGAAAGCAGAATGATTTTGTTTCACTTCAAGAGAAAAACAATAAATAACTTTGTTGCAAAATTACCCAAGTCATTGTATTCAATTATAATAATGCAATATCAGGAATACCATGCAAGGAGTTTTTTTTTAGAAATTTTACTGAACGAAAATTTGATTTTTCAGGGGGTTAAATAAGTTTTAATAAAATAAAGAAATTTTATATAAAAAGTTACCTTTTTACATATCAATTCAATCTTATAATATTTTTTTTAAAATACTAAAATTTTTAAATAGTTTTTGGCTTATAAACTTGAAGAGCGGCGGTATTCTAACAACCTTTGGTTTTCTAGTTGTATTTCATAAGGCTTTTTATTTACTATTATTTATCGAAAAATTGAGATTCTATGCAAATTGTGAACTTATGTCTCACCTAAAATAAAAAAAAGTGTGGACTTATGTCCCATATTGGTAGGATATAAGTCCATAATCTACTTTTTATCCAGTTTTGGACTTATGCCCCACTGAAGTGGGATACAAGTCCATAATGGACTTATGACCCGAGGAGTTATGTCCCTGCGCCGACTAGGTTAGGTAAGGTTAGGTTGCATGGGGGGTGCAGCCACAAGTGGCAACACCTCACTCGGATCTCAAAGATCCATTGTGCTCCCCGGGAAATCAGAGGATGAGGAGATGGGAGGATTGACGATGGAACTCCCACTGAACCATTTTGAGCCCTGAGTAAATTTCAGGACGTTGCTCAATGGGAGATTAGAGATGTCGCCCAGTTCGTCGAAGAAGTATTCTCCGAGGGTTTTTTTCCGAGTGTTGGCCAAGCTAGGACACTCACAGAGGAAGTGGAATGATCCTTCCTCTGCCTCCTCATCTTGGCATCCTCTACATAAGTCCGATGTGCTAATGTCCATTCTCATCATGTGGGTACCCAACGAGTTGTGGCCCGTGAGAATGCCAATCAACAGAGAGAGCCGAGGTCTGCTTAGCTGGAGTATAAATTCTGTTTTTTTTCTTGGAAATATCTGGCCAAAGGTTTCTAGAGACTCGGCATGTTTCTAAATATGACCACCTGCCATTGGCGGTTTTTAGAAAATTGTGTTTGATTCTGTTTTTTTCTTGCTCTAGTGGCTTTAGAACTGAGGTGTTCGTTTCGCTGGATTCGAGTGTTGACCCGATTTTAGCCAGCTTATCCGCCATTTTATTACCGATTATGTCACGATTTCATGGAGCCCAGGTTAAACTAACTGTGTTTGTTTCGCTGAGCAGTCTTAGGTTACTGCGACAGCTTTCTACTAGTCTGGATTTTGTGATAATGGATGAGATAGCTTTAATGGCCGCCTGACTATCTAGAAAGAAGTCAGTATTTTTGTTGATCAAGTTTTGCATCGCGGCTTCGCACACTGCGAGTACCTCTGCTTGAAAGACACTGCAGAAGTCGGGAAGCTTTATTGATCTATTCATGATAGGGTAGTCTGAAAAGATACCTGACCCTACCCCTTCGTCCATTTTGGAACCATCTGTGAAGACGGAAATGTGATTTTCTATTATAACCCTGTTTTCCTCCCAGCTTTCTCTTGTCGGAAAGACTGTAAGGGCCACTGGATTGAAGTCAATGCAAATGGGGGGGTTTAGTCTGTTTGAGTGTCTATATCTGTTTTTGGTTTCCAGAGCTGCAGTTGGTGTTGTTCTCATGGCACTAGTTGAGCCAATGCATGCAAGCCTTTGGATTTTGGTCATGGTCTTAAGGTTTGAAGTTGTTAGGTGACTAAGACTGTAGGCATCTTCACTGAGCGGGTATGTCAGAATTAACATGAATGTTTGAATATGAAAAAGTCCCTTTTTTAATGCCATGCTTGAAAAGATTGTAAAAGAATCAAACGTCAACACCTGAAGAATAATCTTTCTACAGCTACTCGCTTACGCAGACTATATTGACGCAATAAGAAGTGAGTTGTAAGTGTGATATTTTAGATGCTTTTGCGGTGCGTGAAATAAGTTAAAGGGCAATAAATTCGTATCAACTAAATTTCCCCTTGAAATGGAAATAATGTGAAATATCAAATTTCTTTGATGTTTGACTTTGTTACCAACAATTAGAAAAGACTTTCTGGTTAATGACTTACACGATTTTCACGAAATTTTGTACTTAAGAAAACTTTGATTGCTTAAGAAACATTGAGTATGAACATTTGAAAATTTTGATGTTTGAAACTTAACCAAAGTGTAAATTCGAAATAAAGGGATTCATTTTTATAAACTGTAACTGCGTACTGAACTCCTTGATTGTCACACATCACCGTAAAAGCTGCCTTAGCATATTCGATGAAGCCAATTTATTTCAAAAGGCTACGATGAAAAGAAACTTCTTTAACGCCTTGACACATAGCAATATATTTAGCTTCCATCGTGCTTAAGGAAACAACGGGCTGTTTTTCGACTCCCAAGCAACAAGGCAGCCATAAAAGAACATAGCAAAACCACTCAAGGACTTTCTATCTACTAGGTCTGATCCCCAGTCAACATCTGTGAAGCAAATAGGGTTTCTATTATTGGGATCATAAGTTAACATACCTTTGGGTTTAAGTTTGAGGTATCTTAGAACCCTTTTTTGCAGCCACAAAGTGCTTTTGGTGAGGATGACTATGGTACTGAGCTAATCTTGACACAATATGCACGATGTCTTGTCTGGACATTGTTGCTATATATGTGAGACCTCCAAGTGGCGATTTGAACTCCTTGATATTAGAGCCGGAGTAATGTTCGCGTCAGCACATTTTTCTAATATTGAACCTTCTGCAGAGGGTGTTGCAGCACCTTTACAATCCAGCATTCCCCATTTTTTCAGCAACTCCAAAGCACCTATATCTCTGTTGGTGTATTTCGCTTCGAAGACCAACTCGCTGAATCTCCAAACCTAAATAGTATTTAATTGGACTACGATCAACAGCTTCAACTTGGGAACACAAATTTTCGATTATGTTTTTCATAGTGGCTTCTTCAGAACATGCTATTGGCAGATCATCGACGTAAATAGATACTATGTTGATTTATTTCATTTTGGTGATTCATGAAATAAATACAATTATCAGTTTTTTCGCTATTGTGTTCGGTTTTTTCACAGCGTCTCCTCTCTTCCTCCAACACCTTAACCTCCAATTGCTCGAATGTAGGCAACTTATCTCTGCTTTCTATGGCTACTACAAAACTTTCCATATCATCAGGCAGACCACACAGCAGTAAGATACAAAGGAGATCTTCTGGCATCTCAACATTAATCTCATGTAGGTTATCGATAATTGTGCAAAAATTATTAATTTGACTTGCGAAGTTTTCCCTAGATCCAGTTTTAAAGTGTACCAATTTCTTGAACAAATTTACCTTACGAGCTGGTCAATCTGCATTATACAAAATGCATATTGCATCAAAATGTATGTTTTCTAAGTTTGTAGATACGCTCAATATGTATGTTTTTATCTTCTATTGTAATAACATAAGCTTTAAACTTTATTGTGAAGTGAACACTTTTTCATTTGTAAGCATAATTAGTTCTTTTATGAATTTTATACTTAGCTGTACGAAATGAGGGTACTCGTATAATAAGCAAATATGCTGAGGTACTTCGTAAGCACGAGTAGCTTCAGTTTTAGGACTACAAAAATAACTACTCTTAAAAAATAATTTTTTTAAACTTTATAGTAAAGAAGATGCTTGACTGGAAAAACCTTCAAAAGCCACATAGATGGATTCAGACGATTTACACTAGCAAGTAAACGAATAGCTTATTTTGTTATAAAATTTTCCAGATAAGTCGTAAACGAGCCGCCCCAACAAGAAATTCCATGTTATTGTCTTGACTGGAAAGTTGCATAATATACCGACCATAAGATTTTATTACTCAAATATTGTTTTAAAGGAAATAAGTGGTGAGGAGAAACATGAAAATGTTGTTTCAAGTAGGAAATGTGTTCCAATGTTCTCCAAATTCTAACCAATTCAAATTTCGGTCAACGAATATTTCCAAGTATTTGAACATAAGTATACAAAATCCAGCAAGATATCGTTTGTCAATGAGGATGTCGCGGTCTACCACATCAAATGCCTTTGTAATATGGACAAAGAGTCTTGCACAGAATTTCTTTTCGTTTAACTCCTTGTAAATACGGTAACTGAAGGCCAAAAGAGCATCTTCAGTGGAAATACTCTCTCTAAAACCAAACTGAGCATTGTTGAAACGTGGCATCTTTTTCAGTTAATTATGTACTCCGATTTTTATAGCCTTTTCAAAGCTTTTTGGTATAGAATATCGCAACGTTATTAGCCTGCAGTGACGAGTGAATCGTGGTCATTTTGAAGCTCTATATCAGAGGATATGACTTTGAAAATTTTTGTGTCATCCGCGTAAAGTAACAAGTGAGATAGAAGAATATTGATTGATCTTTTCTATATCATTAATTGCAAGCTTGAAAAGAGGGGTACAAGATGGTTACCTTGGGGTACACCGGAGGTAGCCACAAACGGAACTGAAAGAATGGAACGGAAACGGTCTCTATTGGCTGTTGTGTAGATATGAAGAGACCCATTTGAGTAGGATACGACTGAATCAATGGAGAAAGTTGAAAGAGGATTAAAGGGTGATAGATTTTTTCGAAAGAATTGCTGAAATCTGTGGTGATGACTTCTTCTTCGTTTGCTTTTTCCATAGCAGGAAACAAACTCAACTAGATTAGTGGTGAATTTTATGCTGTTTGGAGGACATTATTGATTTGCACTGGAAAGAAGCTATTTCATATAGAATGCTTTTGAAAAGCTTAGGGATATGAGAAAGTTAAGCTATGGGTCTGTAGTTTGAAATTTACTTTTTGGTACCTTTCTTATGGACAGATGAATTAACAGATATTTTCCATAAGTCCGAAAAAACTCAATTGGAGGGGATAGTTTAAACAGGTAAGTAATGGGAAGGGTTAGGCTGAAGCTACTTTTTTCAAGCAAAATGTCAGGAATACCATCTGGATCTGGATTAAAGTCGTCTTTGAATTTGACCTTTGAGGAGCCCAATAAGAGCAGTTGACGGATTAAATCTTAAGCTAGAAAAATGCGGAAGAAGCCTATAAAAGCACGGAAATTAAAAGATTTTATTGTTCAATTTACATAGTACTTTTAAAACATCAGCACTACTAACAAAAAGACACATATTTAAAACCACATAAGCGAACACGTCACGCACGAAGCCTCGCACACCGTCGACGGACGGCAGAATACTTCTCATTTGTATTGGCAACAAAACTATATGGTTAATGGTTGGTGCAATAGATTACTACTGCGATTGCGCAATGACAGGTACAAGAGTATTCCATCAATCTCACGACTGCCTTATAGTAATTTCTTCCCGTTTCCGTTTTGAGTTCCTTAACATTTCCTTATGCACAAAAAGGGGACGAAGACACTAGGATCCCAAGAATATAATTTCGATGATTCCGTCCAATTTCTGTTTCTCTGCTGCGAGCCCCGACTCCTTTCAAAATTTGTGCCGAAAAAGTGCACATATATTGTGTAACGAGAAAACGTATTCCAATTCATGAAACATGCATACGACTTCAAGTGCAATGCATTTTTGCCTTGCCCTCTCTCAGCTTGAATATATTACACGTTCCTTCACTATGTGTATCTATGTGCAGTAGCAATCCATTTGTATCGTTGGTGTTATACATTAGCAGCAGCAGAAACAACCAGCAATATTATCGCAATGTCGTAACCAGGTCACGTTTCACTGCAAATAAATGTTTTCATTGCTGGTATCGTATTGTGCTTTAAATTTCCTTATGTTCCGGCTTCTGCTCCAACTCTAGTAGAAGCTGTTGCTGTTTGTGTCTCTCTAGTCTCTACCTTTTGAATTTACTTCCTTTTTTTTTTTAAAGCAATGAGACGAAATTTAGTGAGTGCAGGGTGATGCTCATTCTTTCTTGGATGTTGATGTTATTGAAATTGTAACAACATTCCTAAAAGAGGAGCTAGGGCCCTACCGTTCTTTTGGAAAACAACACCTATGAAATGTTTACTTATTGTGTTGCAAAATTTAAAAAACAAAATTATTCTGATGGCAGGAAGAATATGACTTTCAATGATTTTCAAAATCCAGCTGCAAATGATTGTCCCCTCAAGTAGCTACTGGATTTTCATAATATCCAAAATAAAAATTTTAACATACCTAATATTTATATCTTCGCATTTTTATCTTTACTTTTGATAATAGGAGTGTTTTTTTGCTAAGGCTATCATAATGGGATTGGGTTTTCCAATAAAATTAAGATAATAAAATAATAATAATAAATTTTATCGCAATGAACTCTCTGTGATCTTAGTCTGTCGGTCTTCGTATACCGGCAGACACATCTATCCTATCCTTAGATAATTAAACCACAAATGATTTTTTTTTAAATAACCACCTAATAGAACAAAATAAAAAGTTGTTTTTGATTTGCATTCATTTTTTTTCACTTTATAAGTTTTTCTAATCCCCTTAATATCAAAACAAAATATCTTAATGAAAAATTGTGTTTTCGGAGAGTAGGCACAATTCATTATCTTTTACTTGTATTCGACTCTGTTTGTATTGACTACAGTTTGCAATTTATAAAACGAAAATGAGGAAATGTTCTATTATTTGCTTCAAAATAAAACGAGACTTCAAACTTCAAATTCAGGGCAAGACAAATTGACAAACCTAGACTTATTTTATTAAAATTTTTTTTTCGCTTGTACGTCTAACGACTTAGTATACCCTTAAATTAAAGTTTTTTACCTACTTCGGGAGGCAAGCATACAAAATGTTTTCAAAACCAATCAATTTAGTGGCGACAACCCGGCGCAGCGTAGCCCGGGTCCGATGGTGAAATAGTGTATAGCATCGCCCTCTTAAACCTTCCACGACGATCAACTGCACATCCACCCCAGTCAGCATCGGTGTAGCCAATAAGTAGCTTATCTGTTTTTATATACTGCAGTCCAATGTTTGCACTTCCCATAAGGTACCTCAAAACCAGTTTCGCAGCAAGCCAGTGTGACTTATTTGGTTTACTAGTAAATTGTGCTAAGCTTGAAACTGTAGATATGTGCCATGTCCGGACGTGTCGCCACTGATTAGTACATGAGTGCACCAATAAGCTCACGATATTAATAAATCTCTTCTAATACACTGTTGCTATAGTATTTTCAAAACGCATGCT
Source organism: Melanostoma scalare (assembly GCA_949752695.1). Classification (NCBI taxonomy): domain Eukaryota; kingdom Metazoa; phylum Arthropoda; class Insecta; order Diptera; family Syrphidae; genus Melanostoma; species Melanostoma scalare. The sequence goes on along the minus strand of OX456984.1, from coordinate 128,771,247 downwards.
GACTTCTGAAGGTTTTGCCACAGGGTTACACTAATCCATCCTTATCCATGCTTAAGAAGTCCACGGATATATCCAGTCTGTGCAAGCTCTATTTGTCCTTCACCTTGATTAATTTGGAGTCCAAGACAATATTTGGCTAAACCAAGATCTTTAATTTCAAACTCCTCCAATAAATTGTCATCCAGATTTATTATGTGATGTTTCTCTTTTGACGCAACAAGAATGTCAACAACATAAATAAGAACGAACAGCAAATCATCTTCACATGTTTTGTAAAATAGACATGGCTCATTTTGTGTTGGTTTCAAACCCATACTTATAAGTTTTTCACTGAGTTTAACATACCACTGACGTCCAGATTGACGTAAACCATAGAGTGCCTTCTTTAATTTGCATGCATTCCCACCATCTCTTACATCTTCCAACATTTTTTCGGCTTGATGAGTAAACTGTGAATTTTTACCTTGTTTGCAAATTATCCTCTCAAGTATTTCACTTAAAATATCAGGAACTCTCATAAAAACTTCTTCATCTAATGTTCCGTTTAAATATGCCTTCACCACATCAAACTGCCACACCTTTAGTTGGAATTGAACCGCTAAAGCCAACAACAAACGCAACGTCTCCAACCTTGCAACCGGTGCCGGTGCAAACGTCTGATGGTAATTAGCGCCAAACTTCTGACCATAGCCTTTCGCTACAAGCCGAGCCTTACGCCGTTCTATCTTTCCATCGGAATTGTGCTTATTTGTAAGCACGCAACGACACCCAACAACATTAATGTGCGAGTTGTGCTTGACAATTTGCCAAGTTTCATTTTTAATCAAACTCATAACTTCTTCTTCCATCGCAGCCTTCCACTGATCACAAGCATCACACACCACCCACCAGCGCATCTTTCATACTGATTTCCGCTGCACCAGCAAAATTTTCTTTTTGCTCTTGCTCGGGCTCACATTCATCAACCGAAAACGGTGATTCTCTATCCATGTTTTGATACAGTAGAACGTGTAACGCGAAACAGCCTTCTTGGTGGGCCTATGATTCCCGTTCGCATCAGCCTAGTTCTTCCAACAGTTTGCATAAGTTCGTCATCAGCTTTTCTTTTCATTGACTGCTTAGGTTGTAACTTGTAAGTCCACCAATGGACGAGGAGAAAACTCAACAGTGCTCAGCTCATTCTCTTCGCATTCTGCCCCCTTTGTTGTTTGTAGCAATTGATGATTGATCAAGCACATGAATATTTGGTGCCATGTTGTTTGCATCTTCGAGGAACTTAACATCGCGAGAATGAATGACTTGATGCTTGCTTGGTAGCTATATTCGATACCCTTTTCTATTCACGGGGATATTTAACAAACACGCGTTCAATAGATCTCTGTGCCAGCTTGTCTTTGCTAGGATCTTTGTTCAGAAAAAGTACTTTCGAACCAAATATTTTTAAATAATTCAAGTTTACTGACTTTCCAGTCCACATTTCATAGGGAATATTACCTTTCAAAGAGCTCGTAGGACATCTATTGCGAATATGGGAAGTAGACGCAATAGCTTCAGACCAATGAGATGCACTCAAACCAGACTGCAGCAATAAACATTTTGCCAAAAAAAAAAGAGTTCAAATTCATACGTTCCGCTACCCCATTTTGCTGGGGAGTGCGAGGAACCGTCAACCTTCTTTCAATTCCTTGATCGGATAGATATTTATCGAACTCTAAATTGCAATATTCTTTTCCATTATCTGATTGCAAATGTTTAATTTTCATCCCAGTCTGCTTCTCCACAAGCTTTTGATAAAGTTTGAACGCTTCAAAAATACCGCTTTTCTGCCTTAAGAAATAGACCTCTGACCATCGTGAACTGTCATCGATAAAGGTCACAAAATATTTTGCACCTCCCGATGATTCTACTTTAAATGGCCCTACCACGTCTGATGCTTAATTTTTCTGAACAGGGTTCTCTACATTTGGCAAATGGTAAAGCAGTCAGCTTTGCCAGAAAAAATGCTTACTATTTAGCAATATTGAAATAAGAATCAAGCACACAGCATGACGATGTCCATCTGTTAATCTATCTGTCTGTTCTTATAGTAACCTGCAGCCTCAACGGGCTTGCCGACGTTGTATAAGCTGATGTCGGGGATAAAAGGATGAGCCAAACCTTGTCCGGGATAGTTTTCTGACGTTTATTCGAGTATCGAAACAGTTTTTCGATGTTTCATTTTGAAATATTTGTACAACAACTGATGATTTTCATGTGTCTGGAACAACAGCAAAAGGCGGTGTTCACAAGTATTTACAGAAGAGAAATTGTATCCCCACTTTTACCTGCAGGGATTTATTTGTTGCTTTCGCTTTGTGATTTGTAGAAATTCATTGATTTTGACCTGATTTGCAGATTTATAACTATAATTATTACACATCCTAATAGTAGTGAAAAAAGCACTTTTAAACGATTGACAAGATTTTTTGTATAGTTCTATCCACATTTTTCTGTGAATGTCGACATTTTTTTCAATGATGTTTGTTATGACTTCCCTTAAAGAGTTTTATTTGTTGACTTATTTATTGTTTGTAATTGTAACAATTGCAGCTTAATCTTTGTTACCCATTGAAGAAATTCATTAAAGTGTGAGTTGATTTTTTGGCAGGAAGGTATGCGCTCATGTTCAGTTTCTGAAAACAGATTTAGCTTCATTGAGCTTCATACGCCATTTTTTGGTCCAATCACTAATGGTGTCGACGCCATTTTGCAATTTCTCAGCAGCCTTGACGACACACTTACTGGATGCCAAAATTGCAGTATCATCTGCAAAAGAAGCCATAATGGTGTTGTAATCTACTGGAATATCCCTTGTATATAGCAAATACAGGGTAGGTCCTAGGACGCTTCCTTGTGGAACACCGGCTTGTATTTTACTTAGCTTTGAATATTCTTGATCATACCGTACTCTGAAGAGCCGGTTTGAGATATAAGATTTTAGTATTTCGTAGTACTGCCTGGGTAGGTCCCTTTGCAGTTTGTACTCTAGCCACTCATGCCATACCTTGTCGAATGCTTGAGCAACATCTAAAAACATACTTGTTTTTCTTCTTATGCTTTTTCAACTGCATCCGTTATTCTATGAACTTGATCTACGGTGGATGTTTATTTCTAAATCCAAATTGATGATTTGGTATTAGATTTCGTTCTTCTATGACTTTGCTTAGTCTTTTCAGTAGCAATTTTTCAAAAACTTTTGCCATAATTTGTATAAGCGATATTGGTCTGTAAGACGTCACTTCTGTTGGTGGCTTACCTTGCTTTGTTATAACAATTACTTCAGTAATTTTCCAATGATGTGGGGCATATTGGGTCTTTAGGAATGCATTTATTATGAATTGGAGTTTTATGAAGGTTTCTGCAATTTGAAATCAATAATAATTCATTAAGTAAAGATTCATACAGAACAAAAGCATATCAGATTGCCACTTCCTGATTTATTCTTGTTATCTCAAAAACAATTTCAATTTCAATTTTATTGAGAATGTACAAGTAAGACGTAGTCTTTTATAGTACTAAAACAAATTAATATAAAACTAAACAAATTTCATCTGTCTGAAACAAATCACAAAATATTTTCCCACCTCTCATAAAAATTTCAATTTTGATGTAAACTGAACCTAAGCATAAATGTAAACAGAGACAAATCAACACAAGAGAAATTACTTGCATACTTTTGTGGACAACCCATTTTTTGACATTTCTAAATTTATCTAATAACAAAACAAAAGCAAACTTTTATTTATTAAATTCACGATGGAACATTTTCTTTTACCATTTTTTGCAACGAATTTTTTTTACGATATTTTCTTATTTTTGTGCGAACTTGGTAGATAAAATTCGTTTGTTGACTTTTATTGAGCTTGAAAACTCAACGACACTATTGGTAAACCATTGTTTTTTGAAGGCGTATAGCTCAGCCGTACAAAAAAAAAAAACCAACCTAAACGACGCCGACGGCAACCCGCACGGACTTCATGTCGAAAAATATTGTTGAACATTTGACGGTAAGGTGGCAATTTAGCTCATTTCATACGAAAATCAGCGCGGTTTCTGACAGTTTAAATTTTTCTTTAAATATCCTCAAACTCGGTTTTTTAGTATTAACTCCTATTTCCAGATGAAACAGAATTAAAGTATGTAACAGTTAAGAAAACCTCAAAAATCTGGAACAATCTGATATGTGTACAATTGTACATTGACAGGGATTTTGGGATTCAGACATTTCAACCCTGGGATTGACTTAATATTGTAGACAACGATTTTTGTCGAAAGAATTATTGGTTTGATGGCTGCGACTGGTTATTATCCGAATCAATGTAGTTTTTGTAGTTGTTTTACTATAGCTAGAAAAAATTCCAAACTGATTTTTATCATCGTCATTCCAATATGAGCTTTGATCATTTGATTTCCAGACATTTTTTCTTTATTTAAAGACGTAAAATATTGTAAAAGAAATGTAGGTACATACACTAAGTGCTAATTAAATTTGAAATTAAGTTCAAATTAAGACCATTTTTAACTACAGCGATAGTAGCACTCAAAAAAAGAAAACAATGCACAAAGGGTTTTAGAAAACGAAAATGGATTCCCAAAAACAAGTTTCCTGGTTTTATTCGATTAAGACTAGTCAAAAAGATCAAGTTTTGGCACCCTGCAAAACTCGTACAACTATGCAGGATGACTTCGTAGAATTCACGCTGATCCGTCAAGGTCGATAAAGAACTCACCGAGACATTTGATGTCGAAGGAGGCTTCAAAGGCGACAAACTGTCGTGCGATTTCTTTAACATCATACTTGAAAAGATTATACAAAACTCAAACGTCAAAACTAGAGGAACAATCAGTCAAAAGTCTGCACAGCTATGCGCTTATGCAGACGATATCAACGTAATAGGAAGAAGGAAGAAAGGAAAAATTTTGTTCCTCACAGAAAAAAAAATTATCGTCCCCAAATTATATTCGTGGTTTGATTCGAGCTGTAAAAAGGCGATTAGGGATAGGTAGAGAAAGTAGTTTTCGAAAACTTAAAGACAACCCTACTGTAGAAAACCGAAATATGTTCAAACGGGACAGAAATATCTGTAATGCTCAAATACAAAAGGCTAAGTATTCACATGACCAAAAAGTAAGGCAAAAAATATTATTGTGTCCAAAAGAAAGTATAAACTTTTAGTCTTTTGTCAAGAACATTAAGAACTCGACCACGTCATCGGTTCCAAAACTCGTCTTCAATGACTTCATATGTTAGCTCCTTCGACAAAGCCAATTTGCTGGCAGCTCAATTTGCTGCCAACTCGACACTTCCGAAAAGCATATTGGCTCTACCTGAGCTCGAGTCTGCAAATTCTGTGATGAAGCAGATATTTTTTCGAACTCGCTCGGTTGCTGGAATCCTCAAAGATCTCAATATACATAAATCCACTGGTCCAGATGGTATCCCCGCCATTATTCTGAAGAAGTGTTCTTCTACGCTGGCAAAACCACTGCGTAAACGTTTCCATCTTTCCTATTCTGCTGGGCTTTTCCCGAGCAGATGGAAAACTGCGTTTGTCCAGCCGGTCCCTAAAATAGGCGAATCTTCCTCCCCTTTCAATTACCGTCCAATTGCACTAACGTCCCTTCTTTCCAAGGCCATGGAAACGTTGATAAACTGTCAACTTATGAATTATCTTGAAGAACGAAAGCTTCTTAATAACCGTCAGTACGGCTTTCGTAGCAAACGGTCCACTGGTGATTGGATGTAAATACATATATTGATGAAAGTAAGATTATTGCACTTGATACTTCTAAGGCATTTGATAGAGTTTGGCAACAGGCCCATTTATCGAAAATTCGCGCTTTTGGTATCGATGAGTCTCTTCTTCGTTGGATTAGAAACTTCAATTACGACAGTTCAGTACAAGTCGTATTGGATGGCTTCAAGTCTGATACCCATATTGTGCCCAAGGGCTCCGTTTTGTCTCCGACTCTCTTCCTCATCTTCGTAAACGATCTCTTGTCTGAGACTTCTAATCCGCTTAACTGTTTTGCTGACGACTCGACCCTCAGCTTTTCATATTCGTTTCCAAATTCACGGATGTGAAACTGGAACGGTTGCGTAAGATTATCTCATTAAATTCTGACCTTGACAGCATTGTTACATGGGGTTATAAAAACCGAGTAGAATTCAATGCTTCGAAAACTCAATACTGTCTCTTGTCGTTGAAGCTTAACATTCCCCCATTGCCATTATCTATGAATGGTACCTGCATCCAAGAAACCGAAAAGCTGTCAGTACTTGGTGTGTGTGTAAACGATGATCTTCGTTGGAATGACCACATATTTGAAGTCGCTAAAAACGCTGCTAAATGCTTAGGTTTCTTGAGAAGATGTAGAAAGTTCTTCACCCCTTCTGATCTGGCTACAATTTATAAGGATTTCATCTACCCAAAACTGGAGTATAACTCCCATATCTGGTCAGGTGATCCACTTACATCTTTGCGCCTGCGTTAAAATTGATAGGTGATAGTTCAGTGCTCTAGTGAAATAGCCAGTTGCATTCTTCCCCTGAAACAATTTAGCCGTAACACCCGCCTCGCTAGGAATGTCCATCAGTTTTACATTGAGCCCAACTTCGGGGGTACAGTCAAGTATAGAGATTCTTATTTTAGTCGCACCACCCGTATGTGGAATGCTTTACCTGGCTCTTTTTTCCCCTGCATTACGATTCACAAAAGTTCAAAAGCAATGTGCATCGGTGTCTCCTATTAAATCTTCTCCTATTTTCCTAAATACTGGCACTGTGCTCTATAACATTATAATGATATTCATAACCCCTTGATGTGTGCGTTAATTTAAAAAAAAAAGCGTAATGTCATAGGTGCTTTTGCAAGCACGGCAGGGGCACAAAATGAGGGTAAAACGAAGAATATAGTAGCATCAAACAAAGACAGTGAACATCCACGAATTGGACAAAACGTCACAATAGATAGACATAACTTAATACAGGACCTAGGTAGACGAAACCTAGGATCCGCTGTAGACACGGACAACAACATCAGTGCGGAGATCAAACGGAGAATAACTCTTTCCAACCGTTGCTTCTTTGGATTGAGAAGGCAATTGAGAAACAAAACCCTCTCTACAAAAACCAAGGTAACCCTTTATAAGACCTTGTTCATCCCAGTCCTGCCTTACGGCTAGGATGAGGAAACCCTTAGACCTAAACGCTCAGGCTCGACGGGTTTTCGAAAGCACATTGCAGATAAATCGCTTAAGGGGAAGACCATCTTAGGTGGCGTAGTCAAGTGGAAGAAGACCTCAACCGACTTAGAGTGCAAAACTGGAGAGAGCTCGAAATAGCCTGAAACCGAAATTGTTTGCATAAGATGTTGGTTGAGGTTCAGGTTCACCCCGCACTGTAATGCCGACCTGAGCAAGTAAGTAAACAGATCAGACAGTGCAGGGGCCGAAGAACACAGAACGAAAAATAGGGACTAGTTTCAAAATTCGCAGAGCACAATCCAATATCGCTCAAGAACATGGAAAACATTCAAACATTTCTAAGCCAATGCCAAAGGATAAGCAGGTATTTTAAATGTAATTTTACAGACTGAAAGTAAAAGGTTGAAGATACAATGAAAAAGAAAGGAAAACATTTTTTACCTTGCTTTGCACACAAAAAATGTTTTGACCATTAAAAAGAATTGCTATTAATTATTATTATTAAATCACAATCAAGTGGAGTCTAATTTTGAGTTTCTGCTTTGGAAAAAGGTCAGGTAGATGAAACTAATAAGTCAAAATATTCAACAAATTAATCCCGAAAATCCCGGGATTTTTCGACTATAATCCTGGGATTTTCGGAAACGGAAAAAGACTTGTGATCCCGAATCCCGGGATTGCAATCCCTAATTGACAGCTATTTTGATATTTTCATGGTTCGGAAAATAATAAAAAAAAGCATTGAAAATGTATATTGGAACATGGTACTAGACCCAGTGGTGCGTGGTGGATTAACTAAGAGGCTGAGTGGGCTTGAAGCTAGGCCAAAATGCAAAACCAAACCAGGAGAGTTTTTTTGAATTTCGAAAGCTGAAAATTGTGCAGTTATAGATGTTGTGTCATATGATGTTTTTTTTTCTTTTGGGAAGAATACTCGTAACAAAATTAAGTCTTCAAATTCAGGGATGGTTAAGATTCGAAAGCTTTCGATCAGAACGAATGCTTCATTCTTCAAAAGCCAGCCACAGATAGTCAAATAACTAGGCGCTTTATCAGTGGTGATGAATAGTTTCTTCTAAACAAAATATCTCATCAGTTCATCATAGAAGTAAATTGCTATTGCAATCCAAACAAAAAAGCTAACATAACTATGGTAAATCAAACCCTCATTAATTAGTTATATCCTCGACAAAATCACTGATAGTATCACAGTAAACGATGAAAGAGCAGTAATTACAGGCTTAAACATAATTATATGTACTGAAAAACTCTGCTTTGGTCAGTAACTGATTTTAATATTGAACTAGAAATTACCTGCCAATTCACTGATACTAATTGCTTCGGGTGAAACTTTGTCGTTATGATGTAGTTTTTAGGCTTTTAATTGAAAAACTTTAGTAAAATACATCTTGCTGTGTAATACATATATACCTACCACCTAATGGTTTGTATTCGCCATAAGCCAGGCAATAAAAAAACCAATTTTTTGGCGCTATAGGTAACATTACCAAAATCATACTTATTCTGAAGATGACAGTATTGCTAAGTATAGCTTCAAATAAACCATACTTGACTGCCAATGGCGATGGCATCGCGTCATATGAACTCTCGCAATCCAAGTAAAAGAAAAGTTAGCGGTCTGATTTGGAAGCTTACCGACCATCAACGGAGTCGTATGATAGTTAATTGATAGTTTGAAATGCATCAAAATGATTCGGAACAAAATTGAAAAATCATCTTGAAGACAAAACTACTTTTCAACTTTTCAACGTTAACACGCATAATTTTCGCATTTAAGGTTTTAAAACCCGAAGAACTCTTGTTTAAAAGTCTACATAAACATATTTACGATGGTTTGGTGCCAGGGGCGCACGCAGAAAAATTTTTCGGGGGGGGGTTTTGAAAAAATTAATTAAATATTAACGAAAAGTTTGTTTTTAATATTTTTATGCTTCTTTTATACTTTGTATTGATTTGTGTAAATACTCGTATAAATACTAGGAACAATCCTAACAAATATTATAAATGTGAAAGTAACTCTGTCTGTCCAGCTTTCTATGTTACCGTCTCCCGCCCAAACTACTGAACCCATTTGAATGAAATTTGGTACAGAAATAGTCTAGAACTTGAGGAAGGACACAGGCTATGCATTTAATCCCTATATTCTCATGAGAACGGGAACGTATACAGGAACCTAGAAACTACAGCACCGATTTTAAAAATTATTCCACCGTTTGAATGCCTCACTATCTTCTAGTAACATCAACTTTAACTCATCCCCATATTCCTATAGGAACGGGAGTCCTTACTACTATAATAAGTACGAAAGAAGCTCTGTCTGTCCGCCTTTCTATGTTACCATCTCCCGCCCAAACCACAGAATCGATTTAAGTAAAATTTTATACAAGATGATCTAGAACCTGATGAAGGACATAGGATGCATTTCATCCGAATACTCTCACGGGAACCGGTCCTTACTAATATTATAAATGCAAAAGTAGCTCTGTCTGTTCGTCTTTCTTTGTCACCGCTTCCCGCCCAAACAACTGAACCAATTCAAATGAAATTTTATACAGAGGTAGTCTAAGACCTGAGGAAAGGCATAGACTTTATGTTTTATCCCAATTCTTACGGAAACGGGAACATAAACGAGAACTTAGAAACTACTGCACCGATTTCAAAAATTCTTCCACCGTTAGAAAGAATGCTACACTATCCCGAGCGAGTAACATAAACTTTAACTCATTCCCATATTCCTATGAGAACGATCACCATATTCCCAAGGGAACGGGAGTCGTTACTAATATTCCAAAAATTTCAAAATTAAATCTGTCTACTTTTTTTCTTTGTTCCATTATTCCCATGGGAACGGAAGTACTTACGGCAAAACAATTTTACTTTGCAAAATTTGAAAAAAGTAAGAAAATCGTGTGCAAAAATGTACTTAAGTAAAATTATATAACAATAGGTTACTGGAAAATTAAAAATTCTGCCGAAAGTCACTATTCCATGTTGAAGTCGCGTGCACAGCTAGTATTTTATAAAATAAAATCAATGTGCCTTGGAGCCTTTGCCCATTTTTATATTTATAACGTCCTCATAGTCAACCTCAATACTCCTATAGATGTTCAGCAACATTAAACCTTTCAGTCGCTCCTAGCTGGTTCTTCCTCGCAGATAAGTTTTAAAACTGCGTAGACATGAAAAAGATCGCTCACTTGAAGCCACGGATACCGGAAGTGTCGCACCGATCTGCATAAAACAATGAACAGTTTTATATATGGACAAATCGCAAACTTTTAAGGTGTCTATAGAGTTGTTGGGCTGTTTTTTGTTTGGCATACTCAAACAATGTTCAAGGGTGTGCATTTGCTTATTCGTACATAAGTATACCCTTTCCTAGTTGCCCTTGTCGATCCCATTCTTATACAGAGCTATAGAGCGACTGGCTTTTAGTATGTGATGAAAATTTTAATTTTCGTAGATTTCGGTCGCGACTGCCGTTAGTTTTGAAGCGACCAATGCGATGTGTTTGCAAGTAAGTAGGAAAGTGAATTTTTATATATTTTTATCTCATGTCCCGTTAAATACGACCCAATACTAACTCCACATCAACATATCAAATTTACTTACACTAGAAAAGGGTGATCATGCTAAGAACATACCAAAACCAAAAAGTCCTTCCAAAACATATGAAATACCTTCAAATTATAGATAAAAATGGCTTCCGCATTTGGAGGGATTTTTTCGTTGACAGAATGAAATTTTCAGATGAATTTTATGTTTCCATGTTTTATATTTTGGTTTTTGTTTTAAAAAACATGTGGTTATTTTTTTATTTCACAAATTTCGGGGGGGGGGGGGGGGTTTCAACCCCCAAAACCCCCCCCTGCGTTCGCCCCTGTTTGGTGCAGTTTTTGATCAGGCGAAATCACTAAACTTTGCCTTGTCGAAAATGATGCTAAAACAGCTATAACACTTCTATACTACTAGAGACAATTAGTATTATGACCTTGTGCCTTAACTTTTGTGTTAATTTTCGAAAAAGGAAGAACATTGTTGAAAAAGCAATTGCCAGATGGCACATGTCCGAGTACAGATGGCAGATGACAGATGACAATGGACTTCATTGATATCTATACAAAATCCAGAAATAGAGCTACCATTTATAAATAAACGAAAGATGCTGGGTTTTCTTTCAATTCTATTTAGCGTCGCATCAAAAACGTGTTAGACATAAGTGTGATACTAAAATGATTTCAACTTATCTGACGTAAATAAAAAAAGTTGTATTCAATATGATCGTGTTGATTGCATATTTTCTTTTGTGATGACTGATGAGAGTTTTTTGTTTAATAGTTTACCCAATGTTCCATTGTTCATATGCGGATGACAAATTGTTCGTATGGAGCACCAAATATAGGCTTTGCTTTACTTTTGGAACTGCTCCGATTTGGATTTTCTTCAATCTTATGCAAATTACGAATTTGCTTATTCTTTTGGGTAGGTAATAATTATGTACACATTCATATTCACTGTAAAAAATAACACAAGTCAACAAAAAAAATTTTTTGAGTACCTGTTATTAAATTAATATTTTCCGATTGTCTACAACTAAAAGTAAGCACAGGCACCATTCATAGCAAATAAAGTTTGCTTTTGTACAAGACTTTGACAGAACGTGCGAGGAACAACGATTTTAGCACGCATTGGGTAGGGTTGCGGGGGGATTAAGGGCGTGAAGTAGGGAGTGGTGGGTAGCCTGGGCAGTATGCAGGTGAGCATAACCGAGAAACGACGCCATTTTTGTTGCGCGAAGTTCAAAATGGCTTGCAAAAAGTGTAAAAATAACGTAAACTCTTTTTATTACATTCATTGTGAATTCATTGAAGTAGGAGCTAAAAAATCAAATTTTTTGGCAAATATTAGACTTTGTGAAGCTTATAAAGTTTATTTTAATCTTAGTATTCGAAGTCAAGACAAAATATGGGGCTCTAAATTCTCGTGTGGTAACTGCAAAAACACCTTCTAATTCTAATGTGTTTTTAAGTTGTTAATAGTGTAACGAATTTACAAGTAACGCGTATGCATATACAGGGTGTCTCGTAATTCGTGTTACATACTTCGGGATGTAATTCTTTGTCATATTCTAAGAAAATTTATTTATTTATTATTTTTTCTTTTTTTCAATAAACATCGGCCAGACCGCGGGCAAACCTTCTCTAGGTGCAAGAATGCAATCCCATTCCCCTAGAAATATAAAGTTTTCAGTGTGTTTGCACTGTAAACTTTATTATGTGTCGACAAACATCAACCAAACATTGCGTCTTAGAAAGGTACAAACAACATCTAACTGATGAGCCCATTGATTGTACCTGGGCGAAACGCATAAGGAGTGAAGGTCAATTGAACTTTTAGAAAATAATAAATTCTTTTTTTCAATAAACATCGGCCAGACCACGGGCAAACCTTCTCTAGGTGCAAGAATGCAATCCCATTCCCCTAGAAATATAAAGTTTTCAGTGTGTTTGCACTGTAAACTTTATTATGTGTCGACAAACATCAACCAAACATTGCGTCTTAGAAAGGTACAAACAACATCTAACTGATGAGCCCATTGATTGTACCTGGGCGAAACGCATAAGGAGTGAAGGTCAATTGAACTTTTAGAAAATAATAAATTCTTTTTTTCAATAAACATCGGCCAGACCACGGGCAAACCTTCTCTAGGTGCAAGAATGCAATCCCATTCCCCTAGAAATATAAAGTTTTCAGTGTGTTTGCACTGTAAACTTTATTATGTGTCGACAAACATCAACCAAACATTGCGTCTTAGAAAGGTACAAACAACATCTAACTGATGAGCCCATTGATTGTACCTGGGCGAAACGCATAAGGAGTGAAGGTCAATTGAACTTTTAGAAAATAATAAATTCTTTTTTTCAATAAACATCGGCCAGACCACGGGCAAACCTTCTCTAGGTGCAAGAATGCAATCCCATTCCCCTAGAAATATAAAGTTTACAGTGTGTTTGCACTGTAAACTTTATATATGTGTCGACAAACATCGACCAAACATTGCGTCTTAGAAAGGTACAAACAACATCTAACTGATGAGCCCATTGTTTGTACCTGGGCGAAACGCATAAGGAGTGAAATCAATTGAACTTTTCATTTTAATTTAAAAAAAGGCCAACTTTGGTGTACCCTGACCTGTGTTAAGTTCGATTTCTCTGTCAATACTGATAGCAGAGAAGTGAGCTAACTGAAGACTTAATTTTTTGTAGAAATAATAATCTTTAAAACTGTATTTAAGTTGGGCTCCTATATTCTTAGAGTTGCCAGATTTTCAAATTAAATGGTGTTCAAATTTTCTTTAATTAATTAATTAATTTTTTCAGAAATGCCTGTTAAACATAGAGTTTCTTTAATTTTTACAGATGCACAAAACAAAAATAAAAAAAAACTCATTAATAAGTGCACTCAAAAACCCATACATTTTATGATAATTGAAAAAATACAAAATGAGTAAAATTTAAAAAAAAAACAGTGATTTTTAGCTCTGAGGTTTGTTTGAATAAAACAATAATATGGGCACTTTTAGTAGTTTTTTATGTATTTTATACAAATACAATTATAACAAGTGCTCAAAGTGCCCTCCTTCGTTTTGAATACATGCCAGAGCCCGTTTTTGGATTTCATTTGGTGTTCCAATTTAATTCAAACAATTATAATAAAAAAATTATGATACTTGATGTTACCAAATCCCAAACCAAGAGTATTAGCAGATTGAAATAATAATAAAAAACAAATATCAGACATTCTGTTTAAATCCTTTAAAAATAAGTATTCACACATTTTGAACGCCAGTGACTTATGTCACCAGCATTCGGACGTAAAAGTTACAAATTCTAGTATTCCAAATGGTCTTTTAAACGTCGATCATTCTGCTCCTGATATTTTGGGAATAGAGAATAGAGACAGAAGCAAAGTGTTCTGAAAGTTTTAACATTATCCCGATGTTGTTCTCCATCCGCATAACTTGTGCCGATCTGTTAGCGAACGCTCAAACTTGCACCGCGCTAAGTGTCCCCAAAATTAAAAACTGTGCTTCTTTTTCCTCCAACCAAAAAATAAGAAAAAAAAAAAAAAACAATAAACATCAATATCTATTAATTTTATTCCGTGCCGCCGCGCCGCAAGAAAAAACAAAAAAAAAAAAATTCTCGTGCAAAAAAAAAGTTCTCGTGCAAAAATTATTTAGTGCGCTGTGCTACAAAAATTAATCAAAACAATAAAAAAAAAAAAAACCTGCAACAGACCAAATACTTAGTGCTTACCTTTCCATCGTCTCCTCCCCCCTATCGCTCTCGTAATCACAGTGACTGCACACATTTCTTCGATTTGATAATCTCTTATCTTATCTGGGCAGTGTGTGTAGGCAATGAGGCTGTGGGTTTGCGAGTCGGATAGTTGATCAACGGTGTTGATCCCGTTGGTTAACCAAAATCAAGTTGCTGGCTGGGCAAAACACCGCTAGTAATTTTATTTGGTTTTATAATAGATCTACACTTGTTGATTATATTTAGATAGCGCCTGCGTTTGATATTTTGTTTCGTGTGTTTTTGTGAATTGTAATGTTGGGTAAGTTTCGGGTCGATTTTAGCAACATTAGGAGGTTGCGATCTAATTTCTTTGCTGTGTACACCCACACTGCAAAATGCAGGCCAGCTGTATTGGCACTGAGTGAAACACAGGTAGGTGTTGATTCTGATCCCTCAGAGTTCAACTTGCCTGGATGTATGTAGCTGTCCAAATCCAAATTCACCCAACTCCGCGATAATGATAAAATTCAATTCTACAATTCGACAAGATCTATATTTTAACTTCTGTCGCGAAATACAGAAAAAAAAAAAATAATAACAAACCGCTTTGCCTGAAAGACATACATCTCGCTGTCGATAATACCGCCTCAACGTCATCATCTACCATCCATATACGCGAGAGCTTATCACAGCACAACAAAAATATTCTCCAACGAGCACTCGCATTAAAAAAACGTAGGATATTGTCGACTGTGTACACTGCCCGAGGAATTGTGTATGTCAAACGACAAAACGAAGACACAGCTGTGCTTATTGACTGCATCGAGGGACTCGAGGATGTTGCCAGATCAGAAGTCTTATTAATTATATTATATTTTTTATACTATTTTTTTTTATACCAATTATTTTTCGAAACTATTTCAATTTTTAAAATTAATTTTTCTTTTGTTTTCAATTAATTTACTTTAATAACTTCTTTTTTTCTTTTCATTTTGAATTCTTTAATAATTTCTTGTTGATTCAAACATTAAACTTTTAAATTAATTTATTTTTTATTTTTTATTTCTTATTTTAATTCTTTACTCCTACACCTTTCTAATCCTTGTGGTGCAGGTATGAATAACAGTGGAGCATTGCGTTCCATGGTCAGAATTCTGA
Organism: Melanostoma scalare; assembly: GCA_949752695.1. Lineage (NCBI taxonomy): Eukaryota > Metazoa > Arthropoda > Insecta > Diptera > Syrphidae > Melanostoma > Melanostoma scalare. The sequence continues at coordinate 128,755,519 of OX456984.1, read as the reverse complement.
GCCAGCAGAAATGTGGGCTCCGGATTTGTCATATCAACGCGCAAAGCTTACTACCGAAAATTGATGAATTTCGTGATACTTTTGTCAAATCAGATGTGGATGTAATTTGTGTTACGGAAACATGGTTGAATGAGGTTTTAAGTGATGAGATTTGCCGTTTAGAGGGTTACAGCGTTTTTCGTTTTGATAAAATAAATCGTGTTGGGGAGGTGTGGCAATTTATGTCAAAGCCAATATTAAATGCAAACTGAAGCTGTTTTCTAATGCGGGTAGTAGTATCGAGTACGTTTTTGTTGAAATTTTGGGCAATGACGGTAATCTCCTTCTAGGTGCTATCTATAGGCCTAACAAGAACATTGACTTGTCACCCCTGTTTGCTCTCTTGGAAGATATTTCGCTAAGCTCCCCGAACATTGTTTTATGTGGAGACTTCAATAGCAACCTCTTGAAGACAAATAGTCTTACATCTAACATGCTTACGTTTAATCTACGACCTGTAAATACAAGTACACCAACTCATTTCTTTGGAGGAGATACAACTCTTTTGGACCTATTTCTAGTAAGTAACTTAAAGGATGTAGCCTTATATGATCAGCTCTCTGCCCCTGCTTTTTCCAAGCATGACTTGATCTTTTTAACCCTGAAATTTAGTTTTGATCACTCGAGTAAGGTAATTTTGTATCGTGATTTCAATAACATCAATGTTCAACTTTTAGAAGCACATGTAAGAGCAACTAATTGGGGTGAAATTTTTTATATGCAGTCATCAAATGAGCAGCTGGAGTTTTTAACTCAAAATATAAAAATTCTTTTTGACACTTACGTTCCCGTAAAGACCAACATTTTAAAGCCTTACTATAAACCATGGTTTACTTCCAATATACGATTCCTTATGCAACAACGAGATGAGGCATATTCTATGTGGAAGCGTTATCGATTAGCAGAGCTGAGGCGTACTTTCTGTTCACACCGCAACAAAGTTGTTACTGAAATACGATTAGAAAAATCAAAAATCCTCTCTCAACAGCTTAGTACCTCGTTAATAGGAAAACAACTGTGGGAAAACCTACGTAAAACGGGAATCGGCAAGTCGCGAAGTGGGCTCCTAATGAACGTTGATGGTAATACCCTTAACGAAACTTTTGTGGCCGTGCAATCAACACTAGCTCAATTGCCTATCGAAGAAAATGTGTCATTATTTACCGACCAGTCAGACCATCCAGGCTTTGGTTTCCGTGCTGCAGATAGTGCTGATGTAGTTGGAGCTTTGCTTTTAGTGAGTGCAGGGTGATGCTCATTCTTTCTTGGATGTTGATGTTATTGAAATTGTAACAACATTCCTAAAAGAGGAGCTAGGGCCCTACCGTTCTTTTGGAAAACAACACCTATGAAATGTTTACTTATTGTGTTGCAAAATTTAAAAAACAAAATTATTCTGATGGCAGGAAGAATATGACTTTCAATGATTTTCAAAATCCAGCTGCAAATGATTGTCCCCTCAAGTAGCTACTGGATTTTCATAATATCCAAAATAAAAATTTTAACATACCTAATATTTATATCTTCGCATTTTTATCTTTACTTTTGATAATAGGAGTGTTTTTTTGCTAAGGCTATCATAATGGGATTGGGTTTTCCAATAAAATTAAGATAATAAAATAATAATAATAAATTTTATCGCAATGAACTCTCTGTGATCTTAGTCTGTCGGTCTTCGTATACCGGCAGACACATCTATCCTATCCTTAGATAATTAAACCACAAATGATTTTTTTTTAAATAACCACCTAATAGAACAAAATAAAAAGTTGTTTTTGATTTGCATTCATTTTTTTTCACTTTATAAGTTTTTCTAATCCCCTTAATATCAAAACAAAATATCTTAATGAAAAATTGTGTTTTCGGAGAGTAGGCACAATTCATTATCTTTTACTTGTATTCGACTCTGTTTGTATTGACTACAGTTTGCAATTTATAAAACGAAAATGAGGAAATGTTCTATTATTTGCTTCAAAATAAAACGAGACTTCAAACTTCAGATTCAGGGCAAGACAAATTGACAAACCTAGACTTATTTTATTAAAATTTTTTTTTCGCTTGTACGTCTAACGACTTAGTATACCCTTAAATTAAAGTTTTTTACCTACTTCGGGAGGCAAGCATACAAAATGTTTTCAAAACCAATCAATTTAGTGGCGACAACCCGGCGCAGCGTAGCCCGGGTCCGATGGTGAAATAGTGTATAGCATCGCCCTCTTAAACCTTCCACGACGATCAACTGCACATCCACCCCAGTCAGCATCGGTGTAGCCAATAAGTAGCTTATCTGTTTTTATATACTGCAGTCCAATGTTTGCACTTCCCATAAGGTACCTCAAAACCAGTTTCGCAGCAAGCCAGTGTGACTTATTTGGTTTACTAGTAAATTGTGCTAAGCTTGAAACTGTAGATATGTGCCATGTCCGGACGTGTCGCCACTGATTAGTACATGAGTGCACCAATAAGCTCACGATATTAATAAATCTCTTCTAATACACTGTTGCTATAGTATTTTCAAAACGCATGCTGACTTCTGAAGGTTTTGCCACAGGGTTACACTAATCCATCCTTATCCATGCTTAAGAAGTCCACGGATATATCCAGTCTGTGCAAGCTCTATTTGTCCTTCACCTTGATTAATTTGGAGTCCAAGACAATATTTGGCTAAACCAAGATCTTTAATTTCAAACTCCTCCAATAAATTGTCATCCAGATTTATTATGTGATGTTTCTCTTTTGACGCAACAAGAATGTCAACAACATAAATAAGAACGAACAGCAAATCATCTTCACATGTTTTGTAAAATAGACATGGCTCATTTTGTGTTGGTTTCAAACCCATACTTATAAGTTTTTCACTGAGTTTAACATACCACTGACGTCCAGATTGACGTAAACCATAGAGTGCCTTCTTTAATTTGCATGCATTCCCACCATCTCTTACATCTTCCAACATTTTTTCGGCTTGATGAGTAAACTGTGAATTTTTACCTTGTTTGCAAATTATCCTCTCAAGTATTTCACTTAAAATATCAGGAACTCTCATAAAAACTTCTTCATCTAATGTTCCGTTTAAATATGCCTTCACCACATCAAACTGCCACACCTTTAGTTGGAATTGAACCGCTAAAGCCAACAACAAACGCAACGTCTCCAACCTTGCAACCGGTGCCGGTGCAAACGTCTGATGGTAATTAGCGCCAAACTTCTGACCATAGCCTTTCGCTACAAGCCGAGCCTTACGCCGTTCTATCTTTCCATCGGAATTGTGCTTATTTGTAAGCACGCAACGACACCCAACAACATTAATGTGCGAGTTGTGCTTGACAATTTGCCAAGTTTCATTTTTAATCAAACTCATAACTTCTTCTTCCATCGCAGCCTTCCACTGATCACAAGCATCACACACCACCCACCAGCGCATCTTTCATACTGATTTCCGCTGCACCAGCAAAATTTTCTTTTTGCTCTTGCTCGGGCTCACATTCATCAACCGAAAACGGTGATTCTCTATCCATGTTTTGATGCAGTAGAACGTGTAACGCGAAACAGCCTTCTTGGTGGGCCTATGATTCCCGTTCGCATCAGCCTAGTTCTTCCAACAGTTTGCATAAGTTCGTCATCAGCTTTTCTTTTCATTGACTGCTTAGGTTGTAACTTGTAAGTCCACCAATGGACGAGGAGAAAACTCAACAGTGCTCAGCTCATTCTCTTCGCATTCTGCCCCCTTTGTTGTTTGTAGCAATTGATGATTGATCAAGCACATGAATATTTGGTGCCATGTTGTTTGCATCTTCGAGGAACTTAACATCGCGAGAATGAATGACTTGATGCTTGCTTGGTAGCTATATTCGATACCCTTTTCTATTCACGGGGATATTTAACAAACACGCGTTCAATAGATCTCTGTGCCAGCTTGTCTTTGCTAGGATCTTTGTTCAGAAAAAGTACTTTCGAACCAAATATTTTTAAATAATTCAAGTTTACTGACTTTCCAGTCCACATTTCATAGGGAATATTACCTTTCAAAGTGCTCGTAGGACATCTATTGCGAATATGGGAAGTAGACGCAATAGCTTCAGACCAATGAGATGCACTCAAACCAGACTGCAGCAATAAACATTTTGCCAAAAAAAAAAGAGTTCAAATTCATACGTTCCGCTACCCCATTTTGCTGGGGAGTGCGAGGAACCGTCAACCTTCTTTCAATTCCTTGATCGGATAGATATTTATCGAACTCTAAATTGCAATATTCTTTTCCATTATCTGATTGCAAATGTTTAATTTTCATCCCAGTCTGCTTCTCCACAAGCTTTTGATAAAGTTTGAACACTTCAAAAATACCGCTTTTCTGCCTTAAGAAATAGACCTCTGACCATCGTGAACTGTCATCGATAAAGGTCACAAAATATTTTGCACCTCCCGATGATTCTACTTTAAATGGCCCTACCACGTCTGATGCTTAATTTTTCTGAACAGAGTTCTCTACATTTGGCAAATGGTAAAGCAGTCAGCTTTGCCAGAAAAAATGCTTACTATTTAGCAATATTGAAATAATAATCAAGCACACAGCATGACGATGTCCATCTGTTAATCTATCTGTCTGTTCTTATAGTAACCTGCAGCCTCAACGGGCTTGCCGACGTTGTATAAGCTGATGTCGGGGATAAAAGGATGAGCCAAACCTTGTCCGGGATAGTTTTCTGACGTTTATTCGAGTATCGAAACAGTTTTTCGATGTTTCATTTTGAAATATTTGTACAACAACTGATGATTTTCATGTGTCTGGAACAACAGCAAAAGGCGGTGTTCACAAGTATTTACAGAAGAGAAATTGTATCCCCACTTTTACCTGCAGGGATTTATTTGTTGCTTTCGCTTTGTGATTTGTAGAAATTCATTGATTTTGACCTGATTTGCAGATTTATAACTATAATTATTACACATCCTAATAGTAGTGAAAAAAGCACTTTTAAACGATTGACAAGATTTTTTGTATAGTTCTATCCACATTTTTCTGTGAATGTCGACATTTTTTTCAATGATGTTTGTTATGAATTCCCTTAAAGAGTTTTATTTGTTGACTTATTTATTGTTTGTAATTGTAACAATTGCAGCTTAATCTTTGTTACCCATTGAAGAAATTCATTAAAGTGTGAGTTGATTTTTTGGCAGGAAGGTATGCGCTCATGTTCAGTTTCTGAAAACAGATTTAGCTTCATTGAGCTTCATACGCCATTTTTTGGTCCAATCACTAATGGTGTCGACGCCATTTTGCAATTTCTCAGCAGCCTTGACGACACACTTACTGGATGCCAAAATTGCAGTATCATCTGCAAAAGAAGCCATAATGGTGTTGTAATCTACTGGAATATCCCTTGTATATAGCAAATACAGGGTAGGTCCTAGGACGCTTCCTTGTGGAACACCGGCTTGTATTTTACTTAGCTTTGAATATTCTTGATCATACCGTACTCTGAAGAGCCGGTTTGAGATATAAGATTTTAGTATTTCGTAGTACTGCCTGGGTAGGTCCCTTTGCAGTTTGTACTCTAGCCATACCTTGTCGAATGCTTGAGCAACATCTAAAAACATACTTGTTTTTCTTCTTATGCTTTTTCAACTGCATCCGTTATTCTATGAACTTGATCTACGGTGGATGTTTATTTCTAAATCCAAATTGATGATTTGGTATTAGATTTCGTTCTTCTATGACTTTGCTTAGTCTTTTCAGTAGCAATTTTTCAAAAACTTTTGCCATAATTTGTATAAGCGATATTGGTCTGTAAGACGTCACTTCTGTTGGTGGCTTACCTTGCTTTGTTATAACAATTACTTCAGTAATTTTCCAATGATGTGGGGCATATTGGGTCTTTAGGAATGCATTTATTATGAATTGGAGTTTTATGAAGGTTTCTGCAATTTGAAATCAATAATAATTCATTAAGTAAAGATTCATACAGAACAAAAGCATATCAGATTGCCACTTCCTGATTTATTCTTGTTATCTCAAAAACAATTTCAATTTCAATTTTATTGAGAATGTACAAGTAAGACGTAGTCTTTTATAGTACTAAAACAAATTAATATAAAACTAAACAAATTTCATCTGTCTGAAACAAATCACAAAATATTTTCCCACCTCTCATAAAAATTTCAATTTTGATGTAAACTGAACCTAAGCATAAATGTAAACAGAGACAAATCAACACAAGAGAAATTACTTGCATACTTTTGTGGACAACCCATTTTTTGACATTTCTAAATTTATCTAATAACAAAACAAAAGCAAACTTTTATTTATTAAATTCACGATGGAACATTTTCTTTTACCATTTTTTGCAACGAATTTTTTTTACGATATTTTCTTATTTTTGTGCGAACTTGGTAGATAAAATTCGTTTGTTGACTTTTATTGAGCTTGAAAACTCAACGACACTATTGGTAAACCATTGTTTTTTGAAGGCGTATAGCTCAGCCGTACAAAAAAAAAAAAACCAACCTAAACGACGCCGACGGCAACCCGCACGGACTTCATGTCGAAAAATATTGTTGAACATTTGACGGTAAGGTGGCAATTTAGCTCATTTCATACGAAAATCAGCGCGGTTTCTGACAGTTTAAATTTTTCTTTAAATATCCTCAAACTCGGTTTTTTAGTATTAACTCCTATTTCCAGATGAAACAGAATTAAAGTATGTAACAGTTAAGAAAACCTCAAAAATCTGGAACAATCTGATATGTGTACAATTGTACATTGACAGGGATTTTGGGATTCAGACATTTCAACCCTGGGATTGACTTAATATTGTAGACAACGATTTTTGTCGAAAGAATTATTGGTTTGATGGCTGCGACTGGTTATTATCCGAATCAATGTAGTTTTTGTAGTTGTTTTACTATAGCTAGAAAAAATTCCAAACTGATTTTTATCATCGTCATTCCAATATGAGCTTTGATCATTTGATTTCCAGACATTTTTTCTTTATTTAAAGACGTAAAATATTGTAAAAGAAATGTAGGTACATACACTAAGTGCTAATTAAATTTGAAATTAAGTTCAAATTAAGACCATTTTTAACTACAGCGATAGTAGCACTCAAAAAAAGAAAACAATGCACAAAGGGTTTTAGAAAACGAAAATGGATTCCCAAAAACAAGTTTCCTGGTTTTATTCGATTAAGACTAGTCAAAAAGATCAAGTTTTGGCACCCTGCAAAACTCGTACAACTATGCAGGATGACTTCGTAGAATTCACGCTGATCCGTCAAGGTCGATAAAGAACTCACCGAGACATTTGATGTCGAAGGAGGCTTCAAAGGCGACAAACTGTCGTGCGATTTCTTTAACATCATACTTGAAAAGATTATACAAAACTCAAACGTCAAAACTAGAGGAACAATCAGTCAAAAGTCTGCACAGCTATGCGCTTATGCAGACGATATCAACGTAATAGGAAGAAAGAAGAAAGGAAAAATTTTGTTCCTCACAGAAAAAAAAATTATCGTCCCCAAATTATATTCGTGGTTTGATTCGAGCTGTAAAAAGGCGATTAGGGATAGGTAGAGAAAGTAGTTTTCGAAAACTTAAAGACAACCCTACTGTAGAAAACCGAAATATGTTCAAACGGGACAGAAATATCTGTAATGCTCAAATACAAAAGGCTAAGTATTCACATGACCAAAAAGTAAGGCAAAAAATATTATTGTGTCCAAAAGAAAGTATAAACTTTTAGTCTTTTGTCAAGAACATTAAGAACTCGACCACGTCATCGGTTCCAAAACTCGTCTTCAATGACTTCATATGTTAGCTCCTTCGACAAAGCCAATTTGCTGGCAGCTCAATTTGCTGCCAACTCGACACTTCCGAAAAGCATATTGGCTCTACCTGAGCTCGAGTCTGCAAATTCTGTGATGAAGCAGATATTTTTTCGAACTCGCTCGGTTGCTGGAATCCTCAAAGATCTCAATATACATAAATCCACTGGTCCAGATGGTATCCCCGCCATTATTCTGAAGAAGTGTTCTTCTACGCTGGCAAAACCACTGCGTAAACGTTTCCATCTTTCCTATTCTGCTGGGCTTTTCCCGAGCAGATGGAAAACTGCGTTTGTCCAGCCGGTCCCTAAAATAGGCGAATCTTCCTCCCCTTTCAATTACCGTCCAATTGCACTAACGTCCCTTCTTTCCAAGGCCATGGAAACGTTGATAAACTGTCAACTTATGAATTATCTTGAAGAACGAAAGCTTCTTAATAACCGTCAGTACGGCTTTCGTAGCAAACGGTCCACTGGTGATTGGATGTAAATACATATATTGATGAAAGTAAGATTATTGCACTTGATACTTCTAAGGCATTTGATAGAGTTTGGCAACAGGCCCATTTATCGAAAATTCGCGCTTTTGGTATCGATGAGTCTCTTCTTCGTTGGATTAGAAACTTCAATTACGACAGTTCAGTACAAGTCGTATTGGATGGCTTCAAGTCTGATACCCATATTGTGCCCAAGGGCTCCGTTTTGTCTCCGACTCTCTTCCTCATCTTCGTAAACGATCTCTTGTCTGAGACTTCTAATCCGCTTAACTGTTTTGCTGACGACTCGACCCTCAGCTTTTCATATTCGTTTCCAAATTCACGGATGTGAAACTGGAACGGTTGCGTAAGATTATCTCATTAAATTCTGACCTTGACAGCATTGTTACATGGGGTTATAAAAACCGAGTAGAATTCAATGCTTCGAAAACTCAATACTGTCTCTTGTCGTTGAAGCTTAACATTCCCCCATTGCCATTATCTATGAATGGTACCTGCATCCAAGAAACCGAAAAGCTGTCAGTACTTGGTGTGTGTGTAAACGATGATCTTCGTTGGAATGACCACATATTTGAAGTCGCTAAAAACGCTGCTAAATGCTTAGGTTTCTTGAGAAGATGTAGAAAGTTCTTCACCCCTTCTGATCTGGCTACAATTTATAAGGATTTCATCTACCCAAAACTGGAGTATAACTCCCATATCTAGTCAGGTGATCCACTTACATCTTTGCGCCTGCGTTAAAATTGATAGGTGATAGTTCAGTGCTCTAGTGAAATAGCCAGTTGCATTCTTCCCCTGAAACAATTTAGCCGTAACACCCGCCTCGCTAGGAATGTCCATCAGTTTTACATTGAGCCCAACTTCGGGGGTACAGTCAAGTATAGAGATTCTTATTTTAGTCGCACCACCCGTATGTGGAATGCTTTACCTGGCTCTTTTTTCCCCTGCATTACGATTCACAAAAGTTCAAAAGCAATGTGCATCGGTGTCTCCTATTAAATCTTCTCCTATTTTCCTAAATACTGGCACTGTGCTCTATAACATTATAATGATATTCATAACCCCTTGATGTGTGCGTTAATTTAAAAAAAAAGCGTAATGTCATAGGTGCTTTTGCAAGCACGGCAGGGGCACAAAATGAGGGTAAAACGAAGAATATAGTAGCATCAAACAAAGACAGTGAACATCCACGAATTGGACAAAACGTCACAATAGATAGACATAACTTAATACAGGACCTAGGTAGACGAAACCTAGGATCCGCTGTAGACACGGACAACAACATCAGTGCGGAGATCAAACGGAGAATAACTCTTTCCAATAGAGATGATTTATTGACCAATTTTTTTTTTTGGATATAAGTTTCCACTTGAACTTAATAACTCTTTCCAACCGTTGCTTCTTTGGATTGAGAAGGCAATTGAGAAACAAAACCCTCTCTACAAAAACCAAGGTAACCCTTTATAAGACCTTGTTCATCCCAGTCCTGCCTTACGGCTAGGATGAGGAAACCCTTAGACCTAAACGCTCAGGCTCGACGGGTTTTCGAAAGCACATTGCAGATAAATCGCTTAAGGGGAAGACCATCTTAGGTGGCGTAGTCAAGTGGAAGAAGACCTCAACCGACTTAGAGTGCAAAACTGGAGAGAGCTCGAAATAGCCTGAAACCGAAATTGTTTGCATAAGATGTTGGTTGAGGTTCAGGTTCACCCCGCACTGTAATGCCGACCTGAGCAAGTAAGTAAACAGATCAGACAGTGCAGGGGCCGAAGAACACAGAACGAAAAATAGGGACTAGTTTCAAAATTCGCAGAGCACAATCCAATATCGCTCAAGAACATGGAAAACATTCAAACATTTCTAAGCCAATGCCAAAGGATAAGCAGGTATTTTAAATGTAATTTTACAGACTGAAAGTAAAAGGTTGAAGATACAATGAAAAAGAAAGGAAAACATTTTTTACCTTGCTTTGCACACAAAAAATGTTTTGACCATTAAAAAGAATTGCTATTAATTATTATTATTAAATCACAATCAAGTGGAGTCTAATTTTGAGTTTCTGCTTTGGAAAAAGGTCAGGTAGATGAAACTAATAAGTCAAAATATTCAACAAATTAATCCCGAAAATCCCGGGATTTTTCGACTATAATCCTGGGATTTTCGGAAACGGAAAAAGACTTGTGATCCCGAATCCCGGGATTGCAATCCCTAATTGACAGCTATTTTGATATTTTCATGGTTCGGAAAATAATAAAAAAAAGCATTGAAAATGTATATTGGAACATGGTACTAGACCCAGTGGTGCGTGGTGGATTAACTAAGAGGCTGAGTGGGCTTGAAGCTAGGCCAAAATGCAAAACCAAACCAGGAGAGTTTTTTTGAATTTCGAAAGCTGAAAATTGTGCAGTTATAGATGTTGTGTCATATGATGTTTTTTTTTCTTTTGGGAAGAATACTCGTAACAAAATTAAGTCTTCAAATTCAGGGATGGTTAAGATTCGAAAGCTTTCGATCAGAACGAATGCTTCATTCTTCAAAAGCCAGCCACAGATAGTCAAATAACTAGGCGCTTTATCAGTGGTGATGAATAGTTTCTTCTAAACAAAATATCTCATCAGTTCATCATAGAAGTAAATTGCTATTGCAATCCAAACAAAAAAGCTAACATAACTATGGTAAATCAAACCCTCATTAATTAGTTATATCCTCGACAAAATCACTGATAGTATCACAGTAAACGATGAAAGAGCAGTAATTACAGGCTTAAACATAATTATATGTACTGAAAAACTCTGCTTTGGTCAGTAACTGATTTTAATATTGAACTAGAAATTACCTGCCAATTCACTGATACTAATTGCTTCGGGTGAAACTTTGTCGTTATGATGTAGTTTTTAGGCTTTTAATTGAAAAACTTTAGTAAAATACATCTTGCTGTGTAATACATATATACCTACCACCTAATGGTTTGTATTCGCCATAAGCCAGGCAATAAAAAAACCAATTTTTTGGCGCTATAGGTAACATTACCAAAATCATACTTATTCTGAAGATGACAGTATTGCTAAGTATAGCTTCAAATAAACCATACTTGACTGCCAATGGCGATGGCATCGCGTCATATGAACTCTCGCAATCCAAGTAAAAGAAAAGTTAGCGGTCTGATTTGGAAGCTTACCGACCATCAACGGAGTCGTATGATAGTTAATTGATAGTTTGAAATGCATCAAAATGATTCGGAACAAAATTGAAAAATCATCTTGAAGACAAAACTACTTTTCAACTTTTCAACGTTAACACGCATAATTTTCGCATTTAAGGTTTTAAAACCCGAAGAACTCTTGTTTAAAAGTCTACATAAACATATTTACGATGGTTTGGTGCCAGGGGCGCACGCAGAAAAATTTTTCGGGGGGGGTTTTGAAAAAATTAATTAAATATTAACGAAAAGTTTGTTTTTAATATTTTTATGCTTCTTTTATACTTTGTATTGATTTGTATAAATACTCGTATAAATACTAGGAACAATCCTAACAAATATTATAAATGTGAAAGTAACTCTGTCTGTCCAGCTTTCTATGTTACCGTCTCCCGCCCAAACTACTGAACCCATTTGAATGAAATTTGGTACAGAAATAGTCTAGAACTTGAGGAAGGACACAGGCTATGCATTTAATCCCTATATTCTCATGAGAACGGGAACGTATACAGGAACCTAGAAACTACAGCACCGATTTTAAAAATTATTCCACCGTTTGAATGCCTCACTATCTTCTAGTAACATCAACTTTAACTCATCCCCATATTCCTATAGGAACGGGAGTCCTTACTACTATAATAAGTACGAAAGAAGCTCTGTCTGTCCGCCTTTCTATGTTACCATCTCCCGCCCAAACCACAGAATCGATTTAAGTAAAATTTTATACAAGATGATCTAGAACCTGATGAAGGACATAGGATGCATTTCATCCGAATACTCTCACGGGAACCGGTCCTTACTAATATTATAAATGCAAAAGTAGCTCTGTCTGTTCGTCTTTCTTTGTCACCGCTTCCCGCCCAAACAACTGAACCAATTCAAATGAAATTTTATACAGAGGTAGTCTAAGACCTGAGGAAAGGCATAGACTTTATGTTTTATCCCAATTCTTACGGAAACGGGAACATAAACGAGAACTTAGAAACTACTGCACCGATTTCAAAAATTCTTCCACCGTTAGAAAGAATGCTACACTATCCCGAGCGAGTAACATAAACTTTAACTCATTCCCATATTCCTATGAGAACGATCACCATATTCCCAAGGGAACGGGAGTCGTTACTAATATTCCAAAAATTTCAAAATTAAATCTGTCTACTTTTTTTCTTTGTTCCATTATTCCCATGGGAACGGAAGTACTTACGGCAAAACAATTTTACTTTGCAAAATTTGAAAAAAGTAAGAAAATCGTGTGCAAAAATGTACTTAAGTAAAATTATATAACAATAGGTTACTGGAAAATTAAAAATTCTGCCGAAAGTCACTATTCCATGTTGAAGTCGCGTGCACAGCTAGTATTTTATAAAATAAAATCAATGTGCCTTGGAACCTTTGCCCATTTTTATATTTATAACGTCCTCATAGTCAACCTCAATACTCCTATAGATGTTCAGCAACATTAAACCTTTCAGTCGCTCCTAGCTGGTTCTTCCTCGCAGATAAGTTTTAAAACTGCGTAGACATGAAAAAGATCGCTCACTTGAAGCCACGGATACCGGAAGTGTCGCACCGATCTGCATAAAACAATGAACAGTTTTATATATGGACAAATCGCAAACTTTTAAGGTGTCTATAGAGTTGTTGGGCTGTTTTTTGTTTGGCATACTCAAACAATGTTCAAGGGTGTGCATTTGCTTATTCGTACATAAGTATACCCTTTCCTAGTTGCCCTTGTCGATCCCATTCTTATACAGAGCTATAGAGCGACTGGCTTTTAGTATGTGATGAAAATTTTAATTTTCGTAGATTTCGGTCGCGACTGCCGTTAGTTTTGAAGCGACCAATGCGATGTGTTTGCAAGTAAGTAGGAAAGTGAATTTTTATATATTTTTATCTCATGTCCCGTTAAATACGACCCAATACTAACTCCACATCAACATATCAAATTTACTTACACTAGAAAAGGGTGATCATGCTAAGAACATACCAAAACCAAAAAGTCCTTCCAAAACATATGAAATACCTTCAAATTATAGATAAAAATGGCTTCCGCATTTGGAGGGATTTTTTCGTTGACAGAATGAAATTTTCAGATGAATTTTATGTTTCCATGTTTTATATTTTGGTTTTTGTTTTAAAAAACATGTGGTTATTTTTTTATTTCACAAATTTCGGGGGAGGGGGTTTCAACCCCCAAAACCCCCCCCTGCGTTCGCCCCTGTTTGGTGCAGTTTTTGATCAGGCGAAATCACTAAACTTTGCCTTGTCGAAAATGATGCTAAAACAGCTATAACACTTCTATACTACTAGAGACAATTAGTATTATGACCTTGTGCCTTAACTTTTGTGTTAATTTTCGAAAAAGGAAGAACATTGTTGAAAAAGCAATTGCCAGATGGCACATGTCCGAGTACAGATGGCAGATGACAGATGACAATGGACTTCATTGATATCTATACAAAATCCAGAAATAGAGCTACCATTTATAAATAAACGAAAGATGCTGGGTTTTCTTTCAATTCTATTTAGCGTCGCATCAAAAACGTGTTAGACATAAGTGTGATACTAAAATGATTTCAACTTATCTGACGTAAATAAAAAAAGTTGTATTCAATATGATCGTGTTGATTGCATATTTTCTTTTGTGATGACTGATGAGAGTTTTTTGTTTAATAGTTTACCCAATGTTCCATTGTTCATATGCGGATGACAAATTGTTCGTATGGAGCACCAAATATAGGCTTTGCTTTACTTTTGGAACTGCTCCGATTTGGATTTTCTTCAATCTTATGCAAATTACGAATTTGCTTATTCTTTTGGGTAGGTAATAATTATGTACACATTCATATTCACTGTAAAAAATAACACAAGTCAACAAAAAAAATTTTTTGAGTACCTGTTATTAAATTAATATTTTCCGATTGTCTACAACTAAAAGTAAGCACAGGCACCATTCATAGCAAATAAAGTTTGCTTTTGTACAAGACTTTGACAGAACGTGCGAGGAACAACGATTTTAGCACGCATTGGGTAGGGTTGCGGGGGGATTAAGGGCGTGAAGTAGGGAGTGGTGGGTAGCCTGGGCAGTATGCAGGTGAGCATAACCGAGAAACGACGCCATTTTTGTTGCGCGAAGTTCAAAATGGCTTGCAAAAAGTGTAAAAATAACGTAAACTCTTTTTATTACATTCATTGTGAATTCATTGAAGTAGGAGCTAAAAAATCAAATTTTTTGGCAAATATTAGACTTTGTGAAGCTTATAAAGTTTATTTTAATCTTAGTATTCGAAGTCAAGACAAAATATGGGGCTCTAAATTCTCGTGTGGTAACTGCAAAAACACCTTCTAATTCTAATGTGTTTTTAAGTTGTTAATAGTGTAACGAATTTACAAGTAACGCGTATGCATATACAGGGTGTCTCGTAATTCGTGTTACATACTTCGGGATGTAATTCTTTGTCATATTCTAAGAAAATTTATTTATTTATTATTTTTTCTTTTTTTCAATAAACATCGGCCAGACCGCGGGCAAACCTTCTCTAGGTGCAAGAATGCAATCCCATTCCCCTAGAAATATAAAGTTTTCAGTGTGTTTGCACTGTAAACTTTATTATGTGTCGACAAACATCAACCAAACATTGCGTCTTAGAAAGGTACAAACAACATCTAACTGATGAGCCCATTGATTGTACCTGGGCGAAACGCATAAGGAGTGAAGGTCAATTGAACTTTTAGAAAATAATAAATTCTTTTTTTCAATAAACATCGGCCAGACCACGGGCAAACCTTCTCTAGGTGCAAGAATGCAATCCCATTCCCCTAGAAATATAAAGTTTTCAGTGTGTTTGCACTGTAAACTTTATTATGTGTCGACAAACATCAACCAAACATTGCGTCTTAGAAAGGTACAAACAACATCTAACTGATGAGCCCATTGATTGTACCTGGGCGAAACGCATAAGGAGTGAAGGTCAATTGAACTTTTAGAAAATAATAAATTCTTTTTTTCAATAAACATCGGCCAGACCACGGGCAAACCTTCTCTAGGTGCAAGAATGCAATCCCATTCCCCTAGAAATATAAAGTTTACAGTGTGTTTGCACTGTAAACTTTATATATGTGTCGACAAACATCGACCAAACATTGCGTCTTAGAAAGGTACAAACAACATCTAACTGATGAGCCCATTGTTTGTACCTGGGCGAAACGCATAAGGAGTGAAATCAATTGAACTTTTCATTTTAATTTAAAAAAAGGCCAACTTTGGTGTACCCTGACCTGTGTTAAGTTCGATTTCTCTGTCAATACTGATAGCAGAGAAGTGAGCTAACTGAAGACTTAATTTTTTGTAGAAATAATAATCTTTAAAACTGTATTTAAGTTGGGCTCCTATATTCTTAGAGTTGCCAGATTTTCAAATTAAATGGTGTTCAAATTTTCTTTAATTAATTAATTAATTTTTTCAGAAATGCCTGTTAAACATAGAGTTTCTTTAATTTTTACAGATGCACAAAACAAAAATAAAAAAAAACTCATTAATAAGTGCACTCAAAAACCCATACATTTTATGATAATTGAAAAAATACAAAATGAGTAAAATTTAAAAAAAAAACAGTGATTTTTAGCTCTGAGGTTTGTTTGAATAAAACAATAATATGGGCACTTTTAGTAGTTTTTTATGTATTTTATACAAATACAATTATAACAAGTGCTCAAAGTGCCCTCCTTCGTTTTGAATACATGCCAGAGCCCGTTTTTGGATTTCATTTGGTGTTCCAATTTAATTCAAACAATTATAATAAAAAAATTATGATACTTGATGTTACCAAATCCCAAACCAAGAGTATTAGCAGATTGAAATAATAATAAAAAACAAATATCAGACATTCTGTTTAAATCCTTTAAAAATAAGTATTCACACATTTTGAACGCCAGTGACTTATGTCACCAGCATTCGGACGTAAAAGTTACAAATTCTAGTATTCCAAATGGTCTTTTAAACGTCGATCATTCTGCTCCTGATATTTTGGGAATAGAGAATAGAGACAGAAGCAAAGTGTTCTGAAAGTTTTAACATTATCCCGATGTTGTTCTCCATCCGCATAACTTGTGCCGATCTGTTAGCGAACGCTCAAACTTGCACCGCGCTAAGTGTCCCCAAAATTAAAAACTGTGCTTCTTTTTCCTCCAACCAAAAAATAAGAAAAAAAAAAAAAAACAATAAACATCAATATCTATTAATTTTATTCCGTGCCGCCGCGCCGCAAGAAAAAACAAAAAAAAAAATTCTCGTGCAAAAAAAAAGTTCTCGTGCAAAAATTATTTAGTGCGCTGTGCTACAAAAATTAATCAAAACAATAAAAAAAAAAAAAACCTGCAACAGACCAAATACTTAGTGCTTACCTTTCCATCGTCTCCTCCCCCCTATCGCTCTCGTAATCACAGTGACTGCACACATTTCTTCGATTTGATAATCTCTTATCTTATCTGGGCAGTGTGTGTAGGCAATGAGGCTGTGGGTTTGCGAGTCGGATAGTTGATCAACGGTGTTGATCCCGTTGGTTAACCAAAATCAAGTTGCTGGCTGGGCAAAACACCGCTAGTAATTTTATTTGGTTTTATAATAGATCTACACTTGTTGATTATATTTAGATAGCGCCTGCGTTTGATATTTTGTTTCGTGTGTTTTTGTGAATTGTAATGTTGGGTAAGTTTCGGGTCGATTTTAGCAACATTAGGAGGTTGCGATCTAATTTCTTTGCTGTGTACACCCACACTGCAAAATGCAGGCCAGCTGTATTGGCACTGAGTGAAACACAGGTAGGTGTTGATTCTGATCCCTCAGAGTTCAACTTGCCTGGATGTATGTAGCTGTCCAAATCCAAATTCACCCAACTCCGCGATAATGATAAAATTCAATTCTACAATTCGACAAGATCTATATTTTAACTTCTGTCGCGAAATACAAAAAAAAAAAAATAATAACAAACCGCTTTGCCTGAAAGACATACATCTCGCTGTCGATAATACCGCCTCAACGTCATCATCTACCATCCATATACGCGAGAGCTTATCACAGCACAACAAAAATATTCTCCAACGAGCACTGGCATTAAAAAAACGTAGGATATTGTCGACTGTGTACACTGCCCGAGGAATTGTGTATGTCAAACGACAAAACGAAGACACAGCTGTGCTTATTGACTGCATCGAGGGACTCGAGGATGTTGCCAGATCAGAAGTCTTATTAATTATATTATATTTTTTATACTATTTTTTTTTATACCAATTATTTTTCGAAACTATTTCAATTTTTAAAATTAATTTTTCTTTTGTTTTCAATTAATTTACTTTAATAACTTCTTTTTTTCTTTTCATTTTGAATTCTTTAATAATTTCTTGTTGATTCAAACATTAAACTTTTAAATTAATTTATTTTTTATTTTTTATTTCTTATTTTAATTCTTTACTCCTACACCTTTCTAATCCTTGTGGTGCAGGTATGAATAACAGTGGAGCATTGCGTTCCATGGTCAGAATTCTGAGCCAGCAGAAATGTGGGCTCCGGATTTGTCATATCAACGCGCAAAGCTTACTACCGAAAATTGATGAATTTCGTGATACTTTTGTCAAATCAGATGTGGATGTAATTTGTGTTACGGAAACATGGTTGAATGAGGTTTTAAGTGATGAGATTTGCCGTTTAGAGGGTTACAGCGTTTTTCGTTTTGATAAAATAAATCGTGTTGGGGAGGTGTGGCAATTTATGTCAAAGCCAATATTAAATGCAAACTGAAGCTGTTTTCTAATGCGGGTAGTAGTATCGAGTACGTTTTTGTTGAAATTTTGGGCAATGACGGTAATCTCCTTCTAGGTGCTATCTATAGGCCTAACAAGAACATTGACTTGTCACCCCTGTTTGCTCTCTTGGAAGATATTTCGCTAAGCTCCCCGAACATTGTTTTATGTGGAGACTTCAATAGCAACCTCTTGAAGACAAATAGTCTTACATCTAACATGCTTACGTTTAATCTACGACCTGTAAATACAAGTACACCAACTCATTTCTTTGGAGGAGATACAACTCTTTTGGACCTATTTCTAGTAAGTAACTTAAAGGATGTAGCCTTATATGATCAGCTCTCTGCCCCTGCTTTTTCCAAGCATGACTTGATCTTTTTAACCCTGAAATTTAGTTTTGATCACTCGAGTAAGGTAATTTTGTATCGTGATTTCAATAACATCAATGTTCAACTTTTAGAAGCACATGTAAGAGCAACTAATTGGGGTGAAATTTTTTATATGCAGTCATCAAATGAGCAGCTGGAGTTTTTAACTCAAAATATAAAAATTCTTTTTGACACTTACGTTCCCGTAAAGACCAACATTTTAAAGCCTTACTATAAACCATGGTTTACTTCCAATATACGATTCCTTATGCAACAACGAGATGAGGCATATTCTATGTGGAAGCGTTATCGATTAGCAGAGCTGAGGCGTACTTTCTGTTCACACCGCAACAAAGTTGTTACTGAAATACGATTAGAAAAATCAAAAATCCTCTCTCAACAGCTTAGTACCTCGTTAATAGGAAAACAACTGTGGGAAAACCTACGTAAAACGGGAATCGGCAAGTCGCGAAGTGGGCTCCTAATGAACGTTGATGGTAATACCCTTAACGAAACTTTTGTGGCCGTGCAATCAACACTAGCTCAATTGCCTATCGAAGAAAATGTGTCATTATTTACCGACCAGTCAGACCATCCAGGCTTTGGTTTCCGTGCTGCAGATAGTGCTGATGTAGTTGGAGCTTTGCTTTCTATAAAGTCAAATGCTGTTGGTTTGGATGAAATTCATCCAAAATGTCTGTACCTTATTCTACCAATAATACTGCCTTATCTCACCTATTTGTTCAACACTATTCTCACGTCAGGAATTTAGCCGGCCAAAATCATACCAATTCCGAAATGCTAAAAGCGTTGAATTCCGCCCAATCTCTATATTACCGTTTCAATCGAAAGCATTTGAAAGAATTTTACAAAAACAAATAAACGTTCACGTTACGGCAAACTCGATGCTTACACCGAAGCAGTCTGGTTTTCGTAAAAAACACAGCTGTATTACCGCTCTTTTAAACGTAGCTGAAGATATAAGACAATCCTTGGATAGAGATGAGGTTACTTTTTTGGTTCTGCTCGATTTTTCAAAGGCTTTCGACACAGTCAACCACTTTAATTTATGTCAAAAGCTTAAAAATCAATTCAATTTCTCATTGAGTGCCACTAAGCTTATTTATTCTTATTAAGCTGATAGAAAACAAGCAGTCCAAGTTGATGGTAGATTGTCAAGTTTCCTCCCGAACATTACAGGTGTCCCACAGGGTTCTATACTTGGTCCTTTACTGTTTTCGATGTACGTTAATGAACTCCCGTCTTTATTTGATAATTGCTCTTCTCATATGTACGCAGATGACGTCCAATTGTATTTTAGCTGTCCCCTTGGGCTCATAGAGCATGGAGCTTTTTGCGTCAACAAAGATCTCGAAAAAATTCAAAGCTGGTCCGAGCTAAACGGTCTCATTTTAAACCCGAAAAAATCCAAATGCATCGTTATTTCAAGAAAAAGTCTTGGTCTTGAGTATTTTCCTCCAATTGTATTGAATGATTACCCTAAATCTCGGCGTGACGTTTAACCGCGTCTTGACTTGGGATGACCATATATACACACTTGTTGGCAAAGTGTATAGTGTACTTCGTACATTATGGGTAACTCAGACTTTTACACCTTTTAAAACACGTTTACTTCTTGCAAAGACTTTATTTATTCCGATCTTGATGTACGGCTGTGAAATTTACTGTAATTGCAATTATGTAAGCAAGCGAAAACTCAATGTCGCCTTTAACAGTACCGTACGTTTCGTTTTTGGCCTACGACGATACGATAGATTATCTTATTTGCCTAAAATGTTGCTGGGGATGTCCTTTGATAGATATGTTGAGCTTCGAAATTTAATTTTGCTTTCTGACATACTCATTACCCAACCACAATATTGTTTTGATAAAATTACTACCGCGACTTCGGTAAGATCTCGTCAGTTAATTCATCCTCACCATTCGTTTTTAACATCTGAGCGTCAATTCTTTATCAATTCCGTCCGTCTCTGGAACTCGCTACCGCGACATGTTAGAGAAATCCAAAACGCAACAAGAATTAAAAAGGTCTTAATAAATCACTTTCGAAGTAATATATAAATGATTTTGTAAGTCGTATTTGGAATTTAAAATTTTGTTCATAATTTTTAATTTTTAATTTTGATTAATTTTTTCTTTTTCTAACTAGCTCTTTTCTGTAAAATTAGCTTACAACTACCTTAAAAGATATTGTATCTTACAGTTGTTAAGCATTCACTAAAAAAACTAAACTAAAAATTAAAAAAACTAAACTATATTGAGATTTTCGCTGAGTTTAACCAATTAACTCAACCTGTTGATGAAACCACTCGGGTTACAGACATTGAAGGCCATGCGGCCAACACTCTAGAAGACCTATTTCTCACTTCTCATCCCGAAAAATACAGGGTTATGGTATTATCTCCTCTAGGCAAATCGGACCATTGTGTCATATCTGTAAATTTTTCGTTTTCCGTAACGGTACAAGAAGATAAAGTCCCTAAAAGAACTGTGTGGCAATACGAGAAAGCCAATTGGGACGGCCTGAACATTTTCTTTCGAAATTTTAATTGGTCATTGTGCTTTCTCGACGGAAATGTTGACGCATAAGCTGATATGATATCTAACGTAATTCTCAATGGCATGAGAAATTTTGTTCCTCACAGAACAAAAGTATCATCCCCAAAGAGAATTCGTGGTTTGATTCAAGCTGTAAAAAGGCGATTAGGGACAGAGAAAGTAGTTTTCGAAAATTTAAAGATAACCCTACATAGAAAACCGAATATGTTCAAGCGGGCCAGAAATATCTGTAATGCTCAAATACAAAATGCTAAGTTTTTACATGACCAAAAAGTAAGGCAAAAAATACTATTGTGTCCAAACGAAAGTATAAGCTTTTGGTCTTTTGTCAAGAACATTAAGAACTCGACCACGTCATCGGTTCCATCGCTCGTTTCAATGACTCTCCGTATGTCAGCTCAATCGATAAAGTTATTTTTCTCAATTTGCTGCCAACTCGACACTTCCATATAGCATATTGGCTCCACCTGAGCTTGAGTCTGTAGATTCTGTGATGAAACAGATATTTTTTCGAACTCGTTCGGGTACGAGAGTCCTCAAAGATACATAAATCCGCTGGTCCAGATGGTATCCCCGCCGTTATTCTGAAGAGGTGTTCTTCTACGCTGGCAAAACCACTGCGTAAACTTTTCAATCTTTCCTATTCTGCAGGGATTTTCCCGACCAGATGGAAAACTGCTTTTGTCCAGCCCGTCCCTGTGCCCCAGGGCTCCGTTTTGTCTCCGACTCTCTTCCTCATTTTCATAAATGATCTCTTGTCTGAAACTTCTAATCCGCTCAACTGTTTTGCTGACGACTCGACCCTCAGCTTTTCATATTCGTTTCCAAATTCACGTCCCTGCTCTTTAGATGTGGAACTGGAACGGTTGCGTATGATAAGCTCATTGAATTCTGAACTTGACAGCATTGTTACATGGGCCTATAAAAACCGAGTAGAATTCAATGCTTCGAAAACTCAATGTTGTATCTTGTCGTTGAATTGTGGTACCCGTGGTGCAATGGTTAGCATGTCCACCTGCTAACCCAGAGGTACGAGGTTCGAATCCCAGCAGTGGCAAAAATGTTTTTCCACGGGTATCGCCTTTCGCGAGGAATTGGCAAGTCCTCCGTTAGTAAATTCATTGCCATGAAAAGCGCTTTCTCAATTAGCTTTTCGGAACCGGCAGAAAATTGTAGGTGAACTCCATTCCCTCACAAGGCATGGTTGTGAGAAATGCGCTAGGCCCAAGGGCTCCTAGCTCTGTTGCGCCACCCTATTTATTTATTTTTATCTTGTCGTTAAAGTTTAACATTCCCCCATTGCCATTATCCATGAATGGTATCTGCATCCAAGAAACCGAAAAACTGTTTTAACATTTTCCAAACCATCTTTTTCTTTATAATTGGCAGAATATTGATAATAATTGCCAACTTTCTAAAGAATTTGAAAGTAGAGCAGTAGTTCTTTGGTTAACATAATTCAGTGAGTTTATGAAAAAACTATGATAAAACTAGAGATGCATTCCCAAGAACGCAAAACAATGAAGAGGCTTGGCATCGTCGGCTGAAAGTTATATTTGGCCGTAGCCACGCAGGTATCTTTAAATTAATTGGAGACCTACGAAAGGGGTTTATCAGTGCCAAACCAGAAATTGAGCGTGGAGAAGATAAAGAAAAAAGAAAGAGATTTAAGTCACACTGGATATCTCATATGCGTATTGCAAAAATATTGTTCATTTTTGTCTTGTTTAGCTTAATATTATGTTGTTTTTTTTGGATTGTTTTTTTTTTTAACTTTTTTTTGTTCTTCTGCAAATAAAAAATATTATAAAAAAATCAGCAGAATTTTTTATTTTTTAATAACCAGAATTTTGAAAAGCAGAGTTTCGGAAAGCAGAATTTTGTCAACCAGAATGAAAAAATAGCAGAATTTTCATTTCAAAAGCAGAATTTCGAAAAGCAGTATTTTGAAGCCAGAATTTAGACCCGCTCCCGTTAAAATTAATTCGGTTGAAAAAAATTTTAAGATTTTTTTTGGCGTAACGGGTAGTGTTGGAAAGATTTAAATATTATAAAGTAACATTTGAACAACATTCTCCTAAATTTGCATTGCAAAACAATTCAAATGGAGCGAGTGAAAATTAAACTTTGGAAGCCAGAACTGCAGTGGAAGAACCAGAACTTTCCAATTAATAAACTCGACATAGTAAACCTAAGCTGTGTCGAAACAGTAAATAGAATAGATATTCTCACCACCTGCATATCTAAGGCTGCTGAGCCACTCCAAGCACAGACAAAAAGAAAAGCTAAACAACCATGGTACGATTGAGCATGTGAAACCGCCAGAAAAAAATCCATCACATTCCTGCAGAGGCGAACAAAATGTAAGAAATTACCTGGCTGGGAGAAACAAAAAGCATATTCGCTAGAACTTGTTTCAATGCTGAGGGGTACAAAGGACAGTAGATCATTTTGGAAAACTGCAAAAAATTTCGGAAGACCGTATCCCCTACGAGTACTTCAAAAATGCGACGAAAAGCTTCAAAAAGGAATTGGCAAAAAGATTTAATTTCATCTTCAATACTCGTGAAGTTCCAAAAATCTTCAAAGAAAAATTTTATTCCCAATTCTCAAGAAAGGTGACCCAAAAGAGCCGAGTAATTACAGAGGCATATCCCTTCTCAACACAGTCACAAAAATTTTCACAGGTGTTTTACTTGAAAGACTCACTGACTGGGTACACGAAAAAAATCTTCTTTGCGAACATCAGGCTGGTGTTCAGAAAGGATACTCTACGGTTGACAACATCTCCGCACTCACAAGCATCACACGCGCATACCTAGACAGTGGAAAAAAGCTCTAAGCTTTTTTTCGTAGATTTCAAGGCCGTTTTCGACTCTATTGACCAAAAAGCCCTATAAACTTGGCAATCTGGGAGTGTCAACGAAACTGCTAAGAGTACTTTAAGCGTTCTTATAACGAAAACCTGACCGCTGTCTGGGATGGAAACATTCTATCCGAATGGTTTAATACGTAAACAGGAGTGAAGCAGGGCTGCTTACTCAATCCGCTTCTATTCTCATTATTTTTCGATGACCTGGTAGAACTTCTACCGGGTGGAATATCTTTTGCTGGCAT
Organism: Melanostoma scalare; assembly: GCA_949752695.1. Taxonomy (NCBI): domain Eukaryota; kingdom Metazoa; phylum Arthropoda; class Insecta; order Diptera; family Syrphidae; genus Melanostoma; species Melanostoma scalare. The sequence goes on along the minus strand of OX456984.1, from coordinate 128,731,102 downwards.
GAAAATAAAGCTTCTACTATACGCTGATGATATTGTCATTATAGTAGAAAGGCCAAATGGAATGCAACTGTTGATAAACCAACTGCAAAGATACTGTAATATGTGGAATTTACAACTGATCATGATTTTTCGAAATGGCATGGGGAGATATGCTAGAAATGAGAAATGGACCTGGCAAAACGAAGAACTGGAAAGAGTGAAACTATACAAATACTTAGGTATCATTATAGCCCCACAAATATCTTTCAGGAAACACTTCCAAGAAAATTTCAAGGAATCCAAACGCGCACTAAACTGCAGTTAAAGAACAGCCCTCGGCAAAAAAAAAAAAATTGTGCCAGGCTCAAAGTACAAAGTCTTCGAAGCAGTGATGAGATCGAGATATCATGTGTTATGCAGCTCAAGTTTGGGGCATTTTTCAATCCGAAGAAGTGGAAAAGCTACTCAGATACTTGCTCAAGTGAATTTACCGTCTCCCGCACAATAAACCTACATGCTCCATATCGAGACTGGCCTTCAACCACAACACATCTACACACTTGGATTACACTTCGCTTATTTTCGGAAAGTTGTGATGCAATCTACCCATCGTCTTGTATATAAAATTGCTAAACATCTTCAAAGCAGAAACTTACAATTCTACAGTGAATGGTTGAGACTTGGAACGGAACATAATATCTCACTAACAGTTGCAAACATTGATTAATTAAACAGAAACCAGCAAAAACTAATCGAGAAGATTGCAGACGTCACACGCGACAATTTTCGGAGGCAAAGTCTCGAGAGCCAAACGAGATCCACCTTTAAGTTGCTGAACATAACATAGAGAACAAAAACTAATTCTGCGATACAAACCGCATTGAGGTAATCTCCATACTCAAGGCCAGAGGTGAACTTTTGCCCCTCAACTATTTGCCCCACAGGACCGATCTAAACCCAGAGTGCAAAGTATGCATCCTAAGAACTCGTGGAGATATCCAGCACTTTATATTAAGATGCCCTATTCTCAAGGAGATACGTGCATCCGTCTGGGGAAAAGGTAGTCTCACAGTGGAAGAAATTATACAGTATACTTAATGGAGACAACTGGAACCGCATATGTCAGTATATAAAAACTGCTCTACAACATATATTTTAAATGAAGCCCTCTTAATAAAAACCACTATTTAATTTTGATTGAAATTAAAACTTACAAACTTTGAGCTTATTGTATATGTATATTGAATAGAACTCTTTTTTCGGCTGACGGCAAAAGCCAATGCTTATTGTGAAATATGTATTCAAGAAATAATAAAATCACATATTACTACTAACTCTGGAAGCGCTTCGAAAAAAAATTGGCTTGCGGTGTGCACCACAGCTCGCAACAGAATCATCTGAAACAAATAAATCAAAATGGGTTCGTTAAAGGAGATGTTTCTCCAGGTAATGACGGGAGCAGTTTTTTTTTCGATTTTTCGTAGCTTTTGGGAGCTTGATTTTCGTTAAACAAAATCGGCTAAATTGTTGTTAAAAAATTAGTAATTAAAAAAAAACGAAAAAGCTCTTGACAATACTTAATAATAGAATTATGTTCGGAAGTAATGTGCAAAATTTTAAAGCGATTGGTCCAGTAGATTTTGAGTTATCGTGCAAACCGCAAGCCAACTTTTTTTCGAGATGCCTCCGGAGTTTAATTTTGACTTGTTCAGTTTTGAAAATCAAAAAATCTTAAAAATTTGCCTTTTATCGGCCGAATTAATCTTAACCCTTTACCGCATCGTGGATCATATATGAACCAAATGAAGAATTTCACCGATATTTCCCAAAGGAATATTTTTTTTTTCGTTTTGTGCATAGCGTACCAAATAAGATCCATATACCTTTCAAATTATTCACAACAGATCCATCGAACGGTATATTTTATGATTTAGATCGTCGCGTCGGCCAAATGTCAAAAATCGGTTGTGACTAGTACGCATTATCGTTGGTGGAAAGTGTGAAAAAAATAGAAATCTGTGTTTTACTTTTATCAGATAAATTGATTACGCAAAAATAACATCTGAAGATTATAATAAGGTAAGGTTTGATCTTTATATATAGAAAATAATGAAGTTATTCAAAGTTATTGGTATGGATCAAATTTGGCACAACATGCAGAAATGTATGTATTTTATCGGTTATTGTCCCAACACGTGTTTATAGTTGACTGAGTTTGTTTTACATATTATGATTGTTATTTGTGTAAATATTCTAACAGAAAACTTGCTGACATGGGCCCACGTGCGTCGGTTTTACGGAGGAGTCCAGACAATAATCAATGATTTCCCGGACGACAGTTTGGACGAAGATTTATCGGATGACGAACATCGGAGAATCGCAGGCGGTCAGGTATTACCCCGATCTTTTCCAGATTCTGATGAATCGGAGTTTGAACCCGAAGATAATGTTCCCTTATCTAAATTGGTCACCACTTCAATAAGAGCTGCAAGAGCTGAAAAACCTCGATGGAGGGACGGGTTTGTGTAGCTGAGGGCTTATGTCAAACTGGGAAACCAAGTTCAAGAGTTCAAGTGCCAAACGAGGCCGACCTTCTTATGATTTAGAGAACGCCATTGAAGCTAAGAGATTGAGAGGCGCGATTGCTGTTATGCCATCTACGGATGATCGGCTAGATCAAACAGATCATCTTCCTATCTGGACAACTAGACAGCGATGCAAGGTATCGGAGTGTAATGGTAGACCATATGTTGAGTGCCAAAAATGTAAAGTTAGTCTTTGTCTAAATGACAAAAGAAACTGTTTCCGTCTTTTTCATACTACATAATGTAACTCTTTTCTACATACCAAATGTGGACCAAACCTAAAATATCTTTTGTCATTTTTTTTGCACAGTGGTTCAAATATGTACCTACCTAAAAAACTATTATTTCCCGTATTTCTACAATAAAGTCAAAAATGCTGGAACAAATGTGTCTTATTATATTGTTTTTTAATACATATATTTTTTTCGTTGCGAAAAAAATCATGCAGTAAGGGGTTAAGGTAAAGTTATTATCATTTGAGTTTGCTTAAAATTAAAAGAAAGATTTTTACAGGCAAGGAAACAGTTGCATAAGCAATCGCATTCAAATTTGTCGTAAAACCAAAAAAATTTAAAAATAGATAACGTTTCTCGACCAAACCAAAAGTTTGAATTAATCGAATTTTACAGAGGAAATTACAGTTTCGTTTCCATATAAAAATTTTAAAAGAAATCCTACTAATATTATAAACGTGAAAGTTTGTATGTGTTGATGTATGTTTGTTCCTCTTTCACGCAAAAACTACTGAATGAATTTTACTTAAACTTTCCAATAATATAGCTTATACATCAGAATAACACATAGACTACAATTTATCCCCATATTCTTACGGGAGCGGGAACGTATACGGGAACTTAGAAACTTCAACACCGATTTCAAAATTTTTTCCACTGTTAGAATGCTTCATTATCCCCGAGTAACATAAAAACTAATTCATCCCCATATTCCTACGGTTCCCAACATTCTCACGGGAGCAGGAACGTATACGGGAACTTTGACACTACAGCACCGATTTCAAAAACTCTTTCACCGTTAGAATGCTACACTATCCCCGATTAACATAAAAGCTAATTCATCCCCATATTCCTACGGTTCCCAACATTCTCACGGAAGCAGGAACGTATACGGGAACTTTGACACTACAGCACCGATTTCAAAAATTCTTTCACTGTTAGAATGCTACACTATCCCCAAGTAACATAAAAACTAATTCATCACCATATTCCTACGGTTCCCAACATTCCCACGGGAGCAGGAACGCATACGGGAACTTTTACACTACAGCACCGATTTCAAAAACTCTTTCACTGTAAGAATGCTACACTATCCCCGAGTAACATAAAAACTAATTCATCCCCATATTCCTACGGTTCCCTATATTCCCACGAGAGCAGGAACGTATACGGGAACTTTGATACTACAGCACCGATTTCAAAAATTCTGTCACCGTTAGAATGCTACACTATCCCCGAGTAACATAAAAACTAATTCATCCCCATATTCCTACGGTTCCCAACATTCCCACGGGAGCAGGAACGTATACGGGAACTTTGATATTACAGCACCGATTTCAAAAACTTTTTCACCCTTAGAATGCTACACTATCCCCGAGTAACATAAAAACTAATTCATCCCCATATTCCTATGGTTCCCTATATTCCCACGGGATCAGGAACGTATACGGGAACTTTGACACTACAGCACCGATTTCAAAAATTCTTTCACTGTTAGAATGCTACACTATCCCCGAGTAACATAAAAACTAATTCATCCCCATATTCCTACGGTTCCCAACATTCCCACGGGAGCAGGAACGCATACGGGAACTTTGACACTACAGCACCGATTTCAAAAACTCTTTCACCGTTAGAATGCTACACTATCCCCAAATTGCATAAGAACTAATTTATCCCCATATTCTTACGGGAGCAGGAACGTATACGGGAACTTTGACACTACAGCACCGATTTCAAAAATTCTTTCACCGTTAGAATGCTACACTATCCCCGAGTAACATAAATACTAATTCATCCCCATATTCCTAAGGTTCCCTATGTTCCCACCGGAGCAGGAACGTATACGGGAACTTTGACACTACAGCACCGATTTCAAAAATTCTTGCACCGTTAGAATGCTACACTATCCCCGAGTAACATAAAAACTAATTCATCCCCATATTCCTACGGGAGCAGGAACGTATACGGGAACTTTGACACTACAGCACCGATTTCAAAAATTCTTTCACCGTTAGAATGCTACACTATCCCCGAGTAACATAAAAACTTATTCATCCCCATATTCCTACGGCTCCCTTTACTCCCACGAAAGCAGGAACGTATACGGGAACTTTGACACTACAGCACCGATTTCAAAAATTCTTTCACTGTTAGAATGCTACACTATCCCCGAGTAACATAAAAACTAATTCATCCCCATATTCCTACGGTTCCCTATATTCCCACGGGAGCAGGAACGTATACGGGAACTTTGATACTACAGCACCGATTTCAAAAATTCTTTCACCGTTAGAATGCTACACTATCCCCGAGTAACATAAAAACTAATTCATCCCCATATTCCTACGGTTCCCAACATTCCCACGGGAGCAGGAACGCATACGGGAACTTTGACACTACAGCACCGATTTCAAAAACTCTTTCACCGTTAGAATGCTACACTATCCCCAAATAACATAAGAACTAATTTATCCCCATATTCTTACGGGAGCAGGAACGTATACGGGAACTTTGACACTACAGCACCGATTTCAAAAATTCTTTCACCGTAAGAATGCTACACTATCCCCGAGTAACATAAAAACTAACTCATCCCCATATTCCTACGGTTCCCTATATTCCTACGGGAGCAGGAACGTATACGGGAACTTTGACACTACAGCACCGATTTCAAAAATTCTTTCACCGTTAGAATGCTACACTATCCCCGAGTAACATAAAAACTAATTCATCCCCATATTCCTACGGTTCCCAACATTCCCACGGAAGCAGGAACGCATACGGGAACTTTGACACTACAGCACCGATTTCAAAAATTTTTGCACCGTTAGAATGCTACACTATCCCCGAGTAACATAAAAACTAATTCATCCCCATATTCCTACGGTTCCCAACATTCCCACGGGAGCAGGAACGTATACGGGAACTTTGATACTACAGCACCGATTTCAAAAATTCTTTCACCGTTTTTTTTTTTTTTTTTTTTTGTTGGAGGTTTTTAAAATACCAGCTGGAGCACTCAGACCTAAATACCGGTCCATTGTACTACCAGATAGCAACCTTCTATTTGTTATAGCTTTCCAGATGTTCGGAGAAAAGCCAAAAGACGCTGCCATGGTAAGGAGCCTAAGTTACCAGCTCTCACCATGTCTGCGCCGAGTATCTGTAACCTCATGCGAGAAAAAGCAGGACATTCACAGAGGAAGTGCTCTGCGGTGTCCTCATCTTCTCCACAAGATTCACAGAGAGTGGTATCACTTAAGCCTAACACGTTTAAATGCTTGGCAAAAGAGAAGTGCCCGCTGGCAACGCCAATAAGCTTCCTACAGTCTTTTCTGCTACGAGCTAGCAAAAATGTTGCAGTCTTCTTACTAACGTTGGGGAGCATACGCTTGGTTTGTCTGCATACACTGGAGGCATGCCATCTACGGTTGTGCTCTTCACAGATCCAATCGTTGATTGAAGCCCTCACTGAGGACGCTGGCAGACCTAGCGACGGTTCAGGTCCTGAGAAAGCTGTCTGAGATCCCTGCCCAGCGAGTTCATCGGCGATCTCATTTCCAGTTATGCCGTGATGGCCTGGAACCCAAATGAGACTCAAGGAATTTAATCTTCCGATCGCATTCAGAGAGCTCTTGCATTCCTGGATCACTTTCGAAGTGGTTAGAGGGTTGAGAAGGGCCTTAAGCACAGCTTGGCTATCGCTGCAAACAAAGATACTTCTCCCCGTCCATCCATTGTTCGTTACGTGGCTCAAGGCCATTAGGATAGCATAAGCCTCCGCTTGGAAAACGGATGCGTATGATCCTAAAGATGAGTGCAGTCGTATGTCGTCGTTCTCAACAAAGGCACCAGCACCAGAACCCTCGTCGGTTTTGGAGCCATCTGTGAAGATACGATAACAATTCTTTCCAGGCTCAGATTCTGGAGCGAACCAGTCCTGAACCGAAGGAAAGCTGACTGAGTAATTTTGACGCAGTTTGAGCCTTGGGATCATCGTGTCAGACGGCATATCCATTAGACGTGGGTCATAAGATATGCTGCTTGCGAGTTCCTTAAAGCTCCAGTGCGAATTGTGCCAGAGACCACATCGTTTTAAACGAGAAATGGTCTTGAGAGTACACCCCATGATGAAGGTATCAAGGGGAGGAAGGTTCAACAGTGCGTCGAGAGCAGCACCCGGTGTGCTGGGGAAGGCCCCCGTAACACCCAGACAAATTGTTCTTTGAAGTTTGGCAAACGAGGCAATAACGTATTTACGCGAGAGCTTATTCCACCAAACAACTGACGCATAGGAGATGATTGGTCTTATCATAGCCGTATAGATCCAAAGGACCCTTTTCGGTGAAAGACCCCATGTCTTGCCAAAAGCTCCTTTACATTGCCAGAAAACTGACAGTGCTTTAGTAGTTTTAGACTCGACATGTTTCGACCAAAGAAGTTTGTTATCCAGGATTACTCCAAGATGCTTGACTTCATTTGAAAAGGGGATGTTGACGCCTTTAAGCGTAAGATGGGTCAGACCAGTCAATTTTCTACGTCTCGTGAAGAGGACAACCTCGGTTTTAAGAGGATTGACGGAGAGACCGTTTCTAACACACCAGGTGTCAATCATACAAAGCGCAGCCTGTGCTTGGGAGCAGACAGCTTGGAGGCTGGAGCCAACCGAGAGCACGGCGACGTCGTCTGCATATGCTTGGGCATGAACGTTAGAACCATTGAGCATTATAAGTAGAGAGTCGATCAACATGCACCACAGAAGAGGAGATAAAACGCCACCTTGTGGGCAGCCCTTATTTACTCCCGTTGCAACATATTGTCCACAGTCCGCCTCAGCGATTACGGTTCTCTTCATTAGCATTGCTTTAATCCACAACACTAATGACTCGTTCACACCGTGTTCTCTGGCAGCATTACACATACCATCGAAGCTAGCATTGTCAAAAGCACCTTGAATGTCGATGAAAATGCCTACCGCAAATTATTTCCTGTCGAGCGCGCATTCAATCCTGCTAACAAGATTTTGAAGTGCGGTCTCGCAAGATTTTCCTCTTTGGTAAGCATGTTGCATCTGAGACAGAGGGTGTAATTGGAGTGAGGTTTTACGAATGTAAATCTCAACCATTCTTTCCAGCGTCTTAAGCAGAAAGGAGGTAAGACTGATGGGTCTAAAGCTCTTGGCGAGTGAGTAGTCTTGTTTACCAATTTTTGGTATGAAGGCGACTCTAACACTCTGCCATGAAGTTGGTATATACGCTAGGGCTAAACTACCAATGAAAATATTTTTCAAAGTAGGAAGCAAAAGGTTTATACTTTCCTGCAACATAGCTGGGTAAACACCGTCAGTGCCAGGTGACTTGAAACTGTCAAAAGATGCCACGGCATATTTGATGGCTTCGTCGGTAACAACTAACGATGACGTGTACCAGCTAAGTCGAGTGGATTTATCGGATTCACATGATCTGAAGGAAATAGATTGCTGTGGTCCGATTGATATCTGGTTTCCTGGAAAATGAGTTTCCAGCATAAGACTGAGTGTCTCTGCTTTGGACTCGGTATAGGAACCATCTGATTTCCTGAGCGTTTCTAGTTTGTTTACCTTGCTCCTTTTAAGGGCTTTAGTAAGTCGACTAGTTTCACTGAGTGTTTCTATACTTTCACAGAATTCTTTGTAAGAGGCATTCTTTGATCTTCGAATTAACCTTTTAAAGTCCTTCTGTTTAGATCGATACAGGTTCCAGTCGGCATCTGATTTGGTCTTGAGGGACCTATTCAGAATACTTCTGGTTTCCCTGCGAAGTTTCTGTAGTTCATTGTTCCACCACGGAACCATAGATCTACTAGGTAATTGTCTAGCTGGACATGCCAGCTCGAAGCTCCTTGTAAGGGCACAATTCACTTCTAGAACTGCATCTTCCACTTTTTGTGATGTTGAGAGCTTAGGTAGGGTTTTGACGAGATTACCGAGCTCATCGTTGAAAAGTGTCCAGTTAGTTTTTCTGGGATTTCTTGTAACTAAAGGTGTGGGAATCACATTTGCTACATGGAATTGAATGTATCTGTGGTCTGAGAGTGACACGTCCAGCAACACTTTCCAGTTGGTAATCTCCTTGGCATATCTGTTAGATAGTGTCAAGTCGATTACGTCCTGTCGTATAGCCGTAACAAAAGTTGGCGTATTACCAACATTGTTAATGTTCAAGTCAGAAGACAGAATGTAATTAAGAAGATGGTTGCCTCTCATGTTGCATTTGACGCTACCCCAAACTAAGTTTTGAGCGTTAGCATCACAGCACATGATAAGCCCCAACTTCCGGTTTTCACAAAACTCCACCAAATCCACAACCTGTCTTGAGGGAGGGGGTAAAATGGAGTTCCAGGGAAAGTAAACTGACGCAACGACGAAAGTTTTCCACTCACCGTTCGTTTCGTAGTTTATGATAGCCGCAACCAGGTCTTGGCCACAGAAGTGATCAAGTTTAGTTGCTGCAAAAGAGTTCGGTATGATGAGACAGGTCCGGGGTAAGTCAGACCGTTCGTCATAGAGAATATTAAACCCTCGTAGCCCTCCAAGACCAAGAACTCGGCCCTTCCAGGCCCATGGCTCTTGGATTGCTACGAGGTGAGTTTTTGTATTCAACACGGAAAGTCTGCTACATAGGAGTGCAGTAGCAGCCTTAGAATGTTGAAGGTTTATCTGAGTTATTATCATTGATAAATACTAGTAATCCATCCATCATTTTCACCGATTGGAATTAAGTTGGAAATAAATCCTTCCAAGATGAAAATGCAGACGGGAGTCGTACCTAGCCTTGATGATAGCCACAGAAGCTTGATCTACTCCCACAACAAGGTAAGAACCGTCTTCACCATCCCGATTCCTAGCCTTCTTGTGGTAATAAACTTTCCACTTCGTAGTGTCGATACCATCATTCTGGGTAACGAGGCGTTGAAGCACATCTTCAGTTTTCCTGAGTTGCCCCGGGATAAAACAGATGGCTTTCGTCAAAACTGGCACCCTGTAAATTTCAAAAGAGGAATTTAGGAGGGGTGGAATTTTAGGCACAGAGGCACGTAGCCAGTCAGCGGTCTGCTGATTAGAACACTCGACCAAAAAGTTTCCGTCCTCCAAACAACATCCCTCAGACTGGATCTGCGTACTCTCTGCCATACGGGAACTTTGACACTACAGCACCGATTTCAAAAATTCTTGCACCGTTAGAATGCTACACTATCCCCGAGTAACATAAAAACTTATTCATCCCCATATTCCTACGGTTCCCAACATTCCCACGGGAGCAGGAACGTATACGTGAACTTTGACACTACAGCACCGATTTCAAAAACTCTTTCACCCTTAGAATGCTACACTATCCCCAAATAACATAAAAACTAATTCATCCCCATATTCCTACGGTTCCCTATATTCCCACGGGAGCAGGAACGTATACGTGAACTTTGACACTACAGCACCGATTTCAAAAATTCTTTCACTGTTAGAATGCTACACTATCCCCGAGTAACATAAAAACTAATTCATCCCCATATTCCTACGGTTCCCAACATTCCCACGGGAGCAGGAACGCATACGGGAACTTTGACACTACAGCACCGATTTCAAAAACTCTTTCACCGTTAGAATGCTACACTATCCCCAAATAACATAAGAACTAATTTATCCCCATATTCTTACGGGAGCAGGAACGTATACGGGAACTTTGACACAACAGCACCGATTTCAAAAATTCTTTCACCATTAGAATGCTACACTATCCCCGAGTAACATAAAAACTTATTCATCCCCATATTCCTACGGTTCCCTATATTCCCACGGGAGCAGGAACGTATACGGGAACTTTGACACTACAGCACTGATTTCAAAAATTCTTGCACCGTTAGAATGCTACACTATCCCCGAGTAACATAAAAACTAATTCATCCCATATTCCTACGGTTCCCTATATTCCCACGGGAGCAGGAACGTATACGGGAACTTTGATACTAAAGCACCGATTTCAAAAATTCTTTCTCCGCAAGAATGCTACACTATCCCCGAGTAACATAAAAACTAATTCATCCCCATATTCCTACGGTTCCCAACATTCTCACGGAAGCAGGAACGTATACGGGAACTTTGACACTACAGCACCGATTTCAAAAATTCTTTCACTGTTAGAATGCTACACTATCCCCAAGTAACATAAAAACTAATTCATCACCATATTCCTACGGTTCCCAACATTCCCACGGGAGCAGGAACGCATACGGGAACTTTTACACTACAGCACCGATTTCAAAAACTCTTTCACTGTAAGAATGCTACACTATCCCCGAGTAACATAAAAACTAATTCATCCCCATATTCCTACGGTTCCCTATATTCCCACGAGAGCAGGAACGTATACGGGAACTTTGATACTACAGCACCGATTTCAAAAATTCTGTCACCGTTAGAATGCTACACTATCCCCGAGTAACATAAAAACTAATTCATCCCCATATTCCTACGGTTCCCAACATTCCCACGGGAGCAGGAACGTATACGGGAACTTTGATATTACAGCACCGATTTCAAAAACTCTTTCACCCTTAGAATGCTACACTATCCCCGAGTAACATAAAAACTAATTCATCCCCATGTTCCTATGGTTCCCTATATTCCCACGGGATCAGGAACGTATACGGGAACTTTGACACTACAGCACCGATTTCAAAAATTCTTTCACTGTTAGAATGCTACACTATCCCCGAGTAACATAAAAACTAATTCATCCCCATATTCCTACGGTTCCCAACATTCCCACGGGAGCAGGAACGCATACGGGAACTTTGACACTACAGCACCGATTTCAAAAACTCTTTCACCGTTAGAATGCTACACTATCCCCAAATTGCATAAGAACTAATTTATCCCCATATTCTTACGGGAGCAGGAACGTATACGGGAACTTTGACACTACAGCACCGATTTCAAAAATTCTTTCACCGTTAGAATGCTACACTATCCCCGAGTAACATAAATACTAATTCATCCCCATATTCCTAAGGTTCCCTATGTTCCCACCGGAGCAGGAACGTATACGGGAACTTTGACACTACAGCACCGATTTCAAAAATTCTTGCACCGTTAGAATGCTACACTATCCCCGAGTAACATAAAAACTAATTCATCCCCATATTCCTACGGGAGCAGGAACGTATACGGGAACTTTGACACTACAGCACCGATTTCAAAAATTCTTTCACCGTTAGAATGCTACACTATCCCCGAGTAACATAAAAACTTATTCATCCCCATATTCCTACTTCTCCCTTTACTCCCACGAAAGCAGGAACGTATACGGGAACTTTGACACTACAGCACCGATTTCAAAAATTCTTTCACTGTTAGAATGCTACACTATCCCCGAGTAACATAAAAACTAATTCATCCCCATATTCCTACGGTTCCCTATATTCCCACGGGAGCAGGAACGTATACGGGAACTTTGATACTACAGCACCGATTTCAAAAATTCTTTCACCGTTAGAATGCTACACTATCCCCGAGTAACATAAAAACTAATTCATCCCCATATTCCTACGGTTCCCAACATTCCCACGGGAGCAGGAACGCATACGGGAACTTTGACACTACAGCACCGATTTCAAAAACTCTTTCACCGTTAGAATGCTACACTATCCCCAAATAACATAAGAACTAATTTATCCCCATATTCTTACGGGAGCAGGAACGTATACGGGAACTTTGACACTACAGCACCGATTTCAAAAATTCTTTCACCGTAAGAATGCTACACTATCCCCGAGTAACATAAAAACTAACTCATCCCCATATTCCTACGGTTCCCTATATTCCTACGGGAGCAGGAACGTATACGGGAACTTTGACACTACAGCACCGATTTCAAAAATTCTTTCACCGTTAGAATGCTACACTATCCCCGAGTAACATAAAAACTAATTCATCCCCATATTCCTACGGTTCCCAACATTCCCACGGAAGCAGGAACGCATACGGGAACTTTGACACTACAGCACCGATTTCAAAAATTTTTGCACCGTTAGAATGCTACACTATCCCCGAGTAACATAAAAACTAATTCATCCCCATATTCCTACGGTTCCCAACATTCCCACGGGAGCAGGAACGTATACGGGAACTTTGATACTACAGCACCGATTTCAAAAATTCTTTCACCGTTTTTTTTTTTTTTTTTTTTTGTTGGAGGTTTTTAAAATACCAGCTGGAGCACTCAGACCTAAATACCGGTCCATTGTACTACCAGATAGCAACCTTCTATTTGTTATAGCTTTCCAGATGTTCGGAGAAAAGCCAAAAGACGCTGCCATGGTAAGGAGCCTAAGTTACCAGCTCTCACCATGTCTGCGCCGAGTATCTGTAACCTCATGCGAGAAAAAGCAGGACATTCACAGAGGAAGTGCTCTGCGGTGTCCTCATCTTCTCCACAAGATTCACAGAGAGTGGTATCACTTAAGCCTAACACGTTTAAATGCTTGGCAAAAGAGAAGTGCCCGCTGGCAACGCCAATAAGCTTCCTACAGTCTTTTCTGCTACGAGCTAGCAAAAATGTTGCAGTCTTCTTACTAACGTTGGGGAGCATACGCTTGGTTTGTCTGCATACACTGGAGGCATGCCATCTACGGTTGTGCTCTTCACAGATCCAATCGTTGATTGAAGCCCTCACTGAGGACGCTGGCAGACCTAGCGACGGTTCAGGTCCTGAGAAAGCTGTCTGAGATCCCTGCCCAGCGAGTTCATCGGCGATCTCATTTCCAGTTATGCCGTGATGGCCTGGAACCCAAATGAGACTCAAGGAATTTAATCTTCCGATCGCATTCAGAGAGCTCTTGCATTCCTGGATCACTTTCGAAGTGGTTAGAGGGTTGAGAAGGGCCTTAAGCACAGCTTGGCTATCGCTGCAAACAAAGATACTTCTCCCCGTCCATCCATTGTTCGTTACGTGGCTCAAGGCCATTAGGATAGCATAAGCCTCCGCTTGGAAAACGGATGCGTATGATCCTAAAGATGAGTGCAGTCGTATGTCGTCGTTCTCAACAAAGGCACCAGCACCAGAACCCTCGTCGGTTTTGGAGCCATCTGTGAAGATACGATAACAATTCTTTCCAGGCTCAGATTCTGGAGCGAACCAGTCCTGAACCGAAGGAAAGCTGACTGAGTAATTTTGACGCAGTTTGAGCCTTGGGATCATCGTGTCAGACGGCATATCCATTAGACGTGGGTCATAAGATATGCTGCTTGCGAGTTCCTTAAAGCTCCAGTGCGAATTGTGCCAGAGACCACATCGTTTTAAACGAGAAATGGTCTTGAGAGTACACCCCATGATGAAGGTATCAAGGGGAGGAAGGTTCAACAGTGCGTCGAGAGCAGCACCCGGTGTGCTGGGGAAGGCCCCCGTAACACCCAGACAAATTGTTCTTTGAAGTTTGGCAAACGAGGCAATAACGTATTTACGCGAGAGCTTATTCCACCAAACAACTGACGCATAGGAGATGATTGGTCTTATCATAGCCGTATAGATCCAAAGGACCCTTTTCGGTGAAAGACCCCATGTCTTGCCAAAAGCTCCTTTACATTGCCAGAAAACTGACAGTGCTTTAGTAGTTTTAGACTCGACATGTTTCGACCAAAGAAGTTTGTTATCCAGGATTACTCCAAGATGCTTGACTTCATTTGAAAAGGGGATGTTGACGCCTTTAAGCGTAAGATGGGTCAGACCAGTCAATTTTCTACGTCTCGTGAAGAGGACAACCTCGGTTTTAAGAGGATTGACGGAGAGACCGTTTCTAACACACCAGGTGTCAATCATACAAAGCGCAGCCTGTGCTTGGGAGCAGACAGCTTGGAGGCTGGAGCCAACCGAGAGCACGGCGACGTCGTCTGCATATGCTTGGGCATGAACGTTAGAACCATTGAGCATTATAAGTAGAGAGTCGATCAACATGCACCACAGAAGAGGAGATAAAACGCCACCTTGTGGGCAGCCCTTATTTACTCCCGTTGCAACATATTGTCCACAGTCCGCCTCAGCGATTACGGTTCTCTTCATTAGCATTGCTTTAATCCACAACACTAATGACTCGTTCACACCGTGTTCTCTGGCAGCATTACACATACCATCGAAGCTAGCATTGTCAAAAGCACCTTGAATGTCGATGAAAATGCCTACCGCAAATTCTTTCCTGTCAAGCGCGCATTCAATCCTGCTAACAAGATTTTGAAGTGCGGTCTCGCAAGATTTTCCTCTTTGGTAAGCATGTTGCATCTGAGACAGAGGGTGTAATTGGAGTGAGGTTTTACGAATGTAAATCTCAACCATTCTTTCCAGCGTCTTAAGCAGAAAGGAGGTAAGACTGATGGGTCTAAAGCTCTTGGCGAGTGAGTAGTCTTGTTTACCAATTTTTGGTATGAAGGCGACTCTAACACTCTGCCATGAAGTTGGTATATACGCTAGGGCTAAACTACCAATGAAAATATTTTTCAAAGTAGGAAGCAAAAGGTTTATACTTTCCTGCAACATAGCTGGGTAAACACCGTCAGTGCCAGGTGACTTGAAACTGTCAAAAGATGCCACGGCATATTTGATGGCTTCGTCGGTAACAACTAACGATGACGTGTACCAGCTAAGTCGAGTGGATTTATCGGATTCACATGATCTGAAGGAAATAGATTGCTGTGGTCCGATTGATATCTGGTTTCCTGGAAAATGAGTTTCCAGCATAAGACTGAGTGTCTCTGCTTTGGACTCGGTATAGGAACCATCTGATTTCCTGAGCGTTTCTAGTTTGTTTACCTTGCTCCTTTTAAGGGCTTTAGTAAGTCGACTAGTTTCACTGAGTGTTTCTATACTTTCACAGAATTCTTTGTAAGAGGCATTCTTTGATCTTCGAATTAACCTTTTAAAGTCCTTCTGTTTAGATCGATACAGGTTCCAGTCGGCATCTGATTTGGTCTTGAGGGACCTATTCAGAATACTTCTGGTTTCCCTGCGAAGTTTCTGTAGTTCATTGTTCCACCACGGAACCATAGATCTACTAGGTAATTGTCTAGCTGGACATGCCAGCTCGAAGCTCCTTGTAAGGGCACAATTCACTTCTAGAACTGCATCTTCCACTTTTTGTGATGTTGAGAGCTTAGGTAGGGTTTTGACGAGATTACCGAGCTCATCGTTGAAAAGTGTCCAGTTAGTTTTTCTGGGATTTCTTGTAACTAAAGGTGTGGGAATCACATTTGCTACATGGAATTGAATGTATCTGTGGTCTGAGAGTGACACGTCCAGCAACACTTTCCAGTTGGTAATCTCCTTGGCATATCTGTTAGATAGTGTCAAGTCGATTACGTCCTGTCGTATAGCCGTAACAAAAGTTGGCGTATTACCAACATTGTTAATGTTCAAGTCAGAAGACAGAATGTAATTAAGAAGATGGTTGCCTCTCATGTTGCATTTGACGCTACCCCAAACTAAGTTTTGAGCGTTAGCATCACAGCACATGATAAGCCCCAACTTCCGGTTTTCACAAAACTCCACCAAATCCACAACCTGTCTTGAGGGAGGGGGTAAAATGGAGTTCCAGGGAAAGTAAACTGACGCAACGACGAAAGTTTTCCACTCACCGTTCGTTTCGTAGTTTATGATAGCCGCAACCAGGTCTTGGCCACAGAAGTGATCAAGTTTAGTTGCTGCAAAAGAGTTCGGTATGATGAGACAGGTCCGGGGTAAGTCAGACCGTTCGTCATAGAGAATATTAAACCCTCGTAGCCCTCCAAGACCAAGAACTCGGCCCTTCCAGGCCCATGGCTCTTGGATTGCTACGAGGTGAGTTTTTGTATTCAACACGGAAAGTCTGCTACATAGGAGTGCAGTAGCAGCCTTAGAATGTTGAAGGTTTATCTGAGTTATTATCATTGATAAATACTAGTAATCCATCCATCATTTTCACCGATTGGAATTAAGTTGGAAATAAATCCTTCCAAGATGAAAATGCAGACGGGAGTCGTACCTAGCCTTGATGATAGCCACAGAAGCTTGATCTACTCCCACAACAAGGTAAGAACCGTCTTCACCATCCCGATTCCTAGCCTTCTTGTGGTAATAAACTTTCCACTTCGTAGTGTCGATACCATCATTCTGGGTAACGAGGCGTTGAAGCACATCTTCAGTTTTCCTGAGTTGCCCCGGGATAAAACAGATGGCTTTCGTCAAAACTGGCACCCTGTAAATTTCAAAAGAGGAATTTAGGAGGGGTGGAATTTTAGGCACAGAGGCACGTAGCCAGTCAGCGGTCTGCTGATTAGAACACTCGACCAAAAAGTTTCCGTCCTCCAAACAACATCCCTCAGACTGGATCTGCGTACTCTCTGCCATACGGGAACTTTGACACTACAGCACCGATTTCAAAAATTCTTGCACCGTTAGAATGCTACACTATCCCCGAGTAACATAAAAACTTATTCATCCCCATATTCCTACGGTTCCCAACATTCCCACGGGAGCAGGAACGTATACGTGAACTTTGACACTACAGCACCGATTTCAAAAACTCTTTCACCCTTAGAATGCTACACTATCCCCAAATAACATAAAAACTAATTCATCCCCATATTCCTACGGTTCCCTATATTCCCACGGGAGCAGGAACGTATACGTGAACTTTGACACTACAGCACCGATTTCAAAAATTCTTTCACTGTTAGAATGCTACACTATCCCCGAGTAACATAAAAACTAATTCATCCCCATATTCCTACGGTTCCCAACATTCCCACGGGAGCAGGAACGCATACGGGAACTTTGACACTTCAGCACCGATTTCAAAAACTCTTTCACCGTTAGAATGCTACACTATCCCCAAATAACATAAGAACTAATTTATCCCCATATTCTTACGGGAGCAGGAACGTATACGGGAACTTTGACACAACAGCACCGATTTCAAAAATTCTTTCACCATTAGAATGCTACACTATCCCCGAGTAACATAAAAACTTATTCATCCCCATATTCCTACGGTTCCCTATATTCCCACGGGAGCAGGAACGTATACGGGAACTTTGACACTACAGCACTGATTTCAAAAATTCTTGCACCGTTAGAATGCTACACTATCCCCGAGTAACATAAAAACTAATTCATCCCATATTCCTACGGTTCCCTATATTCCCACGGGAGCAGGAACGTATACGGGAACTTTGATACTAAAGCACCGATTTCAAAAATTCTTTCTCCGCAAGAATGCTACACTATCCCCGAGTAACATAAAAACTAATTCATCCCCATATTCCTACGGTTCCCAACATTCCCACGGGAGCAGGAACGCATACGGGAACTTTGACACTACAGCACTGATTTCAAAAATTCTTCCACCGTTAGAATGCTACACTATCCCCGAGTAACATAAAAACTAATTCATCCCCATATTCCTACGGTTCACTATATTCCCACTGGAGCAGGAACGTATTCGGGAACTTTGACACTATAGCACCGATTTCAAAGATTCTTTCACCGTTAGAATGCTACACTATCCCCGAGTAACATAAAAACTAATTCATCCCCATGTTCCTACGGGAGCAGGAACGTATGCGGGAACTTTGACACTACAGCACCGATTTCAAAAATTCTTTCACCGTTAGAATGCTACACTTTCCCCGAGTAACATAAAAACTAATTCATCCCCATATTCCTACGGTTCCCTATATTCCCACGGGAGCAGGAACGTATACGGGAACTTTGACAATACAGCACCGATTTCAAAAATTCTTTCACCGTTAGAATGCTACACTATCCCCGAGTAACATAAAAACTAATTCATCCCCATATTCCTACGGTTCCCAACATTCCCACGGAAGCAGGAACGTATACGGGAACTTTGACACTACAGCACCGATTTCAAAAATTCTTTCACCCTTAGAATGCTACACTATCCCCGAGTAACATAAAAACTAATTCATCCCCATATTCCTACGGTTCCCAACATTCCCACGGGAGCAGGAACGTATACGGGAACTTTGACACTACAGCACCGATTTCAAAAATTCTTTCACCGTTAGACTGCAACACTATCCCCGAGTGACATAAAAACTAAATCATCCCCATATTCCTACGGTTCCCAACATTCCCACGGGAGCAGGAACGTATACGGGAACTTTGACACTACAGCACCGATTTCAAAAATTCTTCCACCGTTAGAATGCTACACTATCCCCGAGTAACATAAAAACTAATTCATCCCCATATTCCTACGGTTCCCTATATTCCCACGGGAGCAGGAACGTATACGGGAACTTTGACACTACAGCACCGATTTCAAAGATTCTTTCACCGTTAGAATGCTACACTATCCCCGAGTAACATAAAAACCAATTCATCCCCATATTCCTACGGGAGCAGGAACGTATACGGGAACTTTGACACTACAGCACCGATTTCAAAAATTCTTTCACCGTTAGAATGCTACACTATCCCCGAGTAACATAAAAACTAATTCATCCCCATATTCCTACGGCTCCCTTTATTCCCACGGAAGCAGGAACGTATACGGGAACTTTGACACTACAGCACCGATTTCAAAAATGCTTTCACCCTTAGAATGCTACACTATCCCCGAGTAACATAAAAACTAATTCATCCCCATATTCCTACGGTTCCCAACATTCCCACGGGAGCAGGAACGTATACGGGAACTTTGACACTATAGCACCGATTTCAAAAATTCTTTCACTGTTAGAATGCTACACTATCCCCGAGTAACATCCTACTAATATTATAAACGTGAAAGTTTTTATGTGTGGATGTATGTTTGTTACTCTTTCACGCAAAAACTATAGAATGGATTTTACTTAAACTTTCCAATAATATAGCTTATACATCATAAAAACACATAGGCTACAATTTATCCCTAAATTCCCATAGGAACGGGAACGAATACGTGAACTTAGAAACTACAACACCGATTTCAAAAATTTTTCCACTGTAAGAATGCTTCATTATCCCCGAGTAACATAAAAACTAATTCATCCCCATATTCCTACGGTTCCCTATATTCCCACGGGAGCAGGAACGTATACGGGAACTTTGACACTACAGCACCGATTTCAAAAATTCTTTCACCGTTAGAATGCTACACTATCCCCGAGTAACATAAAAACTAATTCATCCCCATATTCCTACGGTTCCCAACATTCCCACGGGAGCAGGAACGCATACGGGAACTTTGACACTACAGCACCGATTTCAAAAACTCTTTCACCGTTAGAATGCTACACTATCCCCAAATAACATAAGAACTAATTTATCCCCATATTCTTACGGGAGCAGGAACGTATACGGGAACTTTGACACAACAGCACCGATTTCAAAAATTCTTTCACCATTAGAATGCTACACTATCCCCGAGTAACATAAAAACTTATTCATCCCCATATTCCTACGGTTCCCTATATTCCCACGGGAGCAGGAACGTATACGGGAACTTTGACACTACAGCACTGATTTCAAAAATTCTTGCACCGTTAGAATGCTACACTATCCCCGAGTAACATAAAAACTAATTCATCCCATATTCCTACGGTTCCCTATATTCCCACGGGAGCAGGAACGTATACGGGAACTTTGATACTAAAGCACCGATTTCAAAAATTCTTTCTCCGCAAGAATGCTACACTATCCCCGAGTAACATAAAAACTAATTCATCCCCATATTCCTACGGTTCCCAACATTCCCACGGGAGCAGGAACGTATACGGGAACTTTGACACTACAGCACCGATTTCAAAAATTCTTTCACCGTTAGAATGCTACACTATCCCCGAGTAACATAAAAACTAATTCATCCCCATATTCCTACGGTTCCCTATATTCCTACGGGAGCAGGAACGTATACGGGAACTTTGACACTGCAGCACCGATTTCAAAAATTATTTCACCGTTAGAATGCTACACTATCCCCGAGTAACATAAAAACTAATTCATCCCCATATTCCTACGGGAGCAGGAACGTATACGGGAACTTTGACACTACAGCACCGATTTCAAAAATTCTTTCACCGTTAGAATGCTACACTATCCCCGAGTAACATAAAAACTAATTCATCCCCATATTCTTACGGTTCCCAACATTCCCACGGGAGCAGGAACGCATACTGGAACTTTGACACTACAGCACCGATTTCAAAAACTCTTTCACCGTTAGAATTCTACACTATCCCCGAGTAACATAAAAACTTATTCATCCCCATATTCTTACGGTTCCCTATATTCCCACGGGAGCAGGAACGTATACGGGAACTTTGACACTACAGCACCGATTTGAAAAATTCTTTCACCGTTAGAATGCTACACTATCCCCGAGTAACATAAAAACTAATTCATCCCCATATTCCTACGGTTCCCTATATTCCCACGGGAGCAGGAACCTATACGGGAACTTTCAAAATTTCAAAAATTCTTTCGCCGTTAGAATGCTCCATAATCCCGGAGTTACATTAACTTTAACTTATCCACATATTCCCACGAAAACGGTATGTTTTTCGTATGTCTCCCGTTCAAACTGCTGAACAGATTTTATTAAATTAGCTACAGAGATGGTCTAGATCTAGAACATGCGGAAGGATAAAGGCTATATATCTATCCTTATATTCCCACGGGAATGGAAATGGGAATTCAAAAACTACGGTCTCAAAAGTATTTTTAACAGGGCTACAAGGTGTTGAAATAGGGGTTGAATGTTTTTTTTGGAAATTACCGCCATTTTTAAGGCTAGAAGTTTTATTTTCTAAAAAGTTAAAAATGCTGCTGAAAGTCACTATTCCACGCGGACGAAGTCGCGGGCACAGCTAGTATTTATTATATTTGGATGATAAATGTGCGCTTATTTATTATCTCAACAAAGAAATATATTTCAACAAACTATCTTAATGAATGGCAAATATTATGAAACGATAGGATAATGATTCATTCAAGAAACTAGAATCAATACACTCAGCCTTAATCATGGGGATAAGCAACACACATTATTTTTCATTTGGTCAAGCATACTCGTATGGCTTTATAGATCGTCTGCTTCAACACCTATTTTGATCTCATACATCAAACCTTCTCATCACACCTATGTATGTTGCTTGGTATTAGCCTTAAGCCTCATACCATACCAAAAAGTATGTAGGTACCAGGTACCTACCTACCTTATCTACTACTCCGGTTTCACATCGGTCTCCTGTTAAATGTATAATTAATTAACTTCGACATAAGCACTTTATTGTCGGAATACCTAACATGTATTTTTTTCAATTGACAGATTTTCTTCATACTCTCTCAAGGTTTGATAGTCCCACTTAGTTTTAACAAGAAAATGCTTATAAAAGAACCATCACATAAAAGTTCTTCTGGGAATTTCTCATCGTAATACGTATGTATATCGTATAACATGGTCATTTTGTATGGTTTATGTAAATAGGTATGTGATTATATGAGTTGGTGAATGAGAAATCAAGCATAATGTCTTTCTTACAAAACCATTTACCTTTCTTCAATCAATAAAATAAATAATACTTCCACGAAATGAAAAGTTCTCAGTTAGCATCTAGTCATTGTAAGTATTTTCTCCCACCTATATAAAAAATAAAAGTTGTCTTCAAACTTGGAAGTGAAAAAATAGTGGAGTTTTGTGGGATAATTAACCTACTAAAACTTGCATCTTTATAGGTATAACTCATTATGGGTTGCAGTGATAAATGTTTTTCTTTGGATATTGCCTTAGCCCTATAGACTTTTATGTCTGGAAAAATGAATAATTTGTTAAAAAGATAAATGTTGGATAATGTCTTATACTTTCCGTTGGTTGGGAAAAGACGAAGTTATTTTAACCTGGCGTATATCTTTTGCCTTAGAGCTCTATCGGTGCAATTAAGTTTTATATCTCATGCTGGAACCGGTAAAATTAATCTTGTAAAATGCATTTATTGCGCACCCTATTGGAATAAATAACCTCCTCTTCCAACCACAGAAGCGGTTATTATACTCGTAGGCCTTTGGTTATTTCCAAAAAAAAAAACAGAAAAAAAACAAGGCTGTAAAGAACTAATGATTTCACGGTGTTTCTGATGTTTCAATTCATATTTATTCAATTTGCTTATGTCTACTTATTATGCTAGCAAAAATGTATGAAACTAGATTTAACTTTAATTCAAATTGACCCTGAACGGGTAATCTAAGCTAAAGAACAACAAAGAAAACTTTTTCTTAGAAACTAAAGCCTGAGCTACATCGAAACACAAAGTAAAAAATGAAATAATATTTCAAACTGCTCTCTTAAAATTTAAAAACAAGTTTGTATCTGAAAAGTCAAAGAACGAAGAACTTGTAAAAATATCGAATAGAAATTAATGTCAATTGTGTTTTCAGATTTAAAAGTAAATTTATCCAAAACCATTTCCAATTCCCGAAAACTTAATAGAAAATTGTATCGCTGTTGTTCAAAGGCGTACCTAGGGTCCTAAGTTCTAGGGTGATTTTTTTAATGCCGACTAGTCTTAAAAATTTGTCGACTGCATCAAAAAAAATAAATAAAACTTAGTAGTTAAAAACGCAAAAGTGTTCATTTCACAGAAATTCATTTAATAACAAAAAATCAGTGTAACGATAGAACCACAAATAAACAAATTAAAAGTACATAATTATGTATTTATAAAAAAGAAATAGCTGAGCCGCACGGCGTTGCTCGAGTCTGTAGTCTTAAGGTTCCCGTTCTAGTTCTTCCGCTTAAGTGGGAATGTGGGGATGAAGTATAATAATCTTTTTTACTTTGGGTTTATGTGGCATCCTAATGCTGAAAGTATTTATGTGGAAAGAATTTTTGAAATCTGTTCAGTAGTTTCTAAGTTTAAACTTCCAACCCCGTTCCTGTGGTAATCTTCCGTTCCCGTAGAAATATGTGAATGCAATATAAGTCTATGTCACTGAGGGATAATGCAACAACCTAGAGTTAAAAGAATTTTTTAAATCGCTCAAGTTGCTTTAAGGTTTCCGTTTTCGTTCCCGTGGGGTTATAGGGATGAAATATATTCATTTATTTATTTATTTACACTTAGTACAAGAAGCAAGCAAAACTTAAATCTAAAATAAAAAAATATATTCAAAAGCAAAATGAAATCAGGAGGGTTCAGTTCATTGTGAGTAGGAAGCAAGAGATTTACGACTTTGAGGTATGGAAATCGAACAGATTAAAGGAATCATTGACATTACGTAACATATGTACGTGACATAGGGTTGTAGAAACTATAGTTCTTACGGTGATAGGGAATTCGGAAAGGGGGAACAGTCCTTAGATTCCGTGAATTTACATTAAAAGATATTAAACTCAATAGCGACGGACAATCAATGTTTCCACTCAAAAGATCTTGAACAAATACGATATCTGAGATCTCGCGTCTTCTTTGAAGAGACTGAAGATCAATAAGTTGCAGACGATCAGCATATGGAGGCAAGTGATATCTATCTTCCCAGGGAAGTTTGCGTAGAGCGTAAAGGAGAAATCTACGTTGGACAGCTTCGAGGCGTTTAGCTTGTGTAATTTGATAAGGTGACCACACTTGGGAGGCATATTCAAGGATTGGCCTAACGAAAGTAACGTACAGGGATTTGAGAATATACAAATCGGAAAATTCTTTCGACCAACGTTTTATGAATCGGAGCATGCTGTTTGCTTTTTTTATAACATGTTCAATGTGGGAGTGAAAGTTGAGCTCTTTATCACAAATGACACCTAAGTCACGAGCAATAGAGACAACGTATATTGGTTCACCTTGTAGATAATAGCACCGAGGGGGCGAGGGTAGACGTTTGCGGGAAAAAGTTATAGCATGGCATATACTAACGTTGAGTTCTAAATTATTTTTGTGACACCAAACTGAGAAAATGTCTAGATTATCTTGTAAGATACAAGAATCAACAGGGGATAGAATGCTTCTAAATATTTTCATATCATCTACGTATTTCAAAACGTTACAATTAAGGATTTTGACAACATCGCTAATCGCTAAAATTAAAAAGAGTGGGCCAAGATGGCCGCCTTGAGGGACACCAGAAGGTGCTATGAAAGGGTCGCCAAAATAGATTTACAGTGGAAAGACAGTGTATCATAAATAATGCTTTGGAACAGCTTTGGTATACAGGACAGTTTGGCTATGGGACGATAGTTAGACACATCATTCTTTGGTCCTTTTTTATGGATAGGGACTATATATGATGTTTTCCAGAGTGTTGGAAACACACCTTGTGAAAGTGATACTTTGAAAAGAGCTGCAAGAGGTTGGATAAAAATGCTCGAGCAGTTTTTTAGGACAATAGCCGGAATTCCGTCTGGTCCAGATGAGTAATTATCCTGGAGTTTATCTATTTTATTTTTGATTATGGATGGGAGAATATCCGATGTGTGAAATGAGGTTTGTGGAGAGTTATTTAGATATTGGAAATAATGGATATCCACTTCAACCTCGCAATCACTAAATGACTGGTTAAAAAACTTTGCGAAAAAATTAGCAATCGTTTCAGGGTCTGATGATGAGTTGTTAAGGTAAGCGAGGGAAGAAGGGTAGCCGTCAGATTTTCTTTTGGTGTTTATAACTTCATAAGAACGTTTAGGATTTAACTTTATTGAAGATTGCATTTGAAGTACATATACGTTATAGAGACGTGTACTAAGTTTACTGATTTTTAAAGAAGATATTTTCTCCATTAGTTATTCCTGAGGTTGCGAAGTGACCGAAGATCTTTATTATACCAATGTGGGGAAGAGGAGTAATTTTTACGAGGCATAAAAGGAACTGATTGTGCAAAACATTTAAATATCTCTGAATAAAATACTGACAACGCATGATCGATCGAGTCTTGAAAAAAAATGAAGTTGATATTGGCAAGAAGGGACTTTAATTTGGGAAAGTCAGCCTTTCTAAAGTTAAAGAAATAGTCTACGGCAATGTTAGGTTGAGGATTCTGATAAGAGAATGAAAGCGACAAAGGTGGGTGATATTCGTCCAGTTTAGAAAGAAGTTGGCCACTTGCAGTCACAATAGCGTTACCAGGATCAGAAACGAAAATAGGGTCTAGTTGCCTATTGAGGTTGTTAGTAATACCACCTATTTGGAAAAGGTTAGAGTCTTGCATGCAACCAGTGAAAAGTATTCCTTTTTCAGATGCAGTATTTGACGGATAAGAGTAAGTACCGTCGTTATGAAGAGACCATTGAATAAACGGGAAACTAAAATCACCCATACATATTATTTCGTCCTTGGTGTCAGCAGCATCGAAAAGATGGTCAATTGCATCAACTATGAGCTGATATGATATGGTTGGTTGAGAGGGGGAATATAACAACACATAACGAAAATATATCGGGAGGGCAGTTTGATTTTGACTGTTATAAGTTCAAAATCTGCTGAGTGCGATGAACTGAAAGGACTAACATCAAGACGACAGTTCACCGCTAACAAAACACCACGGCCCAGTTCTTCACTGTCATTGATCAGGCCGTCCTGATGAAAAATTAAGTACTCTGATGTAAATAGTTCACTGTCAAGAATATTTGGAGTTAGGTTAGTCTCGGTCAGAGCAAAAATATCATGAGGAAATGATTGCGAATTAGTAAAAACTGAGGACGTTTTGGTTCGGAGCCCACTAACATTCAACATTCTGGTGGTATATAGTAAGGAAGGCCGAGGGATTAAGTGAGTGGGGAGGAAAGGCGGTGTTAACACACCAGTACGATTTCGTCGGGTATAAAGACTATTTTTTGATTTAATATAAGCCGCGTAAGCTTGTAAGTCATCAGCGACCATTTGATTAGAAACATTGAAAGTTTCGTGAAAAGAGTTATAAATTTTTCTAAGAACAGAAAGATTGGTCGGGAGACCTTCTTGTTGGATATGTAACATTACGTTAGTTTTAGTCTTGCCATCTATGCAAACTGACTCGGCGGTGTTATATAAATAGGCCAAGTAGAGACTAGAGACGAACATTGTCATATATACGACACGGTCTCGTAGCCTGGACATGGTGTAACGAGATTCGGTACTATCAGAGGTCTGCATTGATACCTTTACAGCAGGAGGGATAAGAGGATCAAGAAAATGTGGATTACTACGAATGGGTTTGGGATTGGTATCGGTACTTAAGTGGGGATGATTAACTGATATAGGAACGACGTGTGAGGGAGTGAAATTAGGATAATGAACCTGGGAATTGGTTAGAGGCTTTACATTTTTTTGGGAGTTAGAGAAAATTGTAGTCTAAATTGCTGATGAAGGGGGATAATGTAGCACCCCTACTGCTGAAAGAATTTCCAAAGTCTTTCCAGTAGTTTCTAGGTGTCCGTAGTTTTTGAAATCGGTCAAGCAACTTTCCCGTTCTCGTTCCCGTTTCTGTTCCCGTGGGAGTATAGGGATGAAATATAGTCTAAGTTACTGATATAGGGGGATAATGTAGCATCCCTAATGCTGAAAGAATTTTAGAAATCTGTCCAGTAGTTTCTAAGTTTCCGTTCCCAACCCCGTTGCTGTGGGAATATCCGCGCAATTTTTTAAATTTTTTATGTCATAAGAACCTACTTCAAACAATAACAAACACCGATTTAACTATAAAAAATAGTTAAATCGGCTAAGCCGTTCACGCGTGATGTCGTGATCAAGGGATATAGTGATTCATCTTTACATTCTATTATAATGTTATATTTGGTATGAGAAAATAGAGCACCCATTCATTGACTTCAGTCCTTAAAAATTATTATTAATTAAAAATGGTTCATAAATTTGAACTTAAAGTTCAACCCCGCGGTGTTTTAATAATGCCTTTTTGCTCGACAATCTCACTAGGTTAAATATTATCAACAATAAGTAAGATTAACATATCCATCGTCGTATGTAAATAATTTAGAACTATTTTAGGTTTACTAAATGACCGCTCACAAGAAGCCGACGACTCAGGAGCAGTTAGATTAGATTAGATTAAATTAAGGGGACGACGGGTTGAGCTTGCTCAGCTCTGGGCACTGCGGTGTCTGAATGAAACCTATTGTGCCAGTGTTAATAAAATAAATGAATTAATGTAGTCAGCAGATGTAATCCATTGAGGAAATAAAGAAATAATAAATAAAATAAAATAATAAAATTGATAAATTAGTTCTCTTTGTTACTGTCTCTGTCGTTGTGCTTCGTTAAACTATCCTTACTTTAAACCAAGAGCTATATGAACAACAGATATTTTTCTGCAGGCGTAGGTGCCATCTACAATAATTAAAACATGTCAGTTCAGTTCACATTGCAATTCAAAATGACAAACCGTTTACCCGGTCACTTTCTCAATTTGTTTCTATGGTTGTAAACTATTCTAAGCTTTATATACAATATAGGAAAAATACTGCTTTTGTCACTTATTAAAGATAGATTCCACGTTTTTCAGAACTTAATCTTTTTCTTACAGTGTACTCTCTATTATTAAATCATTAAAATAAGTTCTCTGGTCTTTGTAAAGCACTGAGCACTCAAAAGAAGCGGTTAGTTTTATTCAGCACTATTTTTAGACTTCTCTTCAGCATTTGATCTGCAAGATCTCTCTTGATTAATTTTCGCTCCGAGGGCACTACAAATTGCTGTTTTGCACAAATGCGTTTGTAATTAGAAAAATTCGAAACGTTGTTGAACGTAAACATATATCAGGTGTTAAAAATAAAATCAGTGTCTAGCTCAGTACTTAGATAATTTCGGTATCAACGACATTCCGTCAAAAGAAAAGAATTATATTTTGATTCGAGGTAATTTACTAATATTCTCATTCTTAACATATGTAAATGGTTTCATAAAGATTTTGATATCAAGTTATGTGATCCTTCATTAGAAATAATTTGATATTTTTTTGCTAAAAAAAATCTTATTATATTCAAGTGTATTTTCATGTGCATATGAACCTACATCCAAGCTATTTTTGGAATCTCCAATCACATTTTAGAAGGGCGACAATCGCATTAAGTACAATACAAATTCCAAACATTCCTAACTGAAGTAGGTATGGGACTAAGTTAAGACAACACTTATACGAAATCAAATAAATTAGAACGAACATGTTTTTTTTTGCTTTGTTCAAGAATTTTCAAAATCCTAAACCAAACCGGATCCGGAAAAGCAAGGCAAGAAACATGATGTAAGAAAATACCCTACAGGCCAGCTTATAGAAGCTTCGTTTCGAAAGCAAAAAGAGGGAGGCACGAAAAAGAAAAACACAATAGGTAGCATAGCAAACAAGGCAACAACGAAACAACCCCTTAGAGCTGAGTCTCAACAAGTGTGCAATAAATTGTCTGTCAATAATGATTTCGTAATGCGATACACTTGTTACATTTCCACTCAATAAAAATCTACGAGCTGGCGGAAGAAGGCGCAACGTCTGTGAGTAAAATAAACGGTAGGATTGGGGAAACACTTTTGCGGAAATTCAATTCCGGTTAAGATTTCACTGAGGGTGAGAGAGCAAAAACTTGTATTTTACGTCAGAGGGATGCTTCCATTAGATATCGAACCTATTAAGATGGACTTGCAAATGATTAAGAAGACTATGACATTTTTGAAGACCATTTGATGTTAAGTTCTGATGGACAATATGTTGATGTATTTGTGACTATACAATATACATACATCTTGGAATCTCATTCTTAACTCTTGGCTCTTGACAACTTTTCTATGATTTTGTTAAGAATTGAAAATGTCCAATGCCTGTCCTAAGTTCAACATTTAGTAAAAAATTATGTGAGTGTATACGACATTGCATAAAATTACGAAAACATGAACATTTTCTTGGGAATTTTTATATCCTTTGTCCTAGATATGGCACATGGGGCATGGTTCAATCGGTAATGTCGCATCATCGCATCGCATCGGCTTCGACAAATTAACGGCTACCTAAAGATGTTGAGGTGCATAAATATGACACAATTCCATTTCCTCCTAAATGCTTACTAAGCAATTATTACTTAATTTAACTTACAGTTCTTTTATTTCTATTTTTCTTACTCGGCTGCAATCTAAAGACTTAATTGTGTTCAAGAAAAAAAAAGTTGTACTCGTACAATATCAAAGTCTTAAGGCTAAATACTTCTACTTATCATTTTAAGATAAATAATAATTACAAATTGCTTTCTTTTTAAATAGCTATGTCAAGAATGTTTTCGCGATCGCTCGTCAATATATTTTAAGATAATAGATTGCAAGCTCCAAATATGCATATTATTAATATGAAAATTCAACAAAATCACACAAAATTTTAAAAGACAAAAATATTAAAAAATATTCCAAAGCTTTATGGCGAAGAAGTAGCAATGCCAATTTTTTTACAGTTGCTAATACAAATTTACGCAGAAGATATAATCAAAATCGTTCGACCAGTTAGAACTTTTCTACACGTCTATCTATGCACTATTATAATCGAGAAAGATTATTTTGTTTGATTGTAATAATATGAATCTTTTTTTTTTTTAATATACCATCGAACAATTTTGGTTCTAACCTTGGCAAACTAAGTTTTAACATACATATTTTCAAAAAAAAATTTAGTTCAGTAGAGAAAAAGTCCTCTTCTTAAAATAAACAATTACATAAGTCCTTACCGTGAGTACCTATTATACCTATATAGTATTGATTGCTTTTTAACAACATTTCAAAAATTATTTGAAATACATGCCTCTTCACTAGAGTATCCCCTTGATTTCGAACAAAATTTAAGGAACTGGTCAAATAACATAATAATGTAATAGATTTAGTGCTTCAATTAGTGAATATACAAAAGTACATCGTTTGTCGGCGACAGTGTAATGAAAGGAGTGTTTTCATTATATCTACAATTCGAAAGATACCTTCTAAATAAATCTGATTAAAGCTTATCATTAAAGTCCCAAGGATTCCTAGTAAGGACAGAGGACACACATTCTTAATCGAGATTCTTTTTTATATAAGAAAATTCATTAGTTTGGAACCAAATTTATCAGAATGGCAGCGAAAGTTCAAACCTTCACCATTCCAATTTTAGCTTTTACGTTCCATAAAGACACACAATCCGATTCCAATAATAAAATTGATGCGGTAATCACTTGCAAAAGAAAATTACCCTCTGTATTGGTGAGTACATCATTTAAACTCATTTTGAGTCTATGAGCCCTCTTAGAGGCAATTGATTGCACCAATAACGGTAGAACGAACGAGAGATGTGTATTTCAATATATAACAATTTGCCAGTTCATTGTTGTTCTGTAACTTTCTTTTATTTTAACAACTTGTGACATTCTCTTAAAATCAACCTAATGCTCGTCTGACTGCCACCCACTTCATTGTCTTCGTCGAAACTTACAAAGCCGTAGTAATGCGGTGTTTGGGATAATGACAACATCAGTTCCATGGCTTCTTAATGCCTCTAATTTTATCCGATTATGTCAAACGTTTTCGGATAGTTTTGAGTGACTTTAACCAAAGTCCTTGGTTACGCTATCGATTGTCGTTGAAATGGTGGGTGGACTTGGGGCTTTGTGGTTAAAGCACTTTAGGTTTGGAATGCGAGTAGATCAGTTTCACATGAAATTGCTGAAGCATTGTAAAATTGACAGAATGGTGGAGGGTGTATTTTTTGTGAACCAAGGTAGGTGAAGGTGGATTATATCATTTAACACTTTGATGTTGAGTTAGAAAATATTTCATATTGATAGTCATTTTCAGTGCAATATCAAGGTCTAAAGCTGAATGCGGAATGCTAGTACTATTGCAGATTTCATTTTATTCATTTTTGTTCAATAAATATAATATTTATAACAGTTTTATTAAAGACTAGCTAACCCGACAGACGTTGTCCTGTCTTCACGATGATTCATTAATTCGAATTTGTACAATTAATAGAAAAAAGTGTGTTTATTATTCTAATGCCTTATGATATACTTTATTCTTAGTTTTTTTTTTCTGGAGCATACATATATGTATGAATAGTTTTGTTGGCATTCCGACATGGGAACAGCCGACATATAACTGGCCATGTTAAAAACATCGATTTTCAAGATTAATTCCACAAACACTTAGCGACTGCCCTTGAGATTTATTTATCGACATTGCGAATGGTAGCCGCACTGGAAATTGCAGCCGTTTAAAGTCGAATGGCATGTCGTTCGAATTCAAAGGAATCCAAGGAATCAAAACGTCTTTGCCTCTGTACTTCCCTTTCAAAATTGTGGCTTCGATGGCGTTGTTCATTAGTTTCTTCACCGCAAGTCGGGTGCCACTACAAAGACGTGGCTGGTTTATATTCCGCAACATAATGATTACTGATCCGGTTTTTAATTGCTGATTCTGAGGTCGTAGTCCAGGTAAATCCAGAGAATTTAAAAACTAAGTTGAATATTTGACAACATCATTTTGATTAGTAACGGAATCAATCAATTTGTATGTCATTAGTTTTCCTTCTATTTTGTTTTGAACCTGAAAAATCATTTCGTGAACATCCACGTTTTTTGCAGCCAATATTACTCTTTCGCTCAACCGTACATGATCTTTGTGTTTTTGAGCAATATTTGGGAAAACCTTCTCGATGAGTTCGGTCTTAGTTTCACTAAGTGACAAAAATCGGTAGGAAATACGATGTATCCAGACAATAAGTCAACAGGTATTTTGCCATTACCAATATCGAGCAATTGTTGGGAAAAAATTTCTCCAGATGGGTCGTTCTGCAATTCGACTCGCATGTTCATATTTAGCTTGAGCTTTTTAACGTCTTTCCATAAAATGGATGTCTTTAAACATGCGTTAATTTCGTCAGCTGGCGTTGATCGTGGTATTACTGGGAGTGTTTCGCAAAAATCAGCAGCCAATAAAATCATAGCACCACCAAAACTGTTTCATTAGCATTTCGTAGGCATATTTTGGTTTGTCATTTAAAAGGGGAACGTCTCTTAGAACAGTTTCTTTTAACCCTTTACCGCATGATATGGGTTATTAGTGCTGTTTGAAAAATTCTGCATTAAAAAAACACAAAAAAGTTAATTTGTTTAAAAAATAAGAACAAAAGCCAAATTTGGCTTCGTATGCAGTAAGGTGTTAGAAATCTTACTAATTTTAGTCATTCACTTTACGAGAAGAATTCAAAAATAGCGAGAAATAAATATTTTTCATTCAAAAACATAACAAAACAATTCATTGCAAGAAGGTTATGAAAAAAATAGCAAAAGATAAGAACTTTTCATTTGAAAACAAAACAAAATAATTGATTGTATTGAAAATAACTTAAGTATTTATTTCAAAGATTATGCACCGTGGAACTGAGAAAAGCAATTTCTTTTTTCATTATAACATAGAGCATCTTTACATTTTTGACAAAAGGTAAACAGACGTCCATTAAAACTATTTTGGCAAATTTGGCGACTTTTTTTAATTTGTGGAAAATAACCAGTTATCACAACATACCGAAGAAAGAGGAAAGTCTTGATGTCTTGCAGGATGCCGTCTTTTCAGGGTGGTTGTCGGTGTTGTAATGGTTGGTGTGGTTCGACTTAATGTTGGAGTTCCAATAGTCTCAGGAGTTGCAAGACTAAGTGAGCTGCATGGTCGGCCGCGTCTATTCGAAGCCATCTTATCAGCCTTTCATAAGTTCTCCGCAACAGCAAGTTTGAAATCAAAAAGCGGTAAGTGGAATTCGTTCCCAACGTCGCCAGATGATAAATGCATTCACTATACATAAGTCTATCATATGAAAAAATATTCTTTTGTACCATTTCTTGGATCGCAAATGAATACGGTATAGTCCAAGCATCGAATCTAACAAATCGACGCCGCCCATGTACTTGTTGTACACCTCGACAGCAGGGATGAGAATGCTAAGCTCAAAAAGTGAAGCATATTGCCCAAAAAAACGAAGTAGATTTGTAAAATATGTAGCAGATAATGAAAAAAAAAGGAAATATGCAAACAAAACAAATTTATTTTCGTTTTATCTCATATTCATATAACGAAATTATACACTGACTAGAAAAAGTCTCACAAATTCATAAATAAGGAACATATTTAGGTACATTATTATATTGAAATAAAAAGGAACATTCTGTTTTAAATGAAATTAGATTCTCCGCTAAGGGAAACATAACACAAATTCATAAAATTATAATATAATTATAAGGTAGGTATATGAAGGGCCTTGAAAATGACTTTTTCGATCAAAAAATGAATCAATACAGCACATCATAAATGAAATTTTGTGCTTTAGAAAAATATAACGAAACGAAGTAGAAATAGGTTGCTACGTAGCAGTTGCCTAAAAATAAATTAATGAAGTAGATCTGCTACATATGAAGTAAATACTCATCTCTGCTCGACAGATTTAGGAGCGAAAATTTTTCTGTATTGCTTATCCTTTCTAAAATAACGGCGTCTTTCTACAATTGGTTCGCTGCTCACATACGGTGACATCATGCTTACGACTTTGTTGCCAAACCAAGAAACCAAGCTCAATTTGGCTCCATCAATTGTGGCCTGTTTCTCAACCATACTTCCACGTCCTCCTTTTTTCAGCTCTTCAATCGGCATTTTTGAATTTGGAACTCTGTTCAGCCTCTCGGTACCCAGTGGTAAGAGCACATTTTTGAATGAATGAACCTGCAAATTGGGGCTATTGTACCAGTTGTCAAAAATCTCCCAAACAAACAAAAATAAAATCAACAAAATATGTAGATTTGCAACCCCTTACTGCATACGAAGCCAAATATGGCTTCCGTACCTTTTGCTCTCCCAAGACCAGCCCAATCATTTTTTTCAATAAAAAATTAATTCATTGCATGCGCAATTTGACACTTAGGCCGTGTGTGAATTGCGTTAAAATTTGCGTTAAAACTCCTACCACGATTAAAATTTGACGTCTTGTTTGAGGTGGGATCAAATTTAGCCATTTGCTGTGTGAATTGCGTTAAAACAATTATTTTAACCAAGATTTCTGCGTAGATTAGAAAAATTTCCCTCGATAATTTAAGAAATTTCCCTGAAAAAAAATTGGTTTCCTTTTCACGGAAAAATAATTTCTCTTACAAAACATATTTTTAAGAAAATAGAGTTAATAAAAAGTCTCTGAAACTGAAAAAAAATCTTTTTTATTTATTGTTCTCGATTCTAATGTCATATTTTAAAACAACAATAAAAAATATTCAAACAAAATTCCCATTTTGATTCATTGATTTATTCGGTGTAGTAACACTGAAAATTGGTATTTAATGTCTGATATCTTAATATCTTTCATACATTTCAAAAGAAACAAAACAATAAATTCGCATTTGGTTTAGAAAAATGACAAATTTAAAGTATTTTGTATTAATTCTTGTTTTTTTCATCCAGACTTATCCTAATTTCAATTAGTTTTATTTTTTTTTTCGTGAAACCCTAGAAAACAGAAGCATTGAATTTATATAGGTAAATTAATTGATTTCAAACTAACATTTAATGTATGCCTGCCTGCCTTCGTTTTTTTCTTGATTCATATTTCGTTGTTTGAATTGAATGCAAAAGCAAGAGCAAATTTCTCTATCCCTAGAAACGTCAAATTTTAACACACTTTAACCTGCTCCACAGCTCAATAAATTTTAACCCATTTTATTCCTCTCATTAGTGTCAAATTTTAACGCGGGTTAAATTTTAACACACATTTTAACGCAATTCACACACGGCCTTAATCAAAAACATATTTTTGATTTCACTTTACCTACCAAGCAATAGCATTAATTAACACTCAAAATATTAATATATTCTACACTTCCGTTTTCAATACACCGGACCGACCGGCTAACCTTTGATCACGAAATGCATACTTCTTTGCTGTCGCACACACAAAAAAACTACCGTTAAGCGTTCTTAGAAATACAAAGAAGAGGATCGTGTTGTATTTCGATCTTTTCCTTGTGACAGAGAAAAGAAAAAAGGATACAAACAGCCAAAGCCATATTTGGCTTCGTATGCGGTAAAGGGTTAATGCCTCGGTATTGTATTGGGTTTCGCGTCTCAACTCTTGATTAAATGCGTCTTGCATTGAGCGATTGGACGTTGTCATTACTAATTGTTTTAATCCTTTGTTCGTAAGCATCAAGCACAATGTCTTCAATTAAAATCAATGCTTCATGTACATTTCTTCGTTCATTTGCAAATTTGCGTTCGATGTTCTAAGCCGCTTCTGATGTAACTTATATTGGGCCATGTGATCTTTATATTTGTTCCATAATTCAATGGTGTTGATGGGAAGCATGTAGATAAAATTATGGAAAACCATGTTCGTATTTGTTTAGCATTTGACGAAATTACAGCATCCTCAAGAGTGTGGTCTCAATGACTGTCATTCTCTAGCAATCCGAAACGTTGACAGGCTTCTCTGTATGTGCCGCACAATACACCATCAACAGTTCACAGATGATGGAATGATGTTGGGCCACAAACATTGACTAACAGTAAACGCAAATAAAAACACTCGTCTTGGCTGAGATGGCCTTTGTAAATACGTCCTTGTGCATTGGTGAAAATACTTGAGGGTAACCAAGAACTGGTTTTCCTTGTTTCCGTTGTTGAAAATTCTTTAACGAATGATTCCAGGTATATAATCGTGGCATTTCGGAATTCAGCAGGGTTCTAGCGCAGTCATTATGCTTGCACATTGCAAAGAAGCTGGTCAATCTCGTGAATGGCGGACCCTCAACTCGTTGTAAAACGTTTTCAGTTGTAAAGTGACCATTATCTAGTTGTACGGCCAAGTGAACTACTGTGGGATGTCTTTCATGTATTGGAAACGAAAAAATACGCCACATCGTCTCGTTACTCCTGACATAGCGTCCCATTTGAAAATGAGTGATCTCATCGTTTGATTTTTCAGCAGCAACTACGAACACAGCCATGTCACTACCTTTGTTCACGTACTTTCAGATATATTTTGTCGATTTTACGGAATGGCAATATTCAACATTTATGTGTGCTTTCAATGTTTTGGAGGGTAACGGAGAAAACGGGACAACCCAACGATTATCAACTTCAATTTCCAGCTGATTCACTTTGACTACTGTTTTTTTGACCCGTTGTCATCAGTGGATCGCCGGCGATAAAGTGGATAACCGTCATTTTCACTAATAGTTTCCACTATTAATTGTTTTGGAAGCGCTTCGAACATTTTCCATCAACCATACACGGAGAATTTGGATTTAATATTCCACAGAGACCATGAATCATATTTTTTGTAACACTGGACTTATATCATTATCGGGAATTTCCGCAGACACCACATTCCACATTGTCAATTTCATTCGGTTGTATCCTCTCTACCAACCAAATGAGGGTGCGTGCTTGTTGCAATCCGCGCTTTTGCCACTCGACAACTCGACTGAATACATCTAACAGTGCGTCTCGCCGAATACGCGATGCTTAACAATGAAGTCCATGAGTAATTTTTACTTTCTTTTGAATACCCTTGCAGTAATGTCGTGGCGATAATTGGGTGATTGGCCAAGAAATAATTCTTGTCGAGCTTCTGCACACTGTGGATTTCACATTATAAACAAATTTGGTCTACCATAATAACGTACATGCGACACGGCATCTTGAGCGTATTCATACATATGTCGCGGACTTCCGACGCATGTTGCTGGGAGAATAGTTGTTCTACCTACATTCTGTGCATTTTCATCATTATTGATAGCATCTCGTAGATGAATTTATTCTTTAGAACGCAGTTTTGCTTGGTTCAACCTGATAAATGTCAATCGCTCAGTTTCAACTTTCACGTAGATATCCACAGCATATTGGTGGAAGAGACGCCGACATTTTAAGATATGATTGTCCTCATTTTCCTGAACCATCAGTCTGTATGAATTCAGATCATTGAACTAACTTTTTTGTTTGTTTCGGAACCTGTAACTGGACTTATCTACTTTATTGAAAAATGATATCCATCTTCACCTTGCCAAAATAAGATACGATATTGTAGCGCATTATATGATCGATGTATGTATTTCGGACACACGCTGCAGTTGATTGCTACACGCCGATGTAAAACAATATCTCGGTTTTCTAAATTTTCACCCACGACAACGACAACGACAGCGACTTCGTCAATTGTTGGCGCATTAAAACATCTCGCGTGCTGTCCTGCAGGCGTCTTATCAGCTTTGATGACAATATTATGATTATCGGAAGGCATGCGGTCCAAAGCGATCGCGAATAATGCAACCGATTTGATGAAAAAACGTTTGAAGTTATTCTACAATTGGTTATTTCACCGAATTATTGTGTACACAACGCTGAGCGAATTGTCTTGCTGAATCACCCATAAAATAAATTTGCATGAATTTGTAGACACTATTCGGCGTTGGCAATGAAGGACCTGTCAAATGATATATTTGACCCTGAATCTTGAATGTTGGCATAAAATTTTCTTGAATAACTTTTGTTGCAAATCAAATCATTTGAAAACAATTATTGTATTGCTGAATATAAGCCAAATAATGTTTTGAATCTGGCCCAT
This sequence comes from Melanostoma scalare, assembly GCA_949752695.1. NCBI lineage: Eukaryota > Metazoa > Arthropoda > Insecta > Diptera > Syrphidae > Melanostoma > Melanostoma scalare. The sequence continues at coordinate 128,692,711 of OX456984.1, read as the reverse complement.
TTCCGAAAACCAATGAATGTAATGGTTCTGGTGGCGGTACCAATGGCGTCAATTTGACTTGGCCACTCGGGCAACGCAATCCAAGATCTAAGTTTTAAAAATTAAATGATTTACAATATTGACAAACAACGTTCATTGGTCCAATAGCAACGATTTGTTGTGAACTGTACTCGATTTCTGTGGTATAATTGAATGCAGCTCGATAGGGGTTAAACGCAACATTTCTATTTCGATTCCATTCAACTTCATTCCGCGATTCGCGTTGCTCGTTAGTTTGACCTGCTTTTGTATATCTTTGAGTCACAGCATTGCGAGTTCTACGACTTAAGTTTGTACGTCTAATTGCTGGCATTATTAAAAACGAAAATTCAAATGTAAATCAAAGAAAACTGTTGTATTGTTCTTTATAACCGAGTATATCACTAGTTATATTAGTAACGTTCATGTTATTCTATTCAAACTTAACAAAACTTCATATAAAACTGAACTTTTAATATTGGGCGTAATGGTTGTACAATAAGAACCTCAGTTTTCTTTGGTGATATTGGTCCAATGAATAAAAATACAAAATAATAACAGTATTTATAATTCTTTTTAGAACGGCTGCTAGGAGAGTTTGTTTGGTGCATGTCAACAACTTAATATTTTTTTTATATAAAGTTGCTGTGTTTTTGTTTTAACAATTTAATACAGTGCTTTCAATACCTCCCCTTGCAAAAGGAGCTTAACCCTATGAAAGTTCGTAAGGTTCCATCCATTCTAACATTCTTCATTCTAAGCCAAGTTACTGAGGAATTATGTGGCATCACAGTGCTGAGAGAATTTTTAAAATCTGTAAAGTAGTTTCTTAATTTCCGTTCCCAAACCCGTTCCTGTGGGAATCTTCCGTTCCCATGGAAATAAGTGAATGAAATGTAAGTCTATGTCACTGAGGGATATGAAAGAATTTTTGAAATCGGTCAAGTAACTTTAATGTTCCCGTACTCGTTCCCGTTTCTGTTCTCGTCGTATTATAGGGATGAAATAAAGTCTTAGTTACTGATAAAGGGGGATAATGTAGCACCCCAATGCTGAAAGAATTTTTGAAATCGGTCGTCCAATAGTTTCTCGGTTTCCGGTCCCAACCCCGTTCCTGTGGGAATCTTGCGTTCGCGCAAATTTTTTTAATGTTTTCTGTCATAAGAACCTTCTCCTGACAATAACAAACACAACAAAAACAAATTTCGATTCATTTTTATATTTAAGATTATCAAAATGGCTTCTTAGCCATCTGCCAACGTCTGAAGGTATGTGTCCACACAAAAGAAACATTATTGAAACATTTCAGAAGCATTCCAAAAAAACTTCAGAAACATTTCAGAAACAAAAAAACATTTCTGAAATGTTTCAGAAATGTTTGTGAAATGTTTCAGAAATGTTTCTATAAAGTTGTTTTGGTCTGGAAGCTTCGTGAAATATTTCTGAAATGCTTTTTGCTTTTCATTCTGAATGGGCAACTTTCTTTGTTTTTCTGAAACATTTGCGAATGAAGAGAGTGGAAGTGCGGAGTGGTTTTTGTTATAGTAAAAATGTCGCGAAAAGTTTGGAATAACGATGATGTTATCCAATTTATAAGAGTATATGAAACAAAAAAAACTGTTGTGGGATCCACAAGATGAAGGTTATAAAAATAAAAACTAAAAAGCCGATGCCTTATGTGAAATTTGTGAAAGCCTAAATTGTAAAAAGGATGAAATAGAAAAAAAATTCAAAAAAATTTTTTAATATGTTTCTCTGCTACTGTCTTGGTTATTTTTTATTTTTTTCATGATTATAAAACACTACGCTATAATTGCTACTTCTTTACAATCCACATTCAAGCATTAAATTGAACTCGAAAAAAAAAGGTTCCCATTAAAAATGGGAAACTAAAAACATTTCAGAAACATTTCAGAAATGTTTCACGAAACGTCCACACCAAAAAAAAAATTTCAGAAATGTTTTTTATATAAATGGGAAACATTTTAGAAACGTTTTTGAAAAAACGTTTCCTGAAATGTTTCTCTGGTGTGGACACACCATAACAGATTCACATTTTCGAATTGCAAAAGTTTATAAACATAATCAATTCATTGAAAAATTAGGTATAACAAAAAACTAGCACATGTGTAGTGTAGTCTATGTCAATCCAGTTAGAATAATTAAAAAAAAAATAATTTTTTGTTTATTACTAGTAAAGTCTTTGTAGGTAAAGTGTTTTCAGTTTACCTAAAACATAGAAGTTCGTATCATGGGCAGAAAGCTGCCATCTAAATTAAATGACAGAAAAATCGTCCCGAGGAGGCCTATCTCCCTCTGCTTAGGCGGGAGAGGCAATTTCATCTGGGTATCCTATTACGATTCTATGTAGGTAAAAACTGACACTGATTCGATTTGAAATGCTTTTCAATCCGAAACGGGGTTAGCGGATGGCGCAGAATGATTATTTGGGATACAACATATAACCCAAAGCAATTTTTTACATTACTAAGGAACCAAACATGTGTTAGGTATGATGCATTGTTCGACAGATCGCAAGCTTTTTCCCAGCCTCAAATAATGAAGGATGTAATAGTACTCTGAAGACCATTTCTCCTTTAAAGAGATGTGGTCTCTGGCACAATTCTTATCCTAAGAATAAATAAATAAATAAAAAATAAATAGGGTGGCGCAACAGAGCGAGGAGCCCTTGGGCCTAGCGCCTTTTTCACAACCATCCCTTGTGAGGGAATGGAAGGGACCGACAATTTTCTGCCGGTTCCGAACGGCTAATCGAGAAAGCGCTTTTCATGGCAATGAATACTAACGGAGGACTTGCCAATTCCTCGCGAAAGGTGATACCCGGTGATATCCTAAGAATATGTCTTATAAAAAATCAGAGGCTTCGAATATTATGTCTATCCTAGATTTATTCGCGGAATTTTTCCAATCCATATATTCGAATTCGGATAACTTAAACAAGTCTTGTTTCCCCAATATTGCAAGTAAGGTTGATATCGGCGCTTTGCACTTAAGTTTCGATGAAGTTCTTTTAGAGCTCCAGTCAATGAAACCTAATTCTAAACCTGGTGCTGACTGTATACCAGCGTTATTTTTAAAGAACTGCGCCAGCACACTACGTTATCCTTTGCTCTGCATTTTCAACAAATCGCTCCCTGAAGGTATCTTTCTAAATGAATGGAAAATATCATATCTCATTCCAATTCATAAATCTGGCTCTAAGAATATGATAAATAATTACAGAGACATTTCGAAACTATCGTCAATCCCTAAACTATTCGAAAGCATTGTGAAAACAAAATTAGAGTTCTTAACCCGTGAATCCATTTCAGAATTACAGCATGGTTTCATTTCTGGGCGTTCTACAACAACAAACATGTCCCTTATTTCATCGTTTATCATTAAAAACATTGAGAATAATAGTTGATGTAATATTCACCGATTTCAGCAAAGCTTTTGATTCGGTTAACCATTGTAGCTTAATTCGTAAACTGAAACTATTTGGCTTCCATTCATCATTTTTAAATTTGATCTCATCATATTTAACTGGTAGATCTCAAAAAGTTTTGATCAATAATTCTTTATCAAAATCTATTAATTGTATTTCTGGTGTTCCTCAGGGAAGTCATTTGGGCCCACTGCTCTTTAATATTTTCATTAATGATATTGCTTCTGTTATAAAATATTCACATTGTCTTCTCTATGCCGATGACATGAAATTATTTCTTAAAATCAAAACTATTGATGATTGCTCGCTTCTACGATCAGATATTAATATAATATCCGAATGGTGCAACTTAAGTTGTTTAAAACTAAACATAAGGAAATGTAATGTTATTTCTTTTTATAGGGCTCATACGTACATTAATTTTCCGTACCAAATTGATTAAACATGCTCTCGCGTGTTTAAAAAATTAAGGACCTTGGTATAATGCTGGATTCAACTTTCTCTTTTAAAAAAGTCATATTGACTGTATGGTATTAAGAGCAAATTTACTCGTTGGTTTCATCAAGAGAAATTGTACAGATTTTAGTGACCCACATGCTTTACTTTCTCTCTACACGATCGATACTTGAATATGGAGATCAGTGATGAAAATTGACTTTTGTCGATTGTACTGAGAACTGAAAAAAAATTGTACTGAAAAAGACCAAATAGTACTGAACTTTTTTAAATGATAAAGCAACGCAAACATTGTAAATAAATATTTTATTTAAACAAAAATACTGTAAATTAAATATGCCCACATTTCATTTTCATACATTTTATCTAAAACAAGTCTTATGGACGGATAGCAACTTTGGCAATTACATTCATACATATACATGTACCTACATGTTTTTCTTACTCTAAAATTTACTTTGTAAATGTCTATTCAATAAACTTTTTTGAATAATAAAGCTGTGACAGCATTCATTTTTGATAAGGTTTTTTGTTTCTATTAGTGCAGAACACGTTTCCACCTGCATTCGGGTTCTTAGTTTTGTTTTTAAAATATTTTGGTAGGAAAAAATTCTTTCGACGTTCGGGGACGAATGAGGAATAGAAAAAGCACCCTGGACAATTCGGTATATATTTGAAAAGATGAACTCGTTGCATTCATTTTTCACAAGTCCAATTTCAGCCCAGAACTCAGAAACAGAAGCATTTCTAAATTTTTTTAAGTGTTGGCAGTCAGCTAGAGCTCGATATTCTTTATTAATGAGTTCAATGTTTTTTTCTTCCCCAGGAAGAAATCTGAAAACAAATTGAACTATCGAATTTACGCGTTCAGCTTATTCTTTTATTCGGCTATTGGGGCGCGTTAACAAATACTTTTCTTGTTGTGAAGATGTGTTGAAGTCTGACTGTTAATATTATATTTGTTTTATCTTAGAGATTTATGAAAACTATGTATTTTAAAAATTAAAAATAGTACAAATTGTACTGAAAATTGAGGAGGGGTACTTGCGTACTCGGGAAAGTCCAATTGTACCGAATTCAGTACAATAGTAAGCCTTTTTGCAACTGTGATGGAGATATTGTCTGGAACCCTATTGTATTGAAAGAGTACAAAAAAGATTTTCTGGATTCATATTTTATAAGGTGAAATGGACTTTTATCCCTGAATACAAGTCCCGTTGCCTACTTTTGGGAATTAAATCACTGGAATCCAGAAGGCGTAAGCATGATATAACGTTTGTGAGGGATATTTTGAGTTATCACGTTAAATGCCTTTCCTTACTATCCAAAATACTAATATACGCACAATCAAGGGTTTTACGCCAAAAACATTTGCTTTTTAACAATACCACAGAACTAATTTTGGTTTAAATGAACTCATTTGTAGATGCATAAGACATTTCAATGAAGTTTGCCAAAGTCAAATTCAAAATCAAATCAAAACTTTTGTAAATATTTACATTTTAATAATTTGTTTTTATTTTGTATAAAATATGTATTTTTAATGAATTTTCTTATTACTCTAAATACTGTCTAAAATTACAATAAGTCTTAATCTGTTAACATAAGCTTGTAGATAAATAAATAAATATGTAAATAAATAAACTCGCTAGCAGCATATCTTTTGACTTGCGTCTAATGGATATGTCGTCTGACACGATGATTCCAAGGTTCAAACTGCGTCAAAATTATTCAGTCAACTTTCCTTCGGTTCAGGACTGGTTCGCTCCAGAGTCTGAGCCTGGAAAGAACTGTTATAGAACCTTCACAGATGGCTCCAAGACCGACGAGGGTTCTGGTGCTGGTACCTTTGTGGGGAACGACGACATACGACTGCACAGCTCTTTAGGATCATACGCATCCGTTTTCCAAGCGGAGGCGTATGCTATCCTAATGGCCTTAAGCCACTTTACGAACAATGGATGAAAGGGGAGAATTATCTTTGTTTTCAGCGACAGCCAAGCTGTGCTTGAGGCCCTTCTGAACCTCTCTATTTGTGAAGAGCACACCCGTAGATGGCATGTCTCCATTGGATGCAGGCAGACCAAACGTATTCTCCCCATCAACGTTGATAAGAAGACTGCAATATTTTTGCTATCCCGTAGCAGAAACGACTGTAGAGAGCTTATTGGCGTAGCCAGCGGGCACTTCTCTTTTGCCAAACATTTAAAAAACGTGTTGGGCTTAAGTGATACCACACTCTGTGAATTTCGTGGAGCAGATGAGGACACCGAAGAGCACTATCTCTGGGAATGTCCTGCTTTTTCTCGCATGAGGTTGCAGATACTCGGCGCAGACATGGTGAGAGCTGGTACCTTAGGCTCCTTATCATGGCAGCGTCTTTTGGCTTTTCTCCGAACATCTGGAAAACTATAACAAATAGAAGGTTGCTAACTTGTAGTACAATGGACCGGTATTTAGGTCTGAGTGCTCCAGCTGGTGTTTTAAAAACCTCCAACAGAAAAAAAAAATTTAATAGTTGGGTCTATCATATTAGAGCGAAAGTCCTTCCTCGCAACTATTTTCTGATAATATTTTCACTAAAAATCTATGTACATATATGCATTTCTGGTTTGTATACACATAAATAAAATCCTATTGCTAACACAAGCAACAAAATTTATATATATGTAATTATATATAAAATTTCCAGATATAAAATTGTTTGCCAAAATAGCAACAAGCATTGTAGAATACACCAAATGGGATATCTTGAAGGTAGAAGAACTTTGTTTGACCAAAAGCTATTGCCAGTTGGCAGACGATAGACAAATGACGACAGATGACTGACAACGGACCCGAGCCGTCTTAAGTCTATTAGTGATGGCATCGAAAACGGGATAGGTGTCAGTCTGAAACTAAAATGCATTTGACTTGTCTGAATATGTTGATGATATGTACCTACATAGTTGAATTCAAAATTGGTGTTATACAAAATTGCACGTGTGTATTCCTCATTTCGGTCTACTGTTCATATGCTGAGCACCAACTTTCCGTAAAGGGCACCGAATCTGATCTGCTTGATTGATCGGAACTTGGGCGGGTACTTTTCACGAAGGCTCTGGCTTGTGTCGACTTGGCGGCGCGCAGATGTTGCAACTTATAGTACTCGTCAATTGTGCTTACTATACCTCCACGAGCGATAACCACTGGGCACTTGGATGCTTCGCCCAGAGCTGACCTGCGGATTTGTTGTTAAAAGAAGACTCAGGGATCAAAACATCAGGGCAAAATTCACCAACGTTAGCCTAATTTGCGCCCACGCCCCCACAGAAGAGAAAGACGACAAATCCAAAGACGGTTTCTACGAACTCCTCGAAGAAACATATGAGCAGTGCCCTAGTCACGACGTGAAAATCGTTCTTGGCGATTTTAACGCAAAACTAGGAAAGGAGGACATCTTTGAAAATACAATCGGTAAGCATAGCCTCCATGACAAAAACTCCGAAAACGGACTAAGGCTAATCGATTTTGCTGCGGGGCTAAGGCTTCACTCGGCCCCCAAAAAATTCGGTCAAGAATGCAGGCTTACAAATGCAGCCAAACAAAAACCATGACAAATGCTGATGGTTTTTTCTTCTTATTTGTGAATCTGTCATAATTCATAAGCACACGTGTTTGTTCATCTGAAGTTTTCATCTACAAATTGACAAAAAAAAAAATATTATTTTACTATTTAATTTCCTGACATACAAACATACATATATGTACGTACTTGTTCACATTTTTAATTGAACGATGTATCAATACGATTGTAAATATGTACAAATATACATGTGTTTTATTTGTAAATAAGGTTGTTTTTTTATGAGTTGAGCTCTTGGCCAATGTAACACATCATGAGGTACCTATATATTCCTTATCGTCATGAGTTACTACTGTTTCCTTCTATTCAAAAATGCTAATCATTATTTACTACTAATTCTTTAAGACCTCTTTCAAGTTCTTGGCAAAGGAACTTCGTTCCGTTAGATGTCCTAAGACGCCTCATGTTCATTTGCCTAGGTGCACATATTCGTTTGGGTCAATCGTTAGTTGAATGATCAAGCCTCTAACGAGTTTGATGCGCTATCTGAGTGCATAATAAGAATTGTCTTGACTTATTTCTCACTTCTCATCCCGAAAAATACAGGGTTGTAGTATCATCTAATTTAGGCAAATCGGACCATTGTGTCATATCGGTAGATTTTTCGTTCTCCGTCACGGTAAAAAAAGATAAAGTCCCCAAAAGAACTGTATGGAGAAAGCCAATTGGGACGGCCTGAATAATTTCTTTCGAAATTTTAATTGGTCATTGTGCTTTCTCGACGGAAACGTTGATGCATCAGCTGATATGATATCTAACGTAATTCTCAACGGCATGAGAAATTTTGTTCCTCACAGATTAAAAAATATCATCCCCAAAGAGAATTCGTGGTTTGATTCAAGCTGTAAAGAGGCGATTAGGGATCGAGAAAGTAGTTTTCGAAAATTTAAAGACAACCCGACTGTAGAAAACCGAAATTTGTTCAAACGGGCTAGAAATATCTGTAATGCTCAAATACAAAGGGCTAAGTTTTTACATGACCAAAAAGTAAGGCAAAAAATACTTTTGTGTCCAAAAGGAAGTAAAAACTTTTGGTCTTTTGTCAAGAACATTAAGAACTCGACCACGTCATCGGTACCAACGCTCGTCTTCAATGACTCTCCGTATGTCAGTTCCATCGACAAAGCCAATTTGCTAGCAGCTCAATTTGCTGCCAACTCGACACTTCCTTATAGCATATTGGCTCCGCCTGAGTTCGAGTCTGCAAATTCTTTGATGAAGCAGATATTTTTTCGAACTCGCTCGGTTGCGAGAGTCCTCAAAGATCTCAACATACATAAATCCGCTGGTCCAGATGGTATCCCCGCCGTTATTCTGAAGAGGTGTTCTTCTACGCTGGCAAAACCACTGCGTAAACTTTTCCATCTTTCCTATTCTGCTGGGATTTTTCCGAGCAGATGGAAAACTGCATTTGTCCAGCCGGTCCCTAAAAAGGCGAATCTTCCTCCCCTTCCAATTACCGTCCAATTGCACTAACGTCCCTTCTTTCCAAGATCATGGAAACGTTGATAAACCGTCAACTTATGAAATATCTTGAAGAACGAAAGCTTCTTAATGACCGTCAGTACGGCTTTCGTAGCAAACGGTCCACTGGTGATTTGATGGCTTATCTCACCGAAAAGTGGAACCAATCTTTACATTGTTTTGGAGAAAGTAAGATTATTGCGCTTGATATTTCTAAAGCATTTGATAGAGTTTGGCATCAGGCTCTTTTATAGAAAATGCGTGCTTTTGGTATCGATGAGTCTCTTCTTCGTTGGATTAGCACGAAGTTTCAAAGTTCAATACAAGTTGTGTTGGATGGCTTCAAGTCTGATACCCACTTAATAAATGCTGGTGTGCCCCAGGGCTCCGTTTTGTCTCCGACTCTCTTCCTCATTTTCATTAATGATCTCTTGTCTGAAACTTCTAATCCGCTTAACTGTTTTGCTGACGACTCGACCCTCAGCTTTTCATATTCGTTTCCAAATTCACGTCCCTGCTCTTCAGATGTGGAACTGGAACGGTTGCGTATGATAAGCTCATTGAATTCTGACCTTGACAGCATTGTTGCATGGGGTCTTATGAACCGAGTAGAATTCAATGGTTCGAAAACTCAATGCTGTCTCTTGTCGTTGAAGCTTAACATTCCCCCATTGCCATTATCCATGAATGGTACCTGCATCGAAGAAACCGAAAAGCTGTCAGTACTTGGTATGTGTGTAAACGAAGATCTTCGTTGGAACGACCACATATTTGAAGTCGCCAAAAACGCTGCAAAATGCTTAGGTTTCTTGAGACGATGCAGGAAGTTCTTCACCCCTTCTGATCTGGCTACAATTTATAAGGCCTTCATCCGCCCAAAACTGGAGTATAACTCTCATATCTGGTCAGGTGCTTCTCAAACATCTTTGCGCCTACTTGATAGGGTACAAAATAGAGCGTTAAGATTGATAGGTGATAGTTCAATCGTAGAATCGATTGATTCTCTTGGACATCGTCGAAACGTCACCTGTCTCTCTCTCTTTTATCGCTTTTTCCACAAACAGTGCTCTAGTGAAATAGCCAGCTGCATTCCTCCCTTGAAACAATTTAGCCGCAACACCCGCCTCGCTAGGAATGCTCATCAGTTCTGCCTTGAGCCCAACTTCGGGCATACAGTCAAGTATAGAGATTCTTATTTTATTCGCACCACCCGAATGTGGAATGCTTTACCTGGCTCTGTGTTTCCCCTGCATTACGATTTACAAAGATTCAAAAGCAACGTGCATCGGTGTCTCCTTTCAAATCCTCTCCTATTTTCCTAAATGCTCGCACTGTGTTTTATAACATTATAAGGGTAGTCATAACCCCTTGATGTGCACGCTAATTATAAAAAAAAAAAAAAAAAAAAAAAGAGGAATAATAGTTTAAAAAGTAAACTGAACCATAGTATAAATTGTATATTCCGTGTTTATTTTAAAAACTGAATTGCCAAAAGCAATTTTATCGCAAAGGTACGTAGAGGTTATTGTTTTGGTAGAGATAAGTCATTTATTTTGGTTTTTGAAGATGATTACAAACGTTTCAAGCGTTAACAACATGATGTGTCTTACTTTTCTTGCTTATTCAGCAAAAACGCAGACGTTACAAACAGCAATTCACTCTTCATCGAAGAGTATACAACCAATTTTATGTCCAACATACCTACACAATATACATATGCCCATAGCAGGTATCATTTCATTCTGATTCAGTGACATAAACCTGATTAAAGAAGCGACCTTTTGGGCATTACGCGTTCTTCCCTCAATTACTCCCACTGCTCATCCCTAAGACACACATTTACTTCGCACAAATTCGTAAATTTACGACCAGCTGAGATTATAACATAACAATTCACGGTATAACATAAAATCTACGCCACCCATGTTGTGATGGACGATGACGATGAACGCCTTACAAACCTCTCACGTAGGGAGGATTAACAAAGGGATAATTTAGGGATGACATTAAAATAGAAAGCCGAGTAAAATGATTTTACCGACGCGACAGAATAGGTACCTACTTGGCTTTCATAGTCTTTGGAAGTGGCTTTATTTTTCGCTCTTTTTGCAATTTTTACAAGCAATTTATTGTCGTGCTGCTCTTTTTGGCCTTGATGCCGAGGTGGTGGTGGTGCTGACTCCTGTTGCTGCAAAGTAAAGACATGAATTATGCAAGAAAACCTCTACCGTGTTTTTTTTTTAATCTTTAAAGAAAAACTGTTTAACAATGAAAACGCCATTAAATAGCCCCTGCTCAATCTTCCGCCTATTTCCAACACATACTTCCATACACATTTGCATAATAACTAAAGAGAGTTTCTCAACACGCTATACCATTCCCTTGTACTACCCCTTGATGATATCTAGTGGTTCTTGATATCTAGTTCCTACTTAGAAAATGAAGCACTTTCTGACGGCGAATAAACAAAGCGTCCACTTAAAAAGCATAAAAAATGTTTTTAATAACCTCTGTCCCTTTTGGAAAAAGAAAAAAATACAAAACGGGATAAGACTGAAAAGAAAAGAGCCCAAAAAGTTGTTAAAATGATTTTCAAGATAACAAAACCCAGCCAAGGGAGGATGGGAAATATCAAATAATGTCAGCAATTCCCCGGTCTATTCGCGGCTTGAGGCTTCGGTATTTGGTGTTCTCTATGTAGACTTTGTTGATTCTTGGCAGCGACGCAACGGTGGTGGAGTTGAAATGTAATCAATTTTTGTTTTCACGAAATTCGATGATGATGAGTCTCTTAAAATAAGTTTTTTGGGCTTTTTGTTTTATTTTCAGATGGCGCGGAGTTGTTGTGGTTGTTGTTGTTTTCAGTAAGAATTTCTGCAGCACAAAAACAAGTCAATATTAAATAATCGCAAAAGAACAAGTTTTTAACCATATGCTTAAAAATGAGTGATGGTTGATTTTTCTTGTAATCTGCAAAGTATGCAAGAGTTATGACTAAAAATAAATGAATGACAACTTTCAATGCTCTGTACATTGCCTATACCAAATTTTGTTTTCGGAAATATTTCCAGTTTCTTTGATATCTTCGCAGCAGAACATTGCGCTAACACCATCTGCAATTTGTGCTATTATTAGATATATCGCCACCTGAGAGTTTAAGTGCCTCATATCCATTGAAATTATTCCTCGGAAAACGAATTTTAAGGTTTGAAAATTAATTGCGTTACTTTCTACTTAACTAATATGACTTTTGAATGTTTATACATACTAATTGAACATTTCTCTTTTGTAATTTGTGAACCTTGGGTCAAAAACTGTTACGGTAAAAAAAAGAAAAAAAAAAGTTCGAAAAAAGTCAGAAATGGATATAGGACCCTGTTCCATACGATGGGTGAATGAATCAAAACCAAACTCCATTTTTCCATGGGATATAGGACATTTGTGCACTAAACATTGGAATGTCAAAGAAAACAAAAATACTAAAAAAATTCAAAATTACTAGGATTATTAATTTTTAAAATTTTATTTTTAGTGATAGAAATATAAAATAAACATTAGTATAAATACTTTGGGTATGTCCTTCTTTATATCACATAAGCTTATTTTTAAGTCAATGAGAAACCTTTCAAAATGACACATTTTTTTAACACTAAATTAGAAAAAATACTTAAAACTACTTTTGGTCCATTAAATTTTCTAGAAAAATACATTTAATTTTATTTGGAATGGGTTACTAAAATACTTCAACATTCGTAGAAGCTTGCTTTATTAAGGGATTATTTATTATATTTTTTTTTAATTTTTTTTTTTACCAATTTTGTTTTTGTCCAGTTTAGTAAAAAAAAAAAAAAACGCTTTAATATAAAAATTAAAAAGTCAGAAAAAACTACATTTAACTCCGTTATGTAGTATGACAACGTGAAGCTAAATAGTTCTACTTACATAAAATAAATTTGTTTCCTGTTGTTTACATCGTTTTCTATTTTTTTTGCAATATTTTAAAAACATATTGTTTTTAATGGCTGCTTTTTTGAAAAAATCAGAGATAGACGATTACAAATTCGTCTTTGAAGAAGATTCCCACCAAAACTGAAATATCAAAGCATAGTCAACAAATAGATTTGAAACAAAGACTGTTTTTTGTGTTTTTTATCAAACATTTTATTAAATAAAAAAAAATAATTATAATTCAAGTTATAAAATAAAAATAAAATATATTAATTAAAAAAAAACATTAAAATGAAATTAAGAACTTTTCATTATGTCATCATCATATTTCTTTTTCCTCCTTTGACCTTTACTCCACGAGAGCACGAAACCAACTGAAATGATCGCTGTTTAACTGTTTAACTATTTTTATTGAACAGGTATATATACAATTGGTTCTTAATTCTAAGATTACATAACATTTAGATATATTTTGTTTTGTTGGCACAGAAGGGGCCTAAATTTAAATATTGATTTGTTTGCTAAAATAATTATAATTATTGCCTACGATAAGAAAAATATATAAATTTATAAGGTGATTTAAAAAATCTCGGGTTGTTCAGATCCGGTTGTCTTTATGTTGAAGGGGGTTTGTGTGGCCTCTAGCCACGGTGGTAAGCTGAGGCTGCTACCTCGTAAAAGGGTATTGCCTCTTCGTCATTGATTGAAATGATTTCTTCGCCCAGTAGTGCCATTATATCTAAGTATCGCGGCTCGGGATGTCTCTCTTCGGTTGTCAAGCTTCTCACCAGTGGATTGGGATGGTTGCTCAGGTTGTTAGTTATTTTTCTTGCACTGTTCAAAAGGAATCTGTTGAGGGGAAGGATTCCTGATGCTTCGTAGAGCTTTTTGTTACTGAAGTACCTCTGTCGTTGACGGTCAAAGTTAAGTCCTGTGCAAATCCACAGAATTTTCCTCTCAAATGCTCCGAGTTTTTTCATGCTGGTTTTGGATATACTAAACCAAGCAGGGAAGCAGTAAGTGATGATTGGTCTGAGGAGCTGTTTGTAGAACAGCAACTTTGTCTTCTGGCTACTGAAATGATCCCGAAAATTATGCTTCTATTTATACTTTTCAAGCTGACTGCACATTTGTCCATGGATATGGAGCAAATAAGCACTTAAATGTTTACTTAATTGTAATATATTATGTGAGCTTTAATGCTCTATATCCTAGCTCCTGTGGATATGGGGCAATTAAGCACTGACAATATATTTTAATTGAATTTGCTCTATATCCATTGCCCATTGCTATAGGGCATTTAAGCACTAAGTGTTTGTTATTTCAACTTCTCTACAAAAATTGCCTCACGTAGTACAAATTTTGGATATAAGGCAAATAAGCACTAAGAGAACCCAAAAATGTGTGGTCTGTAGAGCAAAAGTGGGTTTCGTAACTCTGTTAATAATAGAGATAGAGCAATGGGAATAGGACCAAACGATAGAGAATATTCGAATTAGTATAACTGCATCATTAACTCAGTTTCCCGAAAAAGTGGTCTATGGGGCACTTATACTCTCAGGTGGCGATATTTCTTTTATTACTGTTGCAACATGATTGGTTGACTTAAGTGATTGTCCAACTAATCCAAAGATTAAGGCGATAAAAGTGTTTTTTAAATGATTGGATAACACTTCGAGAATATTGTGTTAAAGTTTCAAGTCGATCAGAGTGAAATTGACGACGTTATGAATTTTTTTTATACCTGTTTGGCCTAAGGGCGCTTGTACTCTGGCAGCTTTAAATCGATTATACCACAACCGTCAACTCTCAACCGATCCTTTTGAAATTTTGTACACCATTTCTGTATATGGTTTACGAGGTGACGCTAGAGAGTTTTTTCAAATTCGTCAATGTTTTTTTAAATTTATGAAATTTCGTAAAACCTTCCCTCAAACTTTGGATTTTTGATTTAATCTCCTTTTTTCGAGACGCCTCACAATAACTGCCGTAGTTTTAGATACTGCTTTATGAATCTTCGCACAGTATTCTTTGAATATCATATATTAAAACAGCGTTGATCTTAATAAATGATACATATTTACCGTGTGGTCGAAAAAAAATTACATAGATGTACCTTTAGGGCCAACTCCCCTAAATATATAATTCCCCTATAAACTCTTAGTGGAAACAAGGGCAAGTCTTTTCAAACACCATGCCATCTCAGAGCATTGATTCTATAGTTTTATCTTTAATCAGTTTGTACTCTGAGCCCTTAGTTATCTTTTTAGTTTGAGTGTACAAAAAAGCCATTTGATTGGCTTGGATTGGATTGGATTTTTTCTTCCTCTTTTTTAATTTTTTTAATAATATCAATATCAAAAGTTTTTTAGAAGCTTACAACTTTGTACACATTGCGGCTAGTCCAGCAGTTAGCCTCTGCAAAAGACACAATATTTATGCTTGGACATAAAAGCGACTTAAATATCAGAGCTCATACCAAGGTCGCGTCTGTCCAAGTTAAAAATCGAAAATATTACGAATATTATGGTTTAGATTGCGAGAACAGATTTTATTACCTACGCAATCAATGCGGTTTTGTTCAATTTTGGTGTAGATTATTGTAATGATTGTTTTGGATCTCGGTGTGCAAACGGCATTGATGTTGAATGTAGTGGAAATTCGCTTGGTCAATACCAATGCTGTTGGACCCGATGAAATTTCACCGAAGTGAAATCCATCGGAGTTAGAGCTTATCAGTTTGCTTTTATTTTTATTAATGGTTTTCCAAAAGATATTTACGCAGCAGATTCATGAAAATTGGGAGATCCGAAAGAAGTTGTCGGAATGGCAGTTTGGCTTTGAGAAAAAGCATACCTGTGAATGATTAGTAATCGAAGTAACCGCCAAATTACAGCAGCCATTGACCATTATGAGATCAGTATCACAATGGAGCTTGACTGCTTTAGTAACCTTCGCCGATGTCGATTTAATCATTTACAGAAAACCAATTAGTCTACGCCACTCGCAACTGGAATAGTATGAGTATAAGAGAAAGTCTAACACTCGTCTGACTGGAGTGAATCCAAATGAATATGCAAGTCAGTCTTCTCTTTCTCCATCTCTTTATCTGTCGTGTGCGGTTGCGTATAGGGCTCTGTTTAGTTTTTAATTTGTAGATACAAGTTTCTTGAAAGTAATGAATTAATATAAAATTTAAGAAGCAATAAATATATTAATTGTAAATACAAGACGTTTACTTAATAACCCGCACCGCACACAAAGAGACCTCAGGGTTTCTACACTGCTCTAAGGCCTTCAATAGTATTTATCACTTATTTTAACAGCAAGAACTAAAAACTGATTTCCAATATTCTCATTCTGCAGTTGAACTTATTTATACCTACATAAGAAATTGTTTACTTACGCTTTTATGATGGTAACCTATGATAATATTATAAGTCTCTTTCTTTTCCACAAAGGAGTTCCTCAACGAACTGTTTCAGGCCCTCTTCTCTTATATAGTATCCATTTAACGCAGATGATGTTGCTTTATATCTGCCCAGAAAACCTGAAAAGAGCTCTCCCGAAATCAAAATCATTATACAAGGATGTTGGTTGAGGCCCGAGTTCACCTTGAACTGTAATACCCACCTAAGTAAGAAAAGCTGGTTGGAAAGAAGATTGCGTTGATAAAGTCAATGAGGAATTGTCTCAAGTCAATTATTGGGATAAGTCTAACGAAATTCTCTTAGACACTTCGACCCAATAAAATCACTCGGCTATCGGCTTAGCTTGTTTCAAAACAAAACATATGCTAAGATGGAGTTCAATAGGTATTTTGATATAAATGGAGTTACTTTGTCTAATGTCAAACTAGTTAAACATTTTAATTTTATAATAAAAAGCAAAATGATCTGTTGTGATGATACCTCAGAAACAATAAGAAAAACTTACAGTGGATCGCGAGTTCGAAAAACTTTATCTAACTTACGGATACCAAGAATGAAATCGCTATACTCCTATTTATACTCTGAAAGTAAGCGTTAGTTGAACGTGGTGTTTAATGACTGTTTGCGCTCTATTCACCGTCTACCAAGACGGGTAAATGTAGCTTTAAAACTTAACTAACATGAGCTTAGATCAATTCTGGAACTTCATAACAGAATCCATAATTGCTGTCCCGATTATCTCCTTTTCCAACGGTCATCTATAGAGGACTTTAATTAGTATAACCACGTTTTGCACATAATGTTTGAGACCGATTTTATTTTATTAATGCAATTAGATTGTGGAATTCCACATCAAGTAGATTGTACTCAAATTATTTCATTAATCTTTAAAATTTATCTTAAAGTACTATGTTAGAAATCTTTTGATAAAGCTAATAAATTAAATGAATATAAAATATTTTTCTCAAAAACGGAAACGAGAGAGAGCTTAGAAACGACTTGACAGACTTTATAAATTCTATCCCGAGTAACATGACTACATTTCTTCTTCATATTCTCACATAAAGGGGCGAAAACATGAGCATTACCGGGAACTCAGAAAAACCGAAGAAGGCGTCGGCTGCGGAATGTTCTCAAATAGACTTAATTCCGCCCTTCAATCCACTGTAGCGTGTTCCAAGCATTAATTCTGGCGATCAAAGAGGTCCTATCGTGGCGAAAAGAAAACGTGATATCCTCAGTGAATATCCGTATCTTCTCAGACGGTCAAGCAGCCCTCAAATCACTCGGCGCTGTTTTCACGAACTCAGTAGCCGCCCTCAATTGTCGCCTACCTCTCCAGGAGATGTCCAAACAGTTCAATATTCACCTTATTTGGGTGCCGGGGCACAGAGATATCCTCGGTAACTGCAAATCCGATGAACTCGTCAGAAATGAAACCGTCGGTAAACCGGTTCCATTTCTGACGAGTTCAATCAGCAGGTTGAACTGTGGTATACCAATCGCTGCATGCAAACTCATGTTTAAGCAAGATGCAATGAATAAAACAAACAACAGGTGGAGCAATACCACTACTTGTGTGGCAACAAAAAGGTTATGGCCAGAGCTAAATCTAAAAAGCACAAGACAAGACACGGAGAATACTTCCTTGATGATCCAAGCGATCGACACTCTGCACCTCAACCGGTTTATCAAAATCCCCAAATGGTTTAGTTGAATGAGCAGTGAGGTACTCCCTCACACACTTCTTATGGTATCACTTATTTTGGTCTAAGCGTGTCAGTCGTTTTGCTGACAGCCATTTAAACCTAACCTAACCATGTCTCTTTCTGAGGGAATTTTACTTCCACTCTTAAAATGATGACAGATTTTGAATTTCTATGCACAAAAGTAAAGAAACGGATCTTATATTGTACTACCGTATCATTTAAAAGTTGACAGATTTGAATTTCTATGCACAAAAGTAAAGAAACGGATCTTCTATTGTACTACCGTATCATTCAAAAGTTATTTTTGATTCTACTTTCAAAAGCAGGAATATGGATGAAACCCAAATAGAATTGGAATTATTCCAATTAAAAATCAGTCTAGAGGTGCTAAATCACATGATATCGGTGGCCAGGAACCCTTTCACGATAAAGCGGTGGTATCATTACTTGTGTAGCAGTAATCGCTCAAAATTATTCGATGTATAGTTCTTAATAAACTTCAGGCATTCACACTATTGCAGAGCAGCGCCAGCGTTTGGGAAACGTAGTCCTACGATTTGATTTTCAGTTCGGAATGATTTTTCATTTGATATATTCTTTTTGACATTAAATGTTAAAATATTTTATTGCTTTAGATATGTTTAGAGGCGTCACTTAAAAAGGACCAAAGGACACAAAGAAGATCATAGCTCACTGTAAAATAAGGTACTATTTTGGTGAAATATTCTGTACTTGTTCTAGCGTACTCTAAAAAGAGAAAGAAAATATAAGTTGCAGATTCAGCAAAGGCACACCGCACGCAGAATGTTGTTCTTTTGTTAAAAAGTTTCCTTTCAGGGAACATAACATTTTATGGCTTAAGACGAAAAATTGATTCAATTTGATGTCGAACCGAGTGTTTTGGCAGTGTCACCTCCCTCCAACAGGTGCGTAGCTGCGACCTACATTCCTCTCCACAAGCCCATTTTTACATAACAAAGGTAAAATGATTACATCTTGTTCTTTTCTGGAGGCAATTCTGTGCGCCCTTCTCACGCTAAAAGAACCGTCTGTATTAATCGTGTACTTTTCTCCTTCGTCCGGATTAAGTCGTTTTTATGTCAGATTCGTTTTTGAATCCTCGAGTTAAAGTGGATTTATTCGTGGTGTAACTGTCAATGCGATTATCCTTTTGGTGTGGTGTTAGGCTCTTAAGTGGCTTTTGGGTTCGCAAGGGATCTTTGCTCGATGAGTTGCTACTTCTTGTATACACTTCATTGTTTGGTGAGATGGATATTTTGGGGGCGTTGCGTTGGTGTAGTAACTTTGTTGTGATGGAATCTTTTCGATTTTTTTTTTTTTGTTTGTCATCGAGGTTATACGTTACGTACCTGTATTGCTGATATTACTTTTTGGCTAGTGAATTTTAAAAGAAAAAAAGAAGAAGGAAAATGCAGAGTTGTAGTGGTACGAGCTGTGATTTTATTTGACGTTGAATGGTGAACATAGAACTCAGAATTGGAAATTGATCCGAACGGTAACTTATCAAATTTACTTTCAAAATAAAATAGAATGGGCGACTGTGCATTTGAGACTTGCATGAGCGAATTATTTTGAGCTGTTGTCAGCCAGTCGGTTCAAGGTAATCTTACTGCTGTCTAAAGTTTATTTCAACTTTTTTTTTGAATTTGAAAAAATGTTAACGTCTGCCGATTATAATCAGAATTTTTATTTATATGTATAATTGATATTCTCATTGACATACAAGATATATGTAGACTGCCATTTGGCAATTTCAAAGTGAAGCTCGTTATAGTAATGCTTTTGGTACGATTGTGATAATCTTCAAATAAGATTTTAAACTTTTGTCTTCTATTTTTTTTAATTAACAAACTAATAGATATTGATTTGTCACTTTTTGCTTTTCTTTCTAAGGTGCATTTTTGCGTCTATTACCTACCTCTGTATAAAACATTTATCACCACAGTTTTTCAAACTCCATCTTCGAAAGGATCTTCGGCTCTACAAATTAGTCTCGCACCAACAGGCTTGCAATTAGAGGTACAATAAAGCAAGTTTTGCAATCGCGAAAAAAAAAATTTGATACAAAAGAAAAATGGGACCTGCAATTCTGTCTATCTGTCTTTCTGTATGTATAGGTGAATCTACAACCTGATTTTCTTCAAAATTTGCAGTTAGGGTCCGTGAGGCAGCCTAAAGAACAGTTGCAAAAACATAGTTGCGTTTCCACTTTAAAAAAAAAAGAGGAATATTTAGCGTCTCCCGTCCAAACTGCAGAACCAAAATAAATAAAATTTGATGCACAGATAGCCTAGAACCAGATGAAGGACATAAGCCATATATTTTATCCCTTATATTCCCAAAGAAGAAGAAAGTTCTTTCACCGTGAGGTGATTTCTGTTAAATTGTCGATAACACAGTTTACCTGAGAAGAAATGTCTTTCTTGATCTCCAAATAAATATTGGCAATCGGGAATGGCTGTGTGAAAGGCCGACTAATGAGATACTTAACCATATAAACAAATAAATTATGTTTGACGTGGTGGGAGATGTGGTCGAATGTCTATCAGTAGACAATATTACGCACACTGAGCAAGTCACATCTTACCCTGCAGAGTTTATCAATTCCTTAGAATTATCAGAAGGACCTTCCAAAAAGTTTAGGCTGCAAGTTGGTGTTGCAGTGCCAATAATGAGAAATCTAGAATTGTGCGTAGCCACAAATTACACATCTGGGATGCAGTACTATAAGAGTTTTAATAATGACAGGAATGGAAATAGGAGAGGATTTCCCGTATTTCTTTTATTCCCAATGATTTGTCATTTTAGTTTAAAAGAGTGCAGGTACCTCTGTATTTGATATTAATTTTTATTTGATATTATTATAAAGCACAGACGCTTAAAATTGCAGGTGTTCGTTTAGAAAAAAAATCCCACGTGTATCAAACCCGCAAAGCAATTTTATTCGGTAAATGATGGAAAAGTACGAACGTCATGTACAAAAATGTACCTTAATAAAATAATATAACAGTAATTTATAATATTGCTTATGTGCTTTATTTGCAAAATAATTAGCCCTAAAAAATACAAATGCTGCCGAAAGTCACTATTCCACGTGGACGAAATCGCGGGCACAGCTAGTTCATAATAAACCTCTATGCATCTTAAAAATAATTCTAACAAAAAAAAGCATTAAATACAGCACCGTGTCGGTCGCGTCGTTCCCAATTTTTTCAATATTTAATTTATCTTAGAAACATAAAGAAAAAATATAACTATAATTCACAAAAAAAAGCAAAATTATAATTCACACGGTGACCCTACTAGTCTAAGTATGACAGCCGCCTTCATCTAGCCTAAACTTTAATACTTTGACGACATAAGATAATTTATGACGCTGACCAAATAACTTGTTTGTTTTAATAACTTTTGGTCGGATGAAATTTATAATAGGGTCTGGAGAGTGTCATTGACATGCAGATGCAATTGCTTCCGTGAAGCCTTGCATGCAACAGAGTGCATTATGAGTACGCTGCAGTACTGGTGTTTGCCAAAATAATTATTTTACACTTATCCCATAGCGAAAGTTTTGCGCTGCTGAAGCATCCTTCGCTTTTGTCGCATCATCAGCGTCATCAACGCACTCTCATTGAATGCATGTGGCTTAGTCAGACAAGCTCTGGAGGGAAAACTCCAGGAGCAGCATCCAGACTTTTTGCTGAGAGTCCATTCAAATGTGAATGTCATAATTAATTCCAGGACACTGCATACTGCACAATGTGTAATGTGTACACATATTTATATATCTATCTATTTCGATATTCAACAAATTCAATGTAAGCCATCATTCGCAGGCAAAGATAGATCCACGACACGTTTGGAATTCTTCACTGCCATAGAGAGGACCACCTAGCCGCCCTATTTTGTAAAAGCAGGCGGGATACTATACTATACTGGTACATGCAAAGTGGGAATGATATGCTTGCAATTGAGGTCGGTGGTGTTTGTTTTTATTCATGTCTCATTAAATTTTAAAAATAAAAATAAAATAGTCGTGTGAGCAAAGAAAGGCTTTTGTATGTAGTCATTAAAACAAAGACTAAAGTAAACTTGTAACACTGCCTTAAGAGTTCACCGTTGGAAACGCTCAAATTTGATTATGGCAAATGTCTTGAGTTTAAGAATTAAACACTTTTTTCGCTAATACCTATATTATTTTAAAAAAATTAAAGGGTGTCGCTCGTTTTAGAAGGTTTTTAGGAAATGAAAGAGTGTGCTTTTTTAGTTCGGGTCTCAGACCCAGAAGCTCCATGAAAGTTTGTTATGTGAAGGCTTACCACAATTTTCTGTAGTTCTGATATAGATTTGGTTGTTCGGCTTGTACTATTCGAGAAGGATTTAATTGGTGGTAACTTGGCGGTGGTGCCCAGATGTTACAACTTGTAGTTTTATTTAATTATATATAAGTCAGGGTATCCCAAAGTTAGCCTTTTTTTAAATTGTCAAAAAGTGATGTCAAAGTTGAGAAACGGACTTTACTGTTTAAAATTTTTTTGCTTAGAATATGACAAAGAATCACATCCCAAAGTATGTAACACGAATTACGGAACACCCTGTATACATTCATAAGTAGAAAATGACAAAACATTTTTCTGCCCGTATGTTTTTTAAAACATAGATAACGTAACCCAAAATCTAAAGCCTTTGATAGAGTTTGGCATCAGGCTCTTTTATAGAAAATTCGTGCTTTTGGTATCGATGAATCGTTGGATTAGAAATTACCTTTCCGAACGTTCAATACAAGTTGTGTTGGACGGCTTCAAGTCTGATACCCACTTCATAAATGCTGGTGTGCCCCAGGGCTCCGTTTTGTCTCCGACTCTCTTCCTCATTTTCATCAATGATCTCTTGTCTGAAACTTTTAATCCGCTTAGCTGTTTTGCTGACGACTCAACCCTCAGCTTTTCATATTCGTTTCCAAATTCACGTCCCTGCTCTTCGGATGTGGAACTGGAACGGTTGCGTATGATAAGCTCAATTAATTCTGACCTTGACAGCATTGTTTCATGGGGTCTTATGAACCGAGTAGAACTCAATGCTTCGAAAACTCAATGCTGTCTCTTGTCGTTGAAGCTTAACATTCCCCCATTGCCATTATCCATGAATGGTTCCTTCATCGAAGAAACTGAAAAGCTGTCAGTACTTGGTATGTGTGTAAACGATGATCTTCGTTGGAATGACCACATATATTTGAAGTCGCAAAAAACGCTGCTAAATGCTTAGGTTTCCTAAGACGATGCAGGAAGTTCTTCACCCCTGCTGATCTGGCTTCAATTTAATAAGGCCTTCATCCGCCCAAAACTGGAGTATATTGTATAACTCCCATATCTGTTCAGGTGCTTCTCAAACATCTTTGCGCCTACTTGATAGGGTACAAAATAGAGAAAAAAAACCACTTAAATGATTTCCTTTTCTTCAAATGATGGAGATAATATAGGTGGTGATTTCGTTAGTTCACGATTTTTGAAAAACGAAAATCTTTGTGTTCTTACATCTCATTGGGTTGCCAAGGAAACCTGGGTAAAGTAATTTCAGCGAAAGAAACTAAATATTTCTTAATTTACTGGTGTAACCCACATTCTTCCAATAAAAGTTCCAAAGCAAAGGAAATATAAGTGTTATCTATATATAAAAGCGGATGAATGTTTGTTTGTTTGACCGGTATAGATTGCCAAACCGCAAAATGGATTTTTATGAAATTTTTATGAATATTATCGGAGGATGGTTCCTGATAAGGTTTGATCCTCATATTCTCACCGGAACGAAGAAACTACTTTATACAGATTTCAAAAATTCTCTCAGCTTTTGGATGCTTCATTATCCCTCAGTTACTTATACTAGATAGATAGATAGACAGATAGATAATGCGATTTATTTCTTGCATCTAATTTACATATTACATATTTTATAAAGACTTTAAAAGCTTGTAGTAGGTGAGCCCAAAAGGGGATTTTGCTCGTTACTCGAGCGCGTCAGAAAATCATATGGCGAGAAACCTAGCACCCCGTAATGTACTCCTACCATATTATATGAAACTTTCATGTTGGGGTGTACGTTGAGGGTAGCCCGTCAGATTAGTATAAAACAAAGTCGATCCTCAGAAAAACTCAAGCGCGTCAGATTAAGAGATGGTAAATATTTCAATAATCTGACAATTTTAGCATGGCTGACAATTAAGTAGGCGAGTCACAAAGATGTAAGAAGATCGACATTTTGAAATACTCGAGCACGATCAGTTTTTTATTTTATTTTAAACCTATCAGGATTACGGAAAACATATAATCTGACATTTTTCTTGGGCGATTTAGGTAAAATCGTCAATAAAAGGTATAATATATGATGGTTAATATCTCGGTTAATGTTGATATTAGCAATTTGATCCAAAAGACATTTTTTTGTAGGAAACTAAATTCTATACAAGTTTGTAATTTATAATTTTTCCGCACTTTTGTTATTTACTAGATAATTGCGAAATAACCTGAATTTTTGGAAATATCTGGTTTAGTGGCCCGTACCTACCACCTGGCCGATATGAGTAACGACTTTGCCAAAATAAACACTTTTTTACAGCGTTCAATTTTGAGAAAAAACCATCTTTGGTTAAAGCGATCCCATGAAATTCCACTGAGCTATAGAAATTTAAAAATAGGAAGTCAGAGTTTCCGTGTATTTTCAATGGGAAGTCTTCACACCTTTTGATTGAGGACTTAAAATTAATATTAATGGCTCAAACTTTCAGGGTTTTTATTAGTATTTTCAACAAAATTTCAAATCAAAATTTGTATATACATATGTGTATATATTTTTTTTTATTGTATCCAGTAATAAGAAATAGAAACGACAAATAATTGTTACTTTAAAATTGTCAGACTAAGAGTACTCCTCCATATAATTGTCAAATTATCATCATGGAGGACGAAGACATCAAGTTGATCACTCTGTGTAAAAATCTGACGCGCTCGAGTATTTCAAGGTCACTTGTTTTTTTTTACATTTTTAAAAATCAGCCATGACTTATGGCCACGTTTAAATCGTCTGATTATTGAAATAAACACTTTGTTGAGTACACTATACATTCCCCTAAAAAATCTGACACGCTCGAATAACTTTTTTATTCTCTTTCCAACCTCTCTATACGCCCACTTGCCCCCAGTTAATCGTCAAATTAATATTTATCGGTTATCAGAAAGACAAAGCGCTACTTTATGAATATCTGACGCGCTCGAGTATTTCAATGTGATTGTTTTTTTTTACATTTTTAAAAGTTCATACACGCTCTTTGCTCCACTAAAATGGAAAACTGACATACACTTTTTTTCGTTTTAGAACATAAACTTCACAATCCAATAAGTCCCCATGACGCTTTAGTAGCTGCAAATTTAGCATCCTGTGCTCCCCTACTATTGAATAATTTATATACATACTGTATACATATACAGGGTGATTTGCATAAGGTGTGACAAAAAGATAGGGTGTGTAGGTTGGACCTAGACAAGCCAAAAATCGTATGGGAGGGCCTACGATAATCGAATTGAGTAAGTATAGTTAAGTAGTTTCCAAGTTTCCATTCTAGCGGGAGAATAGGGATGATATATAGTTTATGTTACTCAGGAACAGTTAAGCACTCTAACGATGTCATAGTTTTTGGAATCTGCCCAGTACTGTCAAAGTGGAATACGCATTGAAATCGGTACAGTGGTATTTTTTGTTTTTTGAATTCCCGTTCCCGTTTCTGTGGGAAAATGGTGATAAAATATAGTTTAGATTGCTCAGGGACAATGAAACATTCTAACAGTGAAAGAACTTTTGAAATCGGTTCAGTACTTTCCAGTTTCCTGGTTATTTCGCCATTCCCGTTTCCGTTCCCGAAAGAATATGGGAAGCAAATATAGTCTTTAATACTTAGGAGCAATGAAGCACTCAAAAATTGAAAAATTTTTGGGAATTGGTCCAATATTTTCCAGGTTCCCGCTAATGTTGTTTTTCCCGTCCCGTTGCTGAAGCCCGTGACACTTGTTGAGTAGATCAAAGTGTCAGCATCTGAACCGTTCAATTTTTTTATTTATTGGATTGATGCTGTTATTGGATGTTGATGCTGTTGAGACACGTCAGGCTCCTCAACCTCAACACACGTCAGGCTCCTCAACAGAGAGAGCGAGCTTTCGAGCAGTACAGATGTGTTTAAATTCGATCCGCAATAGTTTAGTTAGTTTAGTTTATTTTTAATTCCATATAATTAAAGTGTACAATTCTCGTAATATAAATAATTTTTGGCCTTGGTTTGAAACCGTCTGCCAGTCGATCCGCAATATTTTATATTAATTTAATTTTAAATTGAGGTAAACGCGAAAAATAACATTTGAAATGGAAAGTGAATGTAAAAAATGTAAAAAACGTTTTAAAGGTGAAAGAAACATTATGTGTAGTGGGCTTTGTGGCAAAGTTTTTCACGAAAAATGTACGGGATTATCCGAGTACGATACGCGCTCGATACACGAAAAAAGAAACCTTGTTTTTATTTGCGACAGCTGTGTTGATGAAAAAAGTGCAATTTTCAATACTTTGAATGAAATGTTAAAATCAATAAATGAAAATAAAGAATATGTGATGAAACAAGAACAAATCGTGCGTGACATACTCGAAAAGTGCAACTCATTAGGCAGGCGCGAGGTTCCTTGTACGGGTGTGAATCCGAAAGCCAAGGAATCATATGCAAGTCAAGTGCAAAAAGATCCTTCAGTTATAATTAAACCAAAATTGAAACAACCTAGTGAAAAAACAATAGAAGATCTAAAGAAAAATGTTGATCCTAGTAACCTGAAAATCAGTGAAGTAGCAACAAAGCAAAATGGAATTGTCAAAATATCATGTATAAGTGAGGGAGATAGAATTATAGTTAAAAATGCAGTTGAAGAAAAGCTTGGTGATGACTATGAGATTAAAATACCGGTGCTAAAAAAACCGAAGAATATCATATGCGGTTTGAGTGACGAAATAAATTCAGGGGAAATAGAGAAAAGCTTAAGAGCGCAAAACAATATGCTTGTCGCGAGTGAAATAAATAGTTTGAAAATAATAAAGAAGAATGGAGAGAAAGGGGTAAAAAAGTTTGTTTACTATAATGCAGTGGTGGAGTTGGACTGTGAAAGCTTTGCCAAAGTTATGCAAGTAGGGCGAGTTAATATCGGATGGTATAAATGTAATGTTTTTGAATCAATTTCAGTTAAAAGGTGCTATAAATGTTTGGGTTTTAACCATATAGCAAAAGATTGCAAAATTAAATCTTGTTGTCGTAAGTGTTGTGGTGAACATGAAACCGTAGATTGTAATATTACTGAAATTATTAACAGATGTGTAAACTGTAAAAGATCAAACGAAAGACTCGGTCTAAATCTAGACACAAATCATAAGACGTTAGATTATTTGTGTCCTGTCTATCTCAAAAAGTTAGATGGGGTGCGAAGTCGGGTGCAGTATTAGCAATTAAAAAATTCTTTTTTGCGTGAAAAACCCGTTAGTTTTCTTAACGGAGCACTTCTAAATGTACAAGGTATTACCGGTAATTTTGAATCAATTGAAGAATTAATTAAAAATAATAAATTAGATTTTGTGTTGCTCACTGAAACCCATCTTACACCTGAAATTGAAAAATTTGAAGTGTCCATAAATGATTACAAGATATATAATTGCTTAAGTAAATCCAGGCATACAGGTGGAGTAACTATTTACATAAAAAAAAACAATAAGGTCTTGTGAAACTAGTCAGTTTACAATTGACAAAAAGATATGGATTTTATCGATTAAAGTATCTGTTAAAAATGAGTCATAGATCATAATCTTATTATATAGATCAGAAAAAAATATGCCTGTACATGAATTTTTTGAGGTTCTAAATGAATGGTTCTTAAATGGTTCTAAAACAAGTGAAAATGAAAAAATATTGCCAGTAGGTGACTTTAATGTAGACTTTTTAGCAAAAAATAACTATGAATTTAACTTTGTAAATGATTTTTTGATCAACACTGGGCTTGAACAATTAGTATCTCAACCTACAAGAGTAACTCAAAGATCCAAAACATTAATTGATTACGTGCTAGCTGATCATACATTGAAAATAGACGTTAGCGTCTGCGATGAGTGGAAAATATCTGATCATGAAACGTTGAGTGTTAAGTTATTTACGAAAGCATTTAAAATACCAATCAAAATAAAAAAAAATACATAAAATATAGTCACGACCCTTTTGTTAGTGCTTTAAATTGTGAAAACTTCAACAGCATAATCGAAATAGATTTACATATTTGTGCAAAAAAATTTGAAGAAGGTATTGAAGCAGCTTTGCTTTGTATCACAAAATCGTCGAAAATACGTGAAAACTCGGCTGAATGGTATAACTCTGAATTGTACAATTTGAAGAAGTCTAAAATTTTGTCTTACGATCGTGCTAGACTTATAAATACGTTGGCAGCTTGGAATATATATAAAATGTCCAGAAATCTATATAAACGTGAATGTGTAAAAGCAAAATGTAATTTTATCGAATCCAGGATAAACCACTGTGCTGGTGACCAGAAAGGTTTATGGAAAGTTTTGAAGCGTCAAATATTAAAAACTGAAATAAATGAGGTAAAAGAAATAAAAGTCGGAGATCGGTTTATCAAAACAGAAATTGAAATTGCGCGCGCGTTTAACACGTTCTTTGTAAAAAGTGTCCAAGACATAAATCGAAGTATAAATCAAGTGCAATATAATGATAGTATCTCAATCCGTAGAAGTACATTCAGATTTAAATTGATCAATTTTCAAGATCTAAATAAGTCAATCAAATCTATGAATAAAAAAAAGGACTGCTTTGGTCTAAATAGTGGTATAGTTCTTGACTGTGTAAATGAAATTCTTCCAAAATTATTAAAAATTATAAATTTTTCACTTTTATATGGTGAGTTCCCAGAAAGCTGGAAAGAATCAGTTGTTGTGCCAATTGAAAAAGTACAAAATCCGAAAAACCTTGAAGAATGGAGACCTATAAACATGCTTCCGACCTATGAAAAGATTCTCGAAGAGATTGTGTGTAATCAACTTACGGATTATATTGAAAAA
Source organism: Melanostoma scalare (assembly GCA_949752695.1). Taxonomy (NCBI): domain Eukaryota; kingdom Metazoa; phylum Arthropoda; class Insecta; order Diptera; family Syrphidae; genus Melanostoma; species Melanostoma scalare. The sequence goes on along the minus strand of OX456984.1, from coordinate 128,663,452 downwards.
GAAGATATACTATGTTTAGAACAATCGGGTTTTAGAAAAGGTCATTCATGCGAAACATCTATATGTTGGCTTATTAATGAGTGGAAAAAAGAAATTGATAGCGGTAAAACTATTATTGGTGTTTTTCTTGATCTAAAACGTGCATTCGAAACAATAGACAGAGATATATTGATTGAAAAACTTTATAAATATGGTATCCGTGATATTGAAAAAAAGTGGTTCAAAAGTTATCTTACTGATAGATTCCAAAAAGGAAAAATAAATGAAACCTTTTCAGAAAAAATATCAGTTAATCTTGGCGTACCCCAAGGATCGAAATTGGGTGTAATACTATTCCTTTTATATATAAACGATATCGTTAAATGTGTGTCTGACGTTAAAATATCACTGTTTGCAGATGATACAATGATTTATGTTGTTGGAGACGATTTGAAGGCATGTGAGAGTGTAATGCAAAGTCAAATTGAAAATATAAGCAACTGGCTGTGTAAAAATAAACTAAAACTAAAAGTAGACAAAACTTAATGCATGTGTTTAAACAACGGTGTTTCAAATGCCAACATATTTATAAATAATCAACTTATCGAATGTGTAGATGTAAGTAAGTATCTTGGTGTTTTTATCAATAACAATAAACTTAAATTTAACCAACATGTCTATAATCAATGCGTTAAAATATCAAAAAAAGTCGGTTTTTTCAAAAGAATTCGAAAGTTCATATCTTTTAATTGTGCAGTGACGCTCTACAACACATTGATTCTTCCATACTTCGATTACTGTTCGTCGATAGTTTACATGTCAAATAGTGATAACATAAGAAAGATGCAAGTATTACAAAACAGAGCAATGAGAACCGTGCTTAAGTGCGAATATAGAACACCAATTCAGGATATGCTTATTACTCTCGGATGGTTAAATATTGAACAAAGACTTAAGTTAAATGCGCTTGTGATGATTTTTAAAATTAAGAATGATATGTATCCCAAATATCTACAACGAAACGTGAACTATATAACAAATTCCTTCTACAATCTGAGGAATACCGGGGACTTCAGACTTCCTTTATACAGAAGAGCAGCAACTCAAAACAACCTACTTTATAAAGGCATTCAGCTGTTTAATGGACTCACTAGTAACGTAAAGACTGAAACAAACCTAAATAAATTTAAATTATTACTAAAACCTCTCTTAAAAAATAATGCTATATAAAATATTGCTTAAATTTTAGGTATTATTAATGTATTGTTAATGTTAAGAGTTTATCAAACTAATAAATATAAATAAATAAAAAAAAATCTAGCTTATTTCAAGCGCATAGAAATAACAACAATAATACTAATAACAAAAATAATAATAATAAAATTAGAATGAAAAACATAAATGCATGTACAAATTTACAAATGTGCAATACTTAATCCTAATCTAAAATTTAGGGGTTGGTGGGAGGGAGAGGGGGGGGGGGGGTTAAAGAAGGGGATCCAAAACAGGTTCAAGGGTTAGAAAGAGGAAGCGTACATAATTTTTCTGAGGGATGAGGAGATTTTTGAGAAATCGAAAGTAATTCCTGCTGTATTAGCTAAGCGAAGCATCCTGCAAATTGGGTTAAAGTGGGCGTAATTGGTACGAAGAGTTGGTAGGTGGAAAAAGGGGACGGAACGTAGGTTGCGGGGATTAGTATTTATATAAATCATCTCAAGTAAAGCAGGGGAGTCAATGGCACCAGTCATAACCTGATGGACAAAAACAACGTCAGTGATACGACGACGTTTAGAGAGGGTCGGCATGTCAATGAGTAGCAATCGGTTTTCATAGGGGGGTAAAATTAAAGGGTCAGACGAAGGTAGGCTACGAAGAGCGAATCTTAAAAATCTTCGTTGAACAGCTTCAATTCTGCGAGATTCAGTTATTTGGTAGGGAGACCAGACCTGACTAGCATATTCAAGTATAGGCCTGACAAAGGTGGTGAATAAAGATTTAGTGACGTATGGGTTGGAAAACTCTTTAGACCAGCGTTTTATAAAATCCAATAGGCCAACAATTACAGTACAACATATTCTGCAGTGCGAAACAATAAACTCAATATCCAACACTATTTCTGGTAAAAACATTCAAGAATTACTTACAGATATATCGCATGACAATATAAAACACGTGAATGAAATTTTCTTAAGACTAGGTTTACTTATTTAGTTACTACAATCTTAACTAGCCGAAAGCCCTGTTAGCTAGTGCTTTATTTTTAATTATTGATTATGTAATTGACTTATGTATCAATAAAGTTATAATAATAATAAATATAAAATCCAAGGAAGAGTTTGCTTTCACAATAATATGGTTAATGTGAGAGTGGAAGTTAAGCTCTTTGTCACAAATAATACCAAGATCGCGAATAGACGAAACTTTAGGGACGGGCATATTGCGGAAGTAATAAATTCGGGGACTGGAGGGTAGACTCTTACGAGAGAAAGTCATACTTTGGCATTTTTTGATATTTATATCAAGAAAACATGGTCACAGAGACCACCAAGTTGTTTTACAATACCCTTATAGGGTCTGGACCAAAATTAAAATTTTCTTCGAGCCTTTATTACTTTACTCATTTCTTCTTGTCTACATAATAATAATAATCAAAGAACTTCCACTTCATTTGCATTCGAACCCAATATCACTTCGAGATCCTTATCTCTACCAACGGCCTGGAAGACGCTGTCATTGCTTAGGTCAAAGTGTATAGGATCCCTTTAAATCAATTTCTTTTGTTTTGCGAATATAAATCAAGTTCAATGTGCGGTCATTTCATATGAAAAAATAGTTTGGATTATTGTAAAAGTAACACTTTAAACTAAAAAAAATTTTAATCTTTATTCTAACCAGTCGAAAATCAAAAGAGTTGTTAAAAACAAACAATCCAATAATCTTACTATATGTTATTTAATCAGCTGAGTCACCCGGCGCGCGGCGGCTTTGCTCGGGTATGTAGTTTTAAGGCTCCCGTTCTCATATCTGTTTCTGTTTCTGTGGTATTGTAGGCATAAAATCTACGCTAAGTTACTGAGGGCATCCCAGTGCCAAAAGAATTTTTGAAATCTGTCCAGTAGTTCCTAAGTTTCCATTTCCAACCCCGTTCCTGAGGGAATCTTCCGTTCCCGTGGAAATGTGTGAATGAAATATGAGTCTATGTCACTGAGGGATAATGTAACATCCTAGAGTTGAGAAAACTTTTTAAATCGGTCAAGTGACTTTAAGGTTCCCGTTCTCGTTCCTGTTTCTGTTCCCGTTTGATTATAGAAGCGAAATCTACGTTAAGTTACTAAGGGATTATGTGGCATCCCAGTGCCGAAAGAATTTTTGAAATCTGTCCAGTAGTTTCTAAGTTTCCATTTCCAACTCCGTTCCTGAGGGAATCTTCCGTTCCCGTGGAAATATGTGAATGAAATATAAGTCTATGTCCCTGAGGGATAATCTTACATCCTGTCCTAGAGTTGAAAAAATTTTTGAAATCAGTCAAGTGACTTTAAGGTTCCCGTTCTCGTTCCTGTTTCTGTTCCCGTTGGATTATAGGGATTAAATCTACATTAAGTTAGGAATTGTGTGGCATCCTAGTGATGAAAGAATTTTTGAAATCTGTAAAGTAGTTTCTAAGTTTCCATTTCCAACACCGTTCCTGAGGGAATCTTAAGTTCCCGTAGAAATATGTGAATGAAATATAAGTATATGTCACTGAGGGATAATTTAACATCCTAGAGTTGAAAGAATTCATGGAATCTGTCAAGTCACTTTAAGGTTTCCGTTTTCGTTAATGTTTTTGTTCCCGTGGGATTATAGGGATGAAATAAAAGCTTTTAAACCTTCCCTAGACCTACACGCACATTTCAAGATCAAGATAAGACAAATCCGTTCAGCCGTTCTCGAGTTTAAGCCAGACTAACGAACAGCAATTCATTTTTATATACATAGATATAGATAAACATTGTGATTGTGTGTTTTTGTTAATCATTCAATTTTAATATTAAAAGGCTTCATTAATTCTGGTCTCTATATAACTTTGCTATTTTATAGAATTTGTTAAATTGGTTGTTATTTCTTTCGCAGTTTAGAATGGCTAAGACTTCTTGTTCTGGTACGTAGTTGTTCTTAAAGATATCTGGTCTGTTTTCGCATAGAATTGTTTATTCTGCTGTAAGTTTGTCTAAAGTTAGAAGATGAAGCTTCGTTTATGAACTCAGACCTAAGCTATTCATCCGTCATGGAAATTATTACAAAAAGCTTTTTTCTATTTTAATTTTAATTTTCGTTTCTATCAAATCATCGAAAGCTTGAGGGATCATCTCAGTGTTAATTTTTTTTTATTATCGGATAGTGTGGAGGTAGACGGTTACAAACATGCTGTTAAATTTTTAAATCCAAATTCGATATTATTTTCGTCATGACAGCATTTCTTAGTGAAAGGGAACGGAGCGTCGCATCTGCCGCGTCCGACCGGTCGTTAAACTTTTATTTATCTTGTTGTGCTCCTACCTATGCTCGACCTTCTATCGGTATTCAGTTCTTTAAATTCGTTGAAGGTATAGAATATGTGGCGGACGGTCCTGGCAACTCTGTTCCTTTCGGGCAACACATAATTCTCCATTCGAGAATTGTTAGAAACCACCTGTCGCATTCCAATCAACGAGTGCCACGTCTGAAATTTCGATAGTCGATAGAAGCCACCAATCAGAAACGGGGAAGCCACCAATCGGAAAACGATCTGACGCGCTGAGAAGAAAGACAGAGTCCAGTACGATTAGTAGAGTCAAACCGGCAACATCATCTAACCTAAATAAAACCTAAGACAACCAGATTTATGTTTCAGCAATCAGCATTAATAAGCTGAAAGTTATTTCATTCGTTTGTTTTGTTTTTAGGCGGCTAGATTTTCAGCTCATCTTTTCAGCCGCTAAAGTGGTGACCCCGACGTGATGACTTCTATACCCAGCGAACCTAAAGAGCAGACAACCAACCCGTCGCCGTAGCCGCAAACTACTATGCTCGCCTTCAGATGCCACCTTTCGTCGAGTCAGACGTCGAAAACTGGTTTTTTCTTCTGAATTTTTATTTTCGGGCATCGGGAGTTGCACAGGATGGCCAAAAATTCGATACGGTGTGTGCACAGCTGCCACTCTCTCGAATTACCGAGCTTCGACCGATAGTTGAGGCAGCTCCAGAACGCAAAAAATACGAATACATCCGCTCCAAGCTCACAAATTATTTTGCTGACAGCCAGCAAAAAAGACTCCGTCGTGTTCTTCACGATATGCCTCTTGGTGACAAAAAACCGAGTCAGCTGTACTATGAAATGGTGCAAGCGGCTAAAGGCTCACTAAGCGAACCCGTGTTGCTGGATTTATGGACCGCGCGGCTACCGCAATCTGTCCACGCAGCGATTATTATGGTTAAGTTAAGTTAAGCCGATACGGTAATGGAAAATGTTGAGCTACGCCAGTTGAACGCAGTCGCATCCAGCGCTGACGCGTTAGCGCCATTGGCTAGTGAACGTCAAGCCTACGCCGAGGCCAACGCACCATCTTCGTCCGATATCGCTCATCTGACGCAGGAAATCTTTAGGCTAGTAACACAGCAACGCCAACAACGACCACCACCACAACGCAACCGCACGCCACCGCGGTCAGGCCAACCGCAAGCTTGCAACCAAAGGAGACACGAGGAGTCGATAGAGCAGTTCGACGACTGTTGGTTCCATCGCAAGTTTGGGAAAAGAGCGACAAATTGTCGTCCACCTTGCCGCCTTGGACGGCAACCTCCACCAACACCCTCGTCACAAAATCGTTTATGACTGCGCCCAACGGCTTCGGACAATATAGTAGAGTCAAAACGCGCCTCATTCTCTATCAAAAGACTCTGCTTGCGTGAACAAAATACCAACCTCTCTTTTCTCATTGACACAGGTGCCGAAGTATCCTGTAGCGAAGCATCCTGCAAATTGGGTTAAAGTGGGCGTAATTGGTACGAAGAGTTGGTAGGTGGAAAAAGGGGACGGAACGTAGGTTGCGGGGATTAGTATTTATATAAATCATCTCAAGTAAAGCAGGGGAGTCAATGGCACCAGTCATAACCTGATGGACAAAAACAACGTCAGTGATACGACGACGTTTAGAGAGGGTCGGCATGTCAATGAGTAGCAATCGGTTTTCATAGGGGGGTAAAATTAAAGGGTCAGACGAAGGTAGGCTACGAAGAGCGAATCTTAAAAATCTTCGTTGAACAGCTTCAATTCTGCGAGATTCAGTTATTTGGTAGGGAGACCAGACCTGACTAGCATATTCAAGTATAGGCCTGACAAAGGTGGTGAATAAAGATTTAGTGACGTATGGGTTGGAAAACTCTTTAGACCAGCGTTTTATAAAATCCAATAGGCCAACAATTACAGTACAACATATTCTGCAGTGCGAAACAATAAACTCAATATCCAACACTATTTCTGGTAAAAACATTCAAGAATTACTTACAGATATATCGCATGACAATATAAAACACGTGAATGAAATTTTCTTAAGACTAGGTTTACTTATTTAGTTACTACAATCTTAACTAGCCGAAAGCCCTGTTAGCTAGTGCTTTATTTTTAATTATTGATTATGTAATTGACTTATGTATCAATAAAGTTATAATAATAATAAATATAAAATCCAAGGAAGAGTTTGCTTTCACAATAATATGGTTAATGTGAGAGTGGAAGTTAAGCTCTTTGTCACAAATAATACCAAGATCGCGAATAGACGAAACTTTAGGGACGGGCATATTGCGGAAGTAATAAATTCGGGGACTGGAGGGTAGACTCTTACGAGAGAAAGTCATACTTTGGCATTTTTTGATATTTATATCAAGAAAACATGGTCACAGAGACCACCAAGTTGTTTTACAATACCCTTATAGGGTCTGGACCAAAATTAAAATTTTCTTCGAGCCTTTATTACTTTACTCATTTCTTCTTGTCTACATAATAATAATAATCAAAGAACTTCCACTTCATTTGCATTCGAACCCAATATCACTTCGAGATCCTTATCTCTACCAACGGCCTGGAAGACGCTGTCATTGCTTAGGTCAAAGTGTATAGGATCCCTTTAAATCAATTTCTTTTGTTTTGCGAATATAAATCAAGTTCAATGTGCGGTCATTTCATATGAAAAAATAGTTTGGATTATTGTAAAAGTAACACTTTAAACTAAAAAAAATTTTAATCTTTATTCTAACCAGTCGAAAATCAAAAGAGTTGTTAAAAACAAACAATCCAATAATCTTACTATATGTTATTTAATCAGCTGAGTCACCCGGCGCGCGGCGGCTTTGCTCGGGTATGTAGTTTTAAGGCTCCCGTTCTCATATCTGTTTCTGTTTCTGTGGTATTGTAGGCATAAAATCTACGCTAAGTTACTGAGGGCATCCCAGTGCCAAAAGAATTTTTGAAATCTGTCCAGTAGTTCCTAAGTTTCCATTTCCAACCCCGTTCCTGAGGGAATCTTCCGTTCCCGTGGAAATGTGTGAATGAAATATGAGTCTATGTCACTGAGGGATAATGTAACATCCTAGAGTTGAGAAAACTTTTTAAATCGGTCAAGTGACTTTAAGGTTCCCGTTCTCGTTCCTGTTTCTGTTCCCGTTTGATTATAGAAGCGAAATCTACGTTAAGTTACTAAGGGATTATGTGGCATCCCAGTGCCGAAAGAATTTTTGAAATCTGTCCAGTAGTTTCTAAGTTTCCATTTCCAACTCCGTTCCTGAGGGAATCTTCCGTTCCCGTGGAAATATGTGAATGAAATATAAGTCTATGTCCCTGAGGGATAATCTTACATCCTGTCCTAGAGTTGAAAAAATTTTTGAAATCAGTCAAGTGACTTTAAGGTTCCCGTTCTCGTTCCTGTTTCTGTTCCCGTTGGATTATAGGGATTAAATCTACATTAAGTTAGGAATTGTGTGGCATCCTAGTGATGAAAGAATTTTTGAAATCTGTAAAGTAGTTTCTAAGTTTCCATTTCCAACACCGTTCCTGAGGGAATCTTAAGTTCCCGTAGAAATATGTGAATGAAATATAAGTATATGTCACTGAGGGATAATTTAACATCCTAGAGTTGAAAGAATTCATGGAATCTGTCAAGTCACTTTAAGGTTTCCGTTTTCGTTAATGTTTTTGTTCCCGTGGGATTATAGGGATGAAATAAAAGCTTTTAAACCTTCCCTAGACCTACACGCACATTTCAAGATCAAGATAAGACAAATCCGTTCAGCCGTTCTCGAGTTTAAGCCAGACTAACGAACAGCAATTCATTTTTATATACATAGATATAGATAAACATTGTGATTGTGTGTTTTTGTTAATCATTCAATTTTAATATTAAAAGGCTTCATTAATTCTGGTCTCTATATAACTTTGCTATTTTATAGAATTTGTTAAATTGGTTGTTATTTCTTTCGCAGTTTAGAATGGCTAAGACTTCTTGTTCTGGTACGTAGTTGTTCTTAAAGATATCTGGTCTGTTTTCGCATAGAATTGTTTATTCTGCTGTAAGTTTGTCTAAAGTTAGAAGATGAAGCTTCGTTTATGAACTCAGACCTAAGCTATTCATCCGTCATGGAAATTATTACAAAAAGCTTTTTTCTATTTTAATTTTAATTTTCGTTTCTATCAAATCATCGAAAGCTTGAGGGATCATCTCAGTGTTAATTTTTTTTTATTATCGGATAGTGTGGAGGTAGACGGTTACAAACATGCTGTTAAATTTTTAAATCCAAATTCGATATTATTTTCGTCATGACAGCATTTCTTAGTGAAAGGGAACGGAGCGTCGCATCTGCCGCGTCCGACCGGTCGTTAAACTTTTATTTATCTTGTTGTGCTCCTACCTATGCTCGACCTTCTATCGGTATTCAGTTCTTTAAATTCGTTGAAGGTATAGAATATGTGGCGGACGGTCCTGGCAACTCTGTTCCTTTCGGGCAACACATAATTCTCCATTCGAGAATTGTTAGAAACCACCTGTCGCATTCCAATCAACGAGTGCCACGTCTGAAATTTCGATAGTCGATAGAAGCCACCAATCAGAAACGGGGAAGCCACCAATCGGAAAACGATCTGACGCGCTGAGAAGAAAGACAGAGTCCAGTACGATTAGTAGAGTCAAACCGGCAACATCATCTAACCTAAATAAAACCTAAGACAACCAGATTTATGTTTCAGCAATCAGCATTAATAAGCTGAAAGTTATTTCATTCGTTTGTTTTGTTTTTAGGCGGCTAGATTTTCAGCTCATCTTTTCAGCCGCTAAAGTGGTGACCCCGACGTGATGACTTCTATACCCAGCGAACCTAAAGAGCAGACAACCAACCCGTCGCCGTAGCCGCAAACTACTATGCTCGCCTTCAGATGCCACCTTTCGTCGAGTCAGACGTCGAAAACTGGTTTTTTCTTCTGAATTTTTATTTTCGGGCATCGGGAGTTGCACAGGATGGCCAAAAATTCGATACGGTGTGTGCACAGCTGCCACTCTCTCGAATTACCGAGCTTCGACCGATAGTTGAGGCAGCTCCAGAACGCGAAAAATACGAATACATCCGCTCCAAGCTCACAAACTATTTTGCTGACAGCCAGCAAAAAAGACTCCGTCGTGTTCTTCACGATATGCCTCTTGGTGACAAAAAACCGAGTCAGCTGTACTATGAAATGGTGCAAGCGGCTAAAGGCTCACTAAGCGAACCCGTGTTGCTGGATTTATGGACCGCGCGGCTACCGCAATCTGTCCACGCAGCGATTATTATGGTTAAGTTAAGTTAAGCCGATACGGTAATGGAAAATGTTGAGCTACGCCAGTTGAACGCAGTCGCATCCAGCGCTGATGCGTTAGCGCCATTGGCTAGTGAACGTCAAGCCTACGCCGAGGCCAACGCACCATCTTCGTCCGATATCGCTCATCTGACGCAGGAAATCTTTAGGCTAGTAACACAGCAACGCCAACAACGACCACCACCACAACGCAACCGCACGCCACCGCGGTCAGGCCAACCGCAAGCTTGCAACCAAAGGAGACACGAGGAGTCGATAGAGCAGTTCGACGACTGTTGGTTCCATCGCAAGTTTGGGAAAAGAGCGACAAATTGTCGTCCACCTTGCCGCCTTGGACGGCAACCTCCACCAACACCCTCGTCACAAAATCGTTTATGACTGCGCCCAACGGCTTCGGACAATATAGTAGAGTCAAAACGCGCCTCATTCTCTATCAAAAGACTCTGCTTGCGTGAACAAAATACCAACCTCTCTTTTCTCATTGACACAGGTGCCGAAGTATCCTGTATCCCACCAAGCACATCCAACAAAAAACCTCGCCCAACGACCATGAAGCTTTTTGCAGTAGACAGCTCACCCATAAAAGTCTACGGTGAAGTCACTCACGAGCTCAACCTTGGGCTCCACCGCCCCTTCGTTTGGACGTTCATCGTAGCCGACGTCACCTCCCCAATTATTGGGGCCGATTTCCTCCAGCACCACGACCTGATGGTTGACGTCAAAAGGGCTCGCCTTATCGACTCAAAATCGAACTCACTTTCAAGATCGCTTTTCGCTATTACATGCAACCAACAATCCCCGCAGCTCATCGATCGAAATACACCGTTCGCCGACATCATAACAGCTTTCCCAGGAATCAGCCAACTCACACCACCTGGCGTATCAACCAACTCAAAAGCAGTCCACTTCATCGAGACTAACGGACCTCCATGCTCAGCTCGAGCACGTCGATTGCCTCCGGATAAATTGATCGCGGCAAGGAAAGAATTTGAACTGCTGATGCGCGCTGGAATTTGCCGACCCTCAAAGTCCAACTGGTCGAGCCCATTGCACATGGTGCGTAAAGCAGACGGTTCATGGAGGCCCTGCGGGGACTACAGGAGGCTCAATGCCCTCACGTTACCTGATCGATACCCGCTCCCGTACCTGCATGATTTCGCCAACATACTGCGAGGTAAGTCCATTTTCTCGAAAGTAGGCTTACAAAATACTTTTCACCAAGTGCCAATCAACCCAGAAGATGTCCCCAAAACAGCCATCATCACGCCGTTCGGCCTGTATGAGTTCACTCATATGACATTCGGCTTACGCAATGCAGCTCAAACGCTACAGCGCCTAATCCATGAAGTGCTACGAGGAGTCGAGTTTGCGTTCCCATACATGGACGTTATTTGCATCGCATCATCAAACATCGATGAACACCGCCGTCACCTACGTGAAGTCTTAGAACGACTTGCTAAACACAACTTAGCAATCAATGTAGCTAAGTGTGTCTTCGGAAAGACGGAGCTGGAATTCCTTGGACATCTTATTACAAGGGATGGAATTTTCTCACTCCCATCACGAGTTGCCGCGATTCAACGCATCAAAAGGCCAGAGACGGTGAAGCAGCTGAAAGGATTTATCGCAACTTTAAATTTTTACCGTAAATTTATTCCACACGCAGCAGAAGTTCAATTCCCCTTGCTAGCGATGACACCAGGTAATCGAAAAAATGACAAGACCCCACTGAGCTGGACCCAGTCAACAAATGAAGCGTTTCAAACCTGCCGTCAACTTCTCGCACAAGGCGCGTGCCTTTCACACCCGATACCTGAAGCAGAGATGAGTTTGGTTACAGATGCGTCAAGCATAGCGGCCGGAGCGGTTTTGAACCAATTAGTAAACAACGTGGCCGAACCACTGGGTTATTTTTCCAAAAAATTTTCTAAAACACAACAAGGCTATTCAACTTATGACAGGGAACTCACCGCAATGTACCTTGCCGTGAAACATTTTCGAGATTTGATCAAAGGCGAGGACAACCATGCAGCAGACTTGCTATCGCGTATCGATGCAATCAATTCTGAAGACGATCTCTACTCGAAGCTCGCCGTTTCGCAAGAGAAAGACCCTGAGTTGCGGCAACTACTCGAAGGTAACATTGTCAACTCAATGCAAATAACATTGTTTTCCTTTCCTCACGTAGATAAACCGATTTACTGTGACGTTCTTCGCTTCTACTGAAGCGTTCTTCGACGCAACACACAGCCTACCGCACCCGGGACGCCGAGCTTCAGTTAAACTCATGACAGAGCGCTTCATTTGGCCTAACATTCACCAACATTGCGCTAATTTCGCAAAAACCTGCGTCCAGTACCAACGAACGAAGGTACAACGCCACTCGAAAGCCAAACTTCAATGCTACCCAACTCCCGGCGAACGCTTCGCCTACGTCAACATCGACATACTAGGACCATTCCCGCCTTCTGAAGGATATCGTTACCTTTTGACAGTAATTGATCGCTATACAAGGTGGCCAGAGGCGTACCCAATGGTAGATATGTCAGAAACCAATTGCGCCAACGCACTCATTACTGGATGGATTTCCCGGTTCGGACCTCCTTTGCAAATAACTTCTGATCAAGGGAGACAATTCACATCGTCAATCTTTGCGGAACTAAATGTATAGGAACTAACCACTCTATGACGACCTCGTACCACCCGCAGGCTAATGGAATCGTCGAGCGATTCCATCGGACGTTGAAAGCAGCAATAAATTGTAACAACTCCACTCGATGGGTACAACGTCTCCCGCTGATCCTACTTGGCCTCCGTGCAACTCTTAAAGAAGATTTGAAAGCCACCCCAGCAGAGCTAGTCTATGGAACGTCACTCAGACTACCAGCAGATTTACTCGCTTCACCGATAGAGAATCGTTCGCAAAGCGAATTTGTGAAAGACCTTTGGCAGATGATGCTCCAAACCATACCTCAGCAAACGGCTTGGCATGCCAAGCAGCGACCATTCGTTCACCAAGATTTAAAATCATCCACACATGTGTTCGTTCGCAACGACTCCGTCAAAGCGTCAATAGTTCCACCTTACGAAGGCCCCTTCGAAGTGCTGGAACGCCACGACAAATTTTTTACCATTAGTATCCGAGGTAAGCAACCCAAAATTTCAATAGAATAGAAGGCAGTACCGCTCAAGCACCATCAAGTTCAACATCTCCACCACCGCCACTAGAATTACCAACTCAGCCTTACCACATCTCGCGAGGTTGTCGCGTCCGGGTTCCGGAGCGCTATACCTAGGAGCTGCGCAAGCCTTCTGGGGGGCCACTGTGGCGGACGGTCCTGGCAACTCTGTTCCTTTCGGGCAACACATAAATCTCCATTCGAGAATTGTTAGAAACCACCTGTCACATTCCAATCAACGAGTGCCACGTCTGAAATTTCGATAGTCGATAGAAGCCGCCATCGACAGAGCCCAATACGATTAGTAGAGTCAAACCGGCAGCATCATCTAACCTAAATAAAACCTAAGACAACCAGATTTATGTTTCAGCAATCAGCATTAATAAACTGAAAGTTATTTCATTCGTTTGTTTTGTTTTTAGGCGGCTAGATTTTCAGTTCATCTTTTCAGCCGCTAAAAATATATAGGTCCGTTGGGAAGCCAAGCACAGAGTATATCTAATAATGAGTAGGGACACTCTCTATACAAATGCAACGCCTACTACTACATTCAACAATGAACAGCAAAAAAATTAAAAAAATGCAATGATTGGAAGCAGGTCAAAATTATGAATAGTAATCCTTTCGGACAATCCCAAATGTTTGAAGGATACACAATAGGTTTTCCCAGGTCAACTTCCAATGTAAGATACGCGACCTGCAATTTTTTATGAATGCATTTTTAAAGGCGCACCCAAGTGATCGTGAGTGTGTATATGGTTTCGTTGTGCTGCTTAATAGCTTGGATGACGAGATCTAATTTTTTTATGACACTCAATTGTTTCATAATGTTCGGGTTTTTTCTTTGGGTTACATGTTTTTTAATGACTTTTTCAATGGTAGGTATGATTAATATGATTTTATCTTTAATCTGGTCTTCTAAGAAATACATAAACAACACAATTAGCGAAGTACAGAAATTTTTTTTCTACTTTTAAGATACTTATTTAATAGCAGCTGATCATATTAAAATGTAATTAGGCATACACAGAAATATGTATACATTTTTTCATACCGTAGTTTTAAAGGCGCACCCGGACATTTTCTTTTCATTTGGCGTAAGTTTCTTAGTGTATAAAGAACAGGGTGTCTTGTGCAAAAGAATATTGAAAGTTGAAGTGCTGTGAAAGAAAGTTTAATTAAAATGGGTAAACACTATCTCAAGTGCTTAGTATGCGGTCGTGGGGAAGTGAAAAGTCCTGGAGTTAATTATTTCAAACGACCAAGCAACGAAGAAAGGTAAGCAAATTTTTTCTTTTTTTTAATCGTTCATTCACTGATGTAACGCACCTCAGGTGGGACAACGACTTACTCAATTCTCCAGAAAACGCAATTTCATAAATGAACATTCATTTGAAAACAGTTTAACGACTAAGTAGTACCTTTTTGAAAAGTTTGGCACACTTAAGGCGTTGTTCCACCGGATGTGCAATATGTAAATACCTGTAAATAAATTTAATAAATATGATCTCTTAATGTTCATAGCATTAATGGCTTGTGTCAACATAAGAACAAATATTAAATTTTCTTGAAATGTCAAAAAAATGTCAACTAACAAGAAGAAATCAAGCAACAAACAAAAATACCTTATTGTAACACACATGTGATACCTTTATATTATAATATATTTATTATCTAATGTTATGAAACTTAAATACAAATGTTTTCAAAAAATGTATGCTTATGCTTATGATTTTTTTTTGCCGGGTCACCCTGTGCCGCAAAAGTATGACAATCTGATTCTCTTTTTTCTCTTTTCTACTTTAACACATCTTATGACCATCTACTTCTCTTCCCGTGCAGTGTCGGGTTAGAATAGCACTGCAGCGCCTCCCCGCTTGTCGTAAAAGGCGACTAAAGGAGCAATCATATCTAGACGACTAACATCAAAGTGAGTCTAGCGACACACATACCACCTAAAAACTCTCCCCAAGTATGCAGAGACGAGCTGTACAGAGCCATGTCTAGTTTCGGCATCCCTGCAAAGCTCGTACGACTATGCAGGATGACTTTGGAGAATTCACGCTGCTCCGTCAAGGTCGGAAAACAACTCACCGAGACCTTTGATGTCGAAAAAGGCTTTAGGCAAGGCGACAAACTGTCATGCGATTTCTTCAACATCATACTTGAACAGATTGTAAGAAACTCAAACGTCAACACCAGAGGAACAATCTTTCAAAAGTCTGTACAATTACTCGCCTATGCAGACGATATTGACGTAATGGGAAGAAAAAAGCGTGATGTCATAGGTGCTTTTGCGAGTATTGAAACAGAAGCGACAAAAATGGGTTTGATGGTTAATGAGGGCAAAACGAAGTATATGCTGTCATCAAACAAGGACACAAAACATCGACGAATTGGACAAAACGTCACAATAGACAGACATAATTTCGAGGTAGTACAGGACTTCGTCTACCTAGGATCCGCTGTAGACACGGACAACAACATCAGTGCGGAGATCAAACGGAGACTAACTCTTGCCAACCGTTGCTTCTTTGGGTTAAGAAGGCAATTGAGAAACAAAACCCTCTCTAGAAAAACCAAGGTGACCTTGTATAAGACCTTAATCATCCCAGTCCTGCTTTACGGCGCGGTAGCATGGACCTTATCGAAAGCGGATGAAGAAACTCTTGGTCGTTTCGAAAGAAAAATTCTCCGAATGATCTTTGGTCCCGTATGCGAAGACAATGTGTGGAGAAGAAGATACAACAACGAGCTGTATGAGCTGTACCGCGACATGGGCATAGCCAGAAGAGTACGCATCGCGAGGCTACGATGGTTGGGCCATGTAGAGCGGATGGACCCAAACGCTCCGGCTCGTCGGGTGTTCGAAAGCACATTGCAGGGAAATCGCGGAAGGGGAAGACCTCGTCTTAAGTGGCGCAATCAAGTGGATGAAGACCTCAACCGACTTGGAGTGCGAAACTGGAGAGAGCTCGCCCGAGATCGAAATCGTTATAGGAGGATGTTGGTTGAGGCCCAGGTTCACCCCGAACTGTAATGTCCACCTAAGTAAGTAAGTATGCATGCAGATCCCGGGGTTTACACCATTACCGGTGTAGTAAAAGGGAAATAAAACTCATTAAATGGAGCATGCATGTGTCGAAAAGGATGAAAGGAAAATTTTTGAAAAATTTTGAGCATTATGGAAGTACTTGCAAACATAAGAAGCACTACCCCGCCAGGCAGTTCCATTGCTATGCATGGAGCTAATCCTGGACCGAGCAGCAATGTTCGGGTCAGAGCTATACGGATTCCGGGGGCTAGCAAAGTAATGCGACGAGTTGGACGAAAATTTAGAGTCGCGATTTGGAACGTTGGAAGTATGACTGGTAGAAGTCTTGAACTCGAAGAGACGATGAGAAGGAGGCGAGTGGACATCTTGTGTGTTCAGGAAACGAAATGGCGAAACACAGCAAACAAAGCCCGTTTCTTAGATGTAAAGACCAAGGCTTACAAGATGTTCTACTATGGAACAGAACAAGGTAGGAGCGGAGTCGGTATCATCCTTGACCAAAGTTTATGTAACAGCGTGTTGACCATTTTGAAGTCCAGTGACCGTTTGATGTCTCTTAAATTGGTGATGGAAGGAAAGGTCTGGAATATAATTAGTGCATATGCTCCCCAAATAGGGTGTGAGCAGGAGGAAAAAGATGCATTCTGGCTTGATTTTCATAACCTACTTAAGAGCATCCCAAAAGAAGAGTATTTGTTTGTTGGAGGAGATTTGAATGGACATGTCGGGAAGACAAACGAGGATTATGAAGACTGCCATGGAGGTTTGGGATTCGGCACCAGGAACACTCCTGGTGAAGATATTCTAAATATGTGCAAGTCATACGGTCTAATCGTACTAAATACCATGTTCATCAAACAAGACCGACACCTTATCACTTACAGCAGTAGAGGAAATGAAACCCAGATTGATTACCATTGGGTAACCAATTACATGAAATCTCGGGTGAAAGACTGCAAAGTGATACTAGGAGAAGCTGCCGCTAAACAACACCGTCTTCTTTTAACAGAATTTTTTACGGATGCGGTGAAGGAAGTCAAACAAACAAAGGCTCCTAGGAGAATCAAGTGGTACAATCTGGAGAAAACCAAAGGACAGCAATTCATTTCGTATATGCGAAGTCAGCTGTGTAATACCATCGACACAGTTTCAAATACAATGACGGCACAAAATATGTGGGATCGCCTACAACGAACCTGCTTAGAGAGAGCCAAATCACTGTTAGGAGTCTCAAAAGGACACCACCAACAAGCTAAAGTAACCTGGTGGTGGGATGATGAAGCTAAAGCAGTGATTAGAAAGAAGAAAGCAGTTTTCCAAGTTTTTTTTGAAAAAGTGCGCCCAACTTCAAGCAAAAAGCACGGAGGGCCTGTATCGAGAGCTGGAAGAGATTTCTGCCCCAGCTGCTGAAGCAAATCAGGCAATCCAAGAGCTAAGACAAAGCAACTTGAATAAGGGAGCAACCATTTTCAAAATAGCCGCTCAGAGAAGGAGAAATGCGCAGGAGATTCGTTCGCCGAAGTTCATAAATGATGCTCAAGGACTGCTACTTGTGGATGACGACAAAATTTTTCACAGGTGGCGACAGTATTATGATGATCTTTTGAATGAACAGTTTCCTCGGCGCCACTTTCCAACAGCTGCACCTAACTTTACGGAAGTATCCGACGTCACAGTCGAAGAAGTTAGGGAGGCAGTTAAGAACTCCAAAAAAGGCAAAGCGATTGGGCCAGACGAGGTACCATATGAGTTTTGGAAAAATATGGGAGACATCGGGTTGAGATGGCTCACGATTCTCATCTCCAAACTTATAAGAGGTGACAGTTTGCCTAATCAGTGGAGGGAAAGTTTTCTTCTTCCAATGTACAAGGGAAAGGGAGATACCAGAAGCTGTGACAACTATCGTTCGATCAAGTTGATGTCCCACACTATGAAGATCGATGAGCGGGTTTTGGATAGCCGACTGCGGAAAACAATAAGGCTGTCTGATGACCAATGCGGGTTTGTCGCGGGTAAGTCAACTACAAACGCAATCCAAAGTATAAGGATCATTATGGAAAAACACCGAGATGCCTTAGAGGATTTGCATATTGTGTTGGTTGACTTCGAAAAAGCATTCGATCGACAACCACGAGATCTGATATGGGTGACCCTCAGACACCGAGGAGTTCCTGAAGCCTATGTGCGAATAATTATGGACATGTACGAGGGAGCAGTTACAAAAGTGAGATGCCCAGCTGGAGTCACCGAAGAATTCCAAATAACAGTAGGTGTACATCAGGGAAGTGTCTTGAGTCCACTGCTCTTTATTGCTGTTCTGGATTATTTGCTCGAAGGAAAAGTAACGGACAATAAAGTACAACAATTATTCTTTGCTGACGATGGAGCCATCATAAGCGAGGATCCTACATCCCTGCAACGAGCACTTGACGTTTGGATTGATGTTCTGGAAGGAAATGGGTACCGTATTAGCGCTAAAAAGACTGAATACCTGTGCTGCTCTTTTTCTGATCCAGACAAGCCTATTCCAGACATTTATTTGAATGGAAATGTGCTTCCCAAGTGTGAAAAGTTTATATATCTGGGATCTATGATCAATAGTGAAGCAACTTGTGATCACGACATCAATCATCGAGAAGCGTAGGGTGGATGAAGTGGTGAGAAAACTCCGCTATCTTCTGTGATCGAAAAATGCCCCCTAAGCTGAAGGGAAGACTCTACACAGCAGTTGTCCGTCCAGCTCTGACATACGGTTCACAATGTTGGACAATGTACAAAAAGTATGAGAGCAAATTGACGGCAGCCGAAATGAAGATGCTTCGGATGACAGCAGGAGTAACAAAGCTTGTTCGAATTAGAAGTACTAAGATCCGTGGAAGCCTTCATGTCAAAAGTACCATCTTGGACAAAATTCAGCACGACCGGCTCAGTTGGTATTGTCATGTTCAAAGGAGAGATCCGCAGAACCCCGTCCAAAAGGCAATATCGTACAACGTTTCAACAAATTCGCGACGAAAAAGAAAAGGCAGGCCAAAACACTCCTGGTACAAGCAAATGCAAAAACAGCAGCATTTGGTTGGCCTCAGACATGGAACAAACCAAAACCGGGAGGCTTGCCGACGCTTTCTGAGGTCAACGCGGCGTACCCCACAGGCGGATCACTAGTGTGAAGCAGAAAAGTGGGAGAGTTGTGATCGCTTCAAGATCACTACTCGTAACGCCGGAAATGGAAAGAAGAAGATGACCATCTACTTCTCGTGTCTGTGTAACTATAAAATGCGAACTGATAAGAAACACGTGGAGAGTGTCCCTACCAGAGTATATCTAATAATGAGTAGGGACACTCTCCACGTGTTTCTTATCAGTTCGCATTTCATTTTCACAGCACTTCAACTTTCAATATTCTTTTGCACAAGACACCCTGTTCTTTATACACTAAGAGACTTACGCCAAATGATAAGAAAACGTCCGGGTGCACCTTTAAAACTACGTTATGAAAAAATGTATACATATTTCTGTGTATGCCTAATTACATTTTAATATGAACAGCTGCTATTAAATAAGTACATATCTCAAAAGTAGAAAAAAAATTTCTGTACTTCGCTAATTGTGTTGTTTATGTATTTCTTAGAAGACCAGATTAAAGATAAAATCATATTAATCATACCTACCATTGAAAAACTCATTAAAAAACATGTAACCCAAAGAAAAAACCCGAACATTATGAAACAATTGAGTGTCATAAAAAAAATTAGATCTGGTCATCCAAGCTATTAAGTAGCACAACGAAACCATATACACACTCACGATCACTTGGGTGCGCCTTTAAAAAGGCGCCTTAGTATCCTTAAAAAGGATTACTATTCATAATTTTGACCTGCTTCCAATCATTGCATTTTTTTTTTTTTTGTTGAATGTAGTAGTAGGCGTTGCATTTGTGTAGACTGTAGAGAGTGTCCCTCTCCCTACTCATTATTAGATATACTCTGGTCCCTACTCATTATTAGATATACTCTGGCCAAGCATTTCAGTTTACTTTCGGCGTTCGCTATGGATGGACCTCCGAGAAAAACATCGCGTTTTTCTCTAAATAGTGCTTTTTAAAACGATGTCCGCTGCCAAGAGAAGAGTTTTCAAGCTATCGATTTCAAAGTTTTACAGAACATTGTTCTTGTCATTCTCTATCATCCTATCAAAGCTTTTTTTCTCCGAAAAACTGTCGAAAAAAAGGCCATATTCACTTCTTTTTGTTCAAAACCTCTATTCCGCAGGAAAGAAACACGATAAGGTAGTTAATAAACAACACAATGAGTAATCGACTCAGTATGCAGCCTTGTCTTACACCCATTTTACTTTTAAACCAGTCTTGAATTTCTGCCCCATTCCGCACAGCAGAC
The DNA here is from genome assembly GCA_949752695.1 of Melanostoma scalare. Lineage (NCBI taxonomy): Eukaryota > Metazoa > Arthropoda > Insecta > Diptera > Syrphidae > Melanostoma > Melanostoma scalare. The sequence goes on along the minus strand of OX456984.1, from coordinate 128,642,983 downwards.
ATATTTCCATTATAAATATTTTCAACTTACCGAACTAAGCTAACATTCCGATTCTATGTATAAAGATTTAAAAACTGGGCTTCACGATCAATTGTGTCAAACATAGCTGTGAAGTGTACAGAAAGAACGTACAACTTCTTTCTTTGATCGATAAAGTCGTTGGCTATACTTTGGAGGACAAAGATGTTGTCGATAGTCGAATAGCCACTGTAAAATCCTGCCTGAAGTTCTCCATTCAAATTGTTGCTTTCTATCCAAGTTGTTAAACGATGTTCACAGTGGCGTAGCGTGAGTGTCTGCCACCCGGGGCGGAAGAAAATTTTGCCGCCCTTTTATTTAGGTATTTTAATTTAATGTATACTATACATTACATACATTAATTATAGAGAACTTTTCGGCAAGAGCAGTCATCATTATTTTGCATTACAGTAGTTGGTAGTTCCCGTTTATTTACCTCCCCGCTTTGATGCACAACCCGTTTATGTAAGCAATCTTCTTCTACGCTTGTTATTTTGTTTGATATTGCTCACAAATTAACCCTGTTAAATACGAAATACCTACTGGATATTTACCCAACCCGCTTAACGCCCTCTATTTATCAACACGTTTATCTAATAAGTACGCATTTTTTTCAGATAACTACCTTACTTACACAAAATAAAAATAAAATTTTCCTTGTTTTGTTTCAAAATCAGCACAGGAGCACAACTGACTTCACAGCAATTGAAATGTCATCAGTGTCCAACAAAAACACAAACAATACTACATACTTCCTCGGTTACGAACGCTTTTAAGGTATTAAAGCGGGTCCTTTTATCAGGCACGTTACCGGGTTTCAATAACTAACTTTCCCGGTTAGTTGCACATAAAAGATAGCAAAACCCAAGAAATACTTTTCGCAGGAGCGCTGTATACAGATAAGATTTTAAATAAAAAAGTTTATTTAAGTTTTACAATCACGTTTATTAATTCAAAGTTCTTTTACTTTAACCACTAATTGATAAAACTTAAAACTTAGGTAAATCGGATCGACAAGATTAAATAAAATCATTTTTTGATTAGAACAAGAAGTATAGGTACTAAAATGTTATATTCTTATTTTTACTGAAAAGTAATATGAGTATTTGTTAGAATTGAATTAAAATTTATTAAATTAAAAATTTACACGTCTAATTTTTTTAAGAGCAAAGTCTTTTATTGCCCGGTCAATGTCTATCGCATCACACACCTCTTGCTCAATAGACAAAATAGCCAAGTTAGTCTTAGACAACTCATTGTCGATCTTAAATAATTTTTAATCAATTTCAATTTGGAAAAACTTCATTGCATTGCTTATGGCAACTGTGAAAAATATTCGGAACATTATTAAAATATTGGGCAGAGTATCTTCCAGCTTGGATTTAACAATAAATTTAAATAACTCAAGTGAGTCTGCATTAATCAATTTATTCTCGTTACCTGTAGCAGCAACGAAAGTCCGCTGTCAAAGTCTTTCCAACAGTAATCTTCAAATATAATAAAAAAAAATTCGACCTGAACCTTAAAAGTCGATTTCCCAACATTTTGAAAATTGGACATTGAACAAGATAGAACTCAGCCGACGAAAAGAATATTGAAAAGTGGAATTTCGAAAATGAAAACAAAATTTTTCACAAAAAGTTTCGAAACACTTTCAAAATTCAAAAAGTCAGCCAGACGTGGCCTTAAGGTGGAATTTCATAAGAATCAGTGGTGGAAGCTGTATTCAAAGTGGTGGTAGTGAGATTTTGTGTAAAGTAAATGGTGGAAGCTGTACTTATAGTAGAAGGGGTAAATTTCGGTAGATATATTCGTAAATCTGCTTGAAAGCAGGTTTCAATGTGTGTGTAAAGTTGGGCATCTAATTAATTTTTCATCTGTGAAATGATATAATAATTCGACTTAAGCGGGAAACAAATAGCGAGATACATGCAGGTAATGTAGTTCTGTAGCCAAACGCTAATAATGTTGAGGCAACAATTGTGTGTCGAATTCGTCGCAAAATAAGTAATTGAAAACTCCGTGCCGTGCTCTTTTCAATCGGTCTGAATTTGTAGTTGCGATAAAAATATAAAATAGTTCAAGTATTTACAAAATATTTTTATTACTTATTGTTAAATTTTGCCGCCCCCTAAACACTGCCGCCCGGGGCGGACTGCCCCCCCCCCCGCCCCCCCGCCCCCCGCCCCCCCCTCGCTACGCCACTGGATGTTCAATAGAGAAGAAAAAATTTCGTGTGAGGCATTAAAAACAATATTCCACGATTGTTTGTCGGTTTAGGTATATTTCCTTTGTTATGAATTAGACTCGTTTCAAATTCTTCTGGAATCTCACATGTCTTAGATTTTGTTGTATACATCTAATAAGCAGTTCTTTAGTTGCTCTTTTTCCTACTTTACAAACTCAATATTAAAAATATCTTCACCTGCTGCCTTGCCATATTTTAGTTTATTTAGAGCAGAGTCTAAGATATTATTTGTGTAGGCTGGTTTTGCGTAATGGATATAAGAGGCAATTGCTTCTGGTAACAAAAGCTATTTGGAATGGTCATTAAAAGTATTGATGTTGGTTTTTTTACTTATTTGTAGCTTTTTTCCATTCAGTTGGTTTGATGTTGTCCAAAACTCTTTCCTGTGCCTACAAGAAATCAGCTTTAGAGATTCATTATCAAAAAAGCTGTTTTTTTTTCTTAAAATAGAATTTTTAACAAAGAATTTCACTTGTATAATAATCTTTTGAAAATATTGCAGTTATATTTGCGAAAAGTATTCAGTCATCCAAACGATTTGCTGCGAGCTTTTTCACATTCAAGTTCGAATTCGAACCATTTCAGCCATTTTCATCTGCGACTTAAGAGACTTATAACATGAACGGTTATTATGTAGGTGAGCTCTTTTTATTGTTTCTTAGACGTCTTTTATAGAGGATAGACCCTGTAGAGGAAAGTATGTTAGTAGGTTCCGTTGGAATTGTTCGGTGGACGTTTGTTCCAAATTAGTTTGGGAGGTAATTTAAAGTTAAGAGTTTGATCGTCATTAGCAGTATCAACTCCAAATACCACTGATATTGGTATTTCGTCGGTCGTGAATACGTTTGACGTATACGCCATTTTCATTAGGAAATCGCAATTGAAAGCTTACGGTTTAACTAAAATTAAACGGGGAATATCTTTTTTCAATTTATATCTTTTTTTTGGCTGCCTTAAATTCATATCCACATACGGCAATCCAAAACCAAACGAGAACGGGAACCTTAAAACTACGTACCCGGGCAACGCCCTGTGGCTCAGCTAATACTTACCTAAATATAAAACATCACGCTATTTTCGACGTACATGAGCATGAGGTTCCTTTTTTCTTATTGTCTTTCAAGGAATACCTAGTATGCTTTTGCTTTTTCCTGAGACCTTTTATCGCAAATATCTCTATTCTGTGAGGTTACACCCTACTCAAGGCCTCATTGTAAAAGTAATACAGATATTCGGTAAAAGTTTTAAGCAAATCAATAATTGCCCCATTCTCATTTTTCATTAAAAAAAAAACTCGTTTTAAGTGTTCAGGTTAGCTTTTACATCACTTTTTTTGACAGGACAGATCTATTTATTGTCAGTATAACACCTTTGCAGTATTTTACTTCAATGTACATATAAACCCTATGTATATAATATACTGGAAGAACTCAAAACGATAATGTCAAATATTATACTTCAAAGCAACATTAAGTAATACTATACTCTGCGCTTAAAGATATAGATATAGATATTCTTTTGTGTTAGTACATACTCGTATATATGTATATGTACATGAAGTTCTCGTTCCGGGGTACCTTGGTTTGATGAACACTTTACAAAACCAGCTATATTCCGAGTAATGTCGTTTATTCTGTCGGATGTGTCAAACATTTCAGAAGAGTTTTTTATTCGATGAGGAAGTAGTAAGGTGTTACTTTTTTGATATGGAGTACACAACTACCCGTTGTATCTTTATCTTTAGGCTATGGAAAGGACTGTTAATGGCAATTGAAAGGAATGGAACGTTGAAGGTTCGATATTTTTTTCATTGTATTCCAAACAATTGGAAATTGATAAAAGTATAATGGAAAATGTATAGGTATAGGTAGAGCTATGTTTATAGAAGTCGAGAAGTGTCGAGAATCCACTACGATGTGCTTTGTTCCTCTTTGCGTGGCGGAAAAAATTCTGTTGAAGAAGATATCTATATTTTTACAGAGCTGTGCTGACGTGTCGTATGTATATTTATATATATGAAACGCCAACTGTATTATCACTTTCTAATCCAAGCCAACTATGCGATTCTTGCTAACGGAAACTTAATTGCGTTCCACGTTTTATATGATGAAGGTATAGGTACTTAAAATCCTCCGAAGCAAAGTGAATAGCATCGAATATTTTTTATAATTTTTGTGTTTAACACCTACACTTTAGCTAAAAAACAAATTTTCAATTAAACAAAGAATATGCACATAAAAAAAAGCAGGAGAACGAGTGGACTTTGTCTTTAAATCGCCAGCATAACAAAAAATTTTCATTTGTGTATTCATATGTTCCAATTCAATTTATGTTCCATTTTTCATTAAAAGAGTAAGAATGCATTTACGCTTAAAATCAATTTTGACAAAATTCTCTTGTATAGTAGGTTAGGATTTGATACATAATTAAGTACCCCAATATGTTCAATTTTAATGGTAACATAAACTTCTTCAAAGGAAACTTTTGAAGAAGTTTGGTCCTTAGCTCTATTTCTTTTTCTCTATTTTTTTACTGTTTTTAAATGCCCCATAAAGTAAGTGAATACATTTTTGGTCTAGCCTAGCTTAAACTCAGTGGCGTAGCGTGCCTTGTCGGGGCCCCGTATAAAAATTTTTTTGGAGGCCCTTATATGGAGGTAAAGATTTTTCACAAAAGAAAAAAAATATTGTGAGAAGAAATATTTATTCATCACATAATTTACCCATTTTACAAATAAAAATCGAATTTTAAATATTCACTCTCCTTGCCTTTTTTTCGGCAAACTGATTTATTAAATCATTTATGGCTGATGATGATTTTAGTTTTTCTAAAGTTTCTGCCTCTATGGACAATAGTGAGATGTCTGACAGCCGTTCTTGTCCCATCGAAGTTCTTAAGTAATTTCTTATTAGTTTTAATTTTGAAAAACTTCTTTCTGCCGTTGCGGTTGTAACTGGAAGGGTCAAGAATAAAAAGCATGCTGTGATTACCTCGGGAAAACTGGATGCAAGACTATTGAATTTTACTAGCAATAATTCATTGAGTTCTTTAATGGAATAAATTTTTTTAATTTCAGAATTTAAGCATGTTTTCAGAGGCTTTAATTGGTCACAAAGATTAAGTGAGATGTCTTTACTGTATTTAGCAAACAGTTTTCCGGAAGCGCTTAATATCTCTTCGCTTGAAGAAGATATAGTGCAGTCAATGAAGCATTTTAGGTCCGAATTTTTTTTACTGTGAACCGATTTGCATGAAATTTTGGAATTAGGCTCATCTTACCCATAAATTCAAAAGTGAAAATGATTTGCACACCGCCACCACCCTGGGGGTGGTTGCCACCCCTTCTCGGGGGTGAATTTTTTTTTCATCATCATTAGATGCTCTCCTTATTTGCATTACAGCTCACTTATTTTACGTGCAAAAGACTTTTAATAGTGTTCATTTTAAAGCTTATTTCAAGCACTACAAAACATCTTCTTATATTAGAAAAAATAAAATGTATCTGCTCGCCGCTAGATGGCATTGAACATATCGATTAAATTTCAGACAAAATAAAAAATGACTTTGATCTTTTATAGATTTAGATTTAGATTAGATTTATTTTTATTTGTTAACGTTGTTTTCAAGATTTTGTACAAATTAACAAAAATAACAAAAGCATGGCTTAAGGCATAAGGCTAATTGATCTATGTGATTCCTATGGACTAAGGATTCTTAATGGTACAACGTTGTCGGATATGGAGGGAGAGTTCACTTTTATTGGAGGCCAGGGAAGCTCGGTGATTGACTATTGTCTCATAGGTAGCGAATGGACAGACTTTATTGTGGATATGAAAATTGAAAGTGTAGTGTATTCCGACCACTTACCGATGGTATTGACTTTTGAGAATACTGAAATGGAAGCTGGAGAAACGAGACCGATCAATACTTTCCCTAAATTAAAATGGAAACAGGCAAAAGCAGTGAATTACCAGATAAGGCTGGAAAGGGGACTAAATGAACAAGTAAATTGTGACCTTGGTCTGCTGGATCAAATTATTAAAGATTCTTACACAACTGTGTCACCTAATGCTAGCACGTGGAAAAATTATACTAGACCCTGGTTTGATGTTGAGTGTGTAAAAGCTAGAGAAAAATCGTTCGGTTGGCTGAGAGCCTACAGGTCTTCAAGTGATAGCTATTTTAAAAATCAGTACTTACTAGCCAACAGTTTTTACAAAACAATATGTAAAAGAAAAAAAGCAGAGTTCTTCGAAGCTGAATCTAGACGATTGGCTCTTTGTCGGACTTCAAAAGAGTTTTGGGACCTAGCAAGACATCTCAACGGAAAAATATGGACCATTCACAGTAGTATCAGCCCAAGTCTCTTAGCAACGCACTTCGAAACTTTGTTAAACCCTAGCCAAGAGGAACTTAATTTCCATTACTCTATTCCACGCATTGTAAACGAAGTACTGGATGCTGGAATAAGACAGGAAGAAGTGATTTCGGTAGTTTCAAAGCTGAAGGATGGAAAAGCATCTGGGCCAAATGGCATATCTGCTGAGTTTTATAAATATGGCACACTAGAACTTGTCAACAGGTTGACAGATATTTTCAACAACGTTATGGAAACTGGATTCATACCTCGAGAATTCAAGGAATCCATTATTTTCCCGATTCATAAGAAAGGTAGTTTATCCGAATTATCCAATTATAGAGGGATATCGTTTTTGAATGCTTCTTACAAAATTTTCACACTTGTTTTACAAAAACGGTTGAATACATGGATCGAGGAATACAAACTTTTGAAGGAGTTTCAGGCAGGTTTTAGAGCAGGTTATTCGACAATCGACCATATCTTCGTCCTTAAAAGCATTGCGGAATCATATCTCCATAAAGGCAAGAAGTTGTATACGTTTTTTATTGATTTTAAATCAGCATTCGATATGGTGAATAGGCAAGCGCTAATTTACAAGCTTTATAGTATCGGTATGTCATGGAAGTTTGGAAGAGTAATTGAAAATCTATACGATGACACAATATCGAAGGTATGGAATGGTGAAGAGCTTTCAAGAGGATTTAAGACAAAAACTGGCGTCAGACAGGGTTGTACATTGAGTCCAAGCCTGTTTGCCTTATTTATTGAGGACCTTGTAGACTTCTTACCCTGTGGTATCGATTACGCTGGACATTCGATAAAAGCACTGCTATTTGCGGATGACATTGTTCTTTTTGCATCATCACCTGAATCGCTACAATTAATGATAAACCGTCTTTACCAGTACTGCAAGCTATGGAGTTTGATTTTGAATTTAGAGAAGTCTAAGATTTTGATTTTCCGAAGCGGAGGAGGCCGAAACTGTGCGAACGAAAAATGGCATTACAATGGTGAGTCCATTGAAGTCGTCACGCAGTTCAAGTATTTAGGAGTGTACTTCATGCGAAACTTAAGTATGGAAAATCATTTAAAAGAGAAACTGCAGAAGGCTAAGGTCGCAATCAACGCAACTTGGAATAAATGTTTCTACAACAAAAATATCACCCATAGTAGTAAGTACAAGATATTTGAGGCAATATCAAGGTCAGTTTTGTTTTACGCAGTTCAAACTTGGGGAGCAAAACAGTATGAATCTGTGGAAAAACTTCTTCGATATTATATCAAGCGAATTTTTCAATTGCCGCACAACACGCCCAACTACGTAATTATGTTGGAAACAGGTTTGTCTCCTCTTTTCATCCAGACTCTGAAGATGCAAGTGGATTATATCTTGAAAGTTATGAAGATGGATAGTCACCGGCTTCCAAAGATAGCAGCTCTTCAAGTTATTCGAACGAAAAACAGTTGGTATGGTGATTGGATGGAGCTAGCTAGAAACGTGGGAATGGAATTGAATCTGGATTATTCTAATATAGATGCAATGAAAGTCTCTCTATATCAGCTTATTTCTATGGCAGACATAAATCAGAGAGAGAAATATATGAACGATGCCACTGGATCCTTGTACAGGCAACTTTACTCTAAGCTAAACCACAATTTGGAAGAAAAGAACTATTTTACAGACGGTAACAGTATTGCCGAAATATCAATGATGTTAAAGCTGCGAGGAGAACTTATTCAACTTAACTTCGTGCCACATAGGGAGGACTTACCCATAATTTGCTCTTTATGTAATATGGAAGAAAGAGAGGATATATTTCACTTTATGGGAAAATGTCCAATTCTTAAGGAAATAAGAAGAAATGCATTTGGAAGTAATACCTTAACGCAAAGTCAAATTGTAGACTTGCTCAATAACATGGAGGTGAAAAAATTATTCAGTTATTGCAGATTAGCTTTAACTTATCGTAACAAAATTATAAACGAATGTTTTTAAATTTTACATATATCAGTATCAGTATTAAGAGTAGGAGCTAAAATCTTTTTTCTTTAATAAAATGTTGCAATCTTTTTTTTATGTTTTGTCAACGAGGCAGACGGCAGTAAAGCCATGCTTTTGTTATTTTTGTTAATTTGTACAAAATCTTGAAAACAACGTTGATCTTTTATATCTAGCTTAATATTGTACTTAGAATACTTTATAAAAAACCAAATTGTTCATTGTTTTATCTGCTACAATTTTGTTCTTTATAAAATTTTCGATAAAACGTATAGTTTTGGAGATATTTGCAATAAATAGATGAAAATCGTGAACAAATTGCGAATTTTCAATTGCCAATAACTCAAAAAGTATTGGACTTAACAAAAAAAATTATATTTGTTTTTTTGCTTAAAATTAGACCTTCTATCGATATCCGAGGTTATTTCAAAAAAAAAAAATTCACCCCCGAGAAGGGGTGGCAACCACTCCCAGGGTGGTGGTGGTGTGCAAATCATTTTCACTTTTGAATTTAAGGGTAAGATGAGCCTAATTCCAAAATTTCATGCAAATCGGTTCACAGTAAAAAAATTCGGAGGTTGGGCCCTATTTTTCGCTTCATTGACTGCACTAATAGGAGTTTCTCCGGTTGTAATATTTCGAATATACTACTCAGGTTGCAAAGGCTCTGAAATCTTTCTTTAGTTTGAGAAATTAATATATCTAAACAGCAATAGTATACTGTTGCAGAAATAAAAAGCGACTCAACTTAAGATTTAACAAAAAGAGATGTTTATTCGATAAATGTATAGAAGCAACTGTGCTTCTTATTTGATACGTTGGGCATTAGAGATTAGAGAAAGTAAAACATGCGGGCTAGAGTATGTAATGCATATAGATACTGTTAATACTTAAGAGAGAGTATTGTGTTGATTTACAGCTTAAGTTACAATGGTGCACAAAAATATTCCAACATATACATTGACTTTGAAATAGGATTCCGGGTCGGAAATTCTCTCATCTTGTGATAACTCATCAAAAAAACGCTTCGTTATCTTTCGCCTACTGTTTTTAAAAACAGTTGTTACCCCCCACTCTTTTGCTAAATCTTCGGATTCATTTAGCAAACTATTAAATGAATTCTGATTTCTTAATTGGCACAGTATATAAGTATTAAATATTACTTAATAGAATACTAGATTTCTGTAAGTCATTATTTTCATGCTGTAGAGCTTTAGAAACAGGATTAATAATTTCAAATAGTGAAGAAAAAAATGTAAAGAGCACTAAGAAATCAAAACTCTCTAAAATATTAATTATACTTTTACATTCTTCACGTTCATCTTTTTTATTTGAAATTAAATTTAGTTGGTACAAAGTTTTCATGATTAGTAAAAATTTTTTCTTTACTGCTAATAAAGCGTCGTAACTAGAAGACCATCTGGTAGGACATACCTTTTTAAGGGTAATCAAATATTTTTCAGATGAATCGTCACTTAGCATAGCCCAGCGTTTTATACTATTGCCAAAAAAAGTATATATTGTTTCTAAATTATCGAAAAAAGTCGATACTTCACGAACATGTCTCGCAGCATCGTTCAAAACCAAGTTTAAAGCGTTCGCAGCACAATGAACATAATCGGCATTTGGAGCATGGATTTTGAACAATGTAAACAAATGGTTGTTGCGGGGCAAGTGAAGTAAAGGTTTGCCATTAATTAATTAATTATCTCTGTGAAATAAGTAAAACGGGGAAGTCCCGCAGCCCGCCATAACAATGTAGAGTGTTGCCAACTTTTGAACGCACGCTTAAGGCGGGAAAAAAAGGAATTGCTTTATAGAATTTTGTCATTTGTAAAATAAAATAAATTAGAAAGTTTTTATTCTTTTTCCTTACACACTTTGGGGGCCCCCGTTTCCCGGGGCCCCGTATAATTGATACGGCAAATACGGCGGTAGCTACGCCCCTGCTTAAACTGATATTTCCCACATAACGGTTCTCATCCTTGCAAATCCGTTTTGACATTTTAAATAAAATGGGTTAAAAATAAAACAAATTTAATGATTGTAATTTTGCTACCCGATTGTACTGGGCTTAAATAGAGTTTGGTGGCGTTTATAATATTGACATAACCTTAAATCACTTTGCTAATTACGGGTAATAAATAGTATGCACTGAGAAAAAAAACCCTCTTGTAATAATCACTATCACTTCACTACATAGTATAAAACAAAGTCGCTTTCTCTGTCCCTATGTCCCTATGTATGCTTAGATTTTTAAAACTATGCAACGGAATTTGATGCGGTTTTTTTTAATGAATAAAGTGATTTCAGAGGAAGGTTTATATGTAAAATACATGCATATTATAGTAGAGAAAAGCCGAGAAATTTAAAGATTTGTAATGTGATGTCGTAACAAACATATTTTTCTGCGCTTACATTGCAAACGCTGGCTAAACCTTACGAGAAAAATCAAATTTATGTACTTCGGAATTGTATATCTTAAAAAGATGAGGATAACCTAAGGATAACCCACAGTAACCATTTTTATCTTTTACATACTACAAAAAAAATATGGGTTTTTTACCAAGCAATTTTAAACGATACAGTATCATTCTTTGTAAAATTAAATACATTATATACGTTGTGCATTTCATGTAGATCAAAATTTACTTTTATAGCATGTGATTTAAATGAATATTTTCGAAGATATTGCAGATTATAAAAAAAATAGGTAAAAATGTAAAAAGTAAATAAGTAAAATTGTTGTGTGATCAGCAATGAAAGAAATTATAAAGACAAATTTCTAAAACGTTATAATATAAATGTATATTTCAATGATCAAGCCAAAAGAATGGACTGTATAATATAAGAGCAATTAAACGTTATCAATGGTGGTTGCTGGCAAACTGAAAATATCGAGTGCTAAGCAAATGCCCTCGATGCTACAAAAGAATTTAGGCAATCACATCTTATGTATAAAAAATTTACATTGCATTGAAAGCATAGGTCTATGCAAACTCTATGCACTAAATGTTGCTTGAGAATAACAAGTGGATTAAGATAACGATTTACACAGATAAGCTTGAACAACCAACCATAAATTAAGATGTTAGGAAAATACATAGGGTATTTAACGATATGTTTGGCAAGCGTAATTAATTAACATTAGGTATTGACAAAATATTTATCATTTATAATTAAATCAAAATGTGCAAATAAAACAAGAAAAATAATCATTTCTGAACATTGTGTATGAATATTCCAAAGATAGCAAGAAATCCTCATGGTATAGGGAAAGGGGAATTGTTTTACTCCAAATTTAACGCGTGCAGGAAACGTGTAGTAATGAATAAATCAAAACTACTGGATCGATCTTAATCATTTTTTCAGTGAGTGGCATAGGCTATATATTTTATACCCGTGCGAAGCCATAGCGGGCCGCTGTATTTTTATATGTAACGTTCACAGTTTTTCTGTAGTATATTTAGTATCAGCATTGTACCCGTTCGAAGCCGGGCGGGTCGCTAGTATTATAATAAAAAAACAATAACATCAATGTATAATGTCTCAAACAAATTCATAATATGTTTTCAATATTTTATTTTTATTTGTTCATCTTTTACATATTTATCTATCTTTTTTTTTTGTCGTCATTTAAAAGGTCCGCTAAATCCCAAATAACATTTTTTTTTTAAATGCTAAAAAAACTACTGAATATTTTCTCAAATTTCTTTTTTTATTTGAAAGTACAATCCTTCTGGTTAATAATGGAAAATAATTTCATTCAAATAGCTGCCTCGTCTGGCCATGCAGTAGCCTACACGATCGGTAAAATTTTTAAGCATAATATCGATTGTGTGCAGCTGTGTTTCACCAATGGCTTCACGAGTATTGTCCTTTAAATCGTCAATTGTCTCTGCCTTGTCGGCTTAACACTTATCTTTTACGGCGGCAACCCGCAAATAATAGTCCAACGGTGTCAATTCGCAGCTCCGAGGTGGCCAAACGACTTCAGCTCTGCGGCTGATAAAATGCGATCTTCAAAAACAGGGCGCAAAATATCGAGTGAAGCTTCGGCTGTGTGGCACCTATCGACCGCCGTCCTGTTAAAATCAAATGTTGCCAATATTCTCCACTTCAATTTTTGTGAACAAAAATTTGTTCAACATGGCCCGATAACGATCGCTATTGGCTGCAACGGCCACTCCTTGCTTATTTTCGAAGAAAAATGGCCCAATTATGCCTCTGGACCAAAATCAGCACCAAACAGTGACTCGTTTTGGGTGTATCGGCTTTTAAATGTATGCGTGCCCCAAATGCGACAATTATGCTTGCTTACATACCCTCCAAGATCAAAATAAGCTTCATTTGAAAAGATGATTTTTTGGTAACAATCTGCAACATTAATGTCGCAATATTTCCCAGCTTTGTTCAAGCGTATACCCAACCATATTCGTTTAGCGGAAGGATAAAACTAATTATCTGTCAAATCAAACATGAGCTAAGTGTTACCATTCACGAAATAAACACTACCTAAATAATAAATAAATTTAATTTATAAAAAATAAAAAAATAGAACAGTTCAGAGAATAATGCTTTATTAATATTCGGTTTTTTGTTCGTAATACTATTAAGTTTTTCGTTGATCTGTTTCAGCATTTCATTTAATATTTTGTGGGATACTCTTTATTGCGTAAGACTACGTTCAATCGCTGGGGCATATTTTCATTTTCGTTGTAACCTTGTCTTCAGTGCACTTATTAAACGAACTAGACGATTCTTTCTTAACTGTTATGTAAATTAGTTTAGATATGGCTAAAAGGTTGAATGTTGATGTCATTTCTGAAGTAAATACAAACACAATACATTATGAAGTGCATTATCAAATTGATAACAAAAAATACCATCTCCAAAAAACCACACGTCTTCAAAAAAACCTTTACTTGTGAGATTTTTCTTTTCAGCTAGACAAGTCCCTATTTTGAACTGCTTTTTTAAAACCTACCTAAATTTTATTATAAGAAGTAGTGTGAAATCTAATGAACGATCTTTTAGAAAAAATTGAGGAAATCGTTTTAAAAAAAAAACTAGTTGGTAAATTTCAGAAATAGTTCAAAGTGCTGCTGGGAATGCAATATGATTGGAATTGCCGATTTTTAATATCTTCAAAATCGATTCTGCCATCAGCAAGAAAGTAGAATTTGAGAAATGTACAAAGATATTTTGAGAAATGCCTTCGTTTTGAGCAATCTTTGAAAAATTGATTTCCACCATAAGAAAGATCATAAGAAATCTGCTTTCGACAGCAACATTTATATATCAAATACCATCGTCTTGAGACCCAAAAATCCAATTCCAAAACGCTGGACATCATTGTGCAAAGTTTGAAAAAAAAACCAAACCATTTCAATTTTTGTATTTTTACAGAAGCACATACAAACAAAGAGACGCTTTTGCGGATACCCTTTTTATCGGCGCAGAGACATAACTCCTCGGGTCATAAGTCCATTATGGACTTGTGTCCCACTTCAGTGGGACATAGGTCCAAAACTGGATAAAAAGTAGATTATGGACTTATTTCCCACCAGTATGGGACATAAGTCCACAATTTTTTTTATTTTAGCTGAGACATAAGTTCACAATTTGCATAGAATCTCAATTTTTCAATAAATAATAGTAAATAAAAAGCCTTATGAAATACATTTAGAAAATCAAAGGTTGTTAGAATACCGCCGCTCGCTCTTCGAATTTATAAGCAAAAAACTGTAGAAAAATTTTAATGTAGCGGGGAAAGGAAAAAGAAAAAAGTGAAACAAAATCATTCTGCCTTTGTTTTCCTCAAACAGAAAAAGATTGAATAAAATTAGAAAAAAAAAACAATAGAAAGCAGAATAAGATTTTGCTTCTGAGAACTAAGAAAAATAAAAGTTAAAATTCGCAAAGTAGAGATATCGTTTTCAAGAATTTGGAGATAATATTTTATTTTAAGAAGTTAGTAAAACTCCTTTGTTTAAAAGAGAAATTTAAAAAATTTAAATTTTTGAGAATTTCAGAAATTAAAATTAAAAAATCACGTGATTTTTTTTTCTAATTTTATTCAATCTTTTTCTGTTTGAGGAAAAGAAAAGAAAGCAGAATGATTTTGTTTCACTTAATGGACTTATGTGTCCCGAGGAGTTATGTCCCTGCGCCCTTTTTATCGACTTCTCTTAATTCCATCGTAATGCGGTGTCTGAGTTGACTTACCTTTTTTTACGAATGTAAAATTGCCTTATATGTATTTGTATATTTATATTTACAATCGTAAGTGAAAATCTCATTCCATGTGCAGTAAAACAAATTCTTTTTTATTTGCATCAATAAACGTAGTGATATGGAGAAATATTCAAACCATTTAAGTGGTAGTGTACACTGTACATACGTAGATCCGCTTAGATAGTTGCTTTGCTTCTTTTCAAAGAACACAAGTCTTTTTTCTTGAAGAAACATTCAAATTGAAGATTGTTTCCATGTTCCAACATTACACAATAAATTCAATTCAAAAATAAGATATTTATTTTATAGCAACTCAATTTCAGCTCATCTCAGTCACAAAGCAGATGCTTCAACTTTAATGTGCTACTCCAATGTAAAACACAGATATGTTGCTTTTCCACTTATTGGCGAAGCTGAATGAAAGTAAAGACTATGTATCAACAATCTGTTAAAAAGAGCAAACACTTGGAATATATTACATTTTAATGGTTGAAGCAACTGAACCAACGCTGATAAGAAAATTCCATATGATCCTTGAAGAAAAAACTCGTAACGGTTAAAAGAGACGAAATGGATATTTTTTTTAATAATGTATCCTTGAAGTGCAGTCACGTGCAGGAGAAAAAAACATCCAGACTCACCAAAAAGAACCACAAAAGAAAGGGGAAGCATAATTTCTAGAAAGCAGAGAAGACATACAACCGGCATAATCCATGGAACAGTACTAGTTCCAACGTCACACTATAACACAACTGCCATGATAAATAATTCCTTACATTTCAAGTGCAGTATTCTGTTGACTGTTTTTTCTTTAAATCTGGTCTCTGCCTGGTTTACCAGACACCCTGGACTAGTAATACCAATACATCATGGTCTTTTTGAGTTTATTCTTCTCTCGATCTTCTTTAGCGCTCGTGTTTTCTTTTTTGTGTATTCTCAAGTGCATTAGGTTGTCACTTTGGGAAAAAAAAGAAACACAGGATGCTGTTCTGCAACGACTTCATCTTTACAGCCAGATGCTACACGCAATTGACTTAAAAAATAAGAAAGATATTACACAACAGTTGTCTTAGTTGTCTAGAAAAGAATCACAAGAAATATGATTTTCTTTTGAGTGCGTTTACTTTTTTCGTGTAGGTAGGTACATATATACTTATTGAAAGTAACTCACAAATAATTTTACATACCAAGCTGACTTCTCTCCTTGGAAAATCCGTTCTCAGTGTTGTATTTACTAAGTCAAATACAGAACACCTGTGAATTTTTTTTAAAATGTCCCAAAATCTTTTTTGGCAAATCTGGCAAGAGCTTATTCGAAAATTTTATAAACAGCAGAAGAAATATCTCAAAAAATCAGTAGTGTTCCCAATATACAAAAAGATGACGTATTATGCACGTCATCTTTTTGTATATTTAAAATTATAGGGGTATCTCCTTCATAATTCATATATGTATATAATTGCTTAAATATTTGAAGGGATTTTATAGAGAAGGCTAGAAGTTTGGCAAAAAGAAAAGAAATTGCTTAGTGAAGAGGATTCCGTGCAGGTAACTCAACGGTCGATCATCTTTTCACGATCCAAAATAAAGTAAATTTTTACGTAGACAAAGGAAAAAAGTATTATATGGAATATTCATCGGTTTTAGGGCCTGCTTTAATTTAAATTTAAGTTTGTTTCCTTACAAAAGAGGTACATACAGTTAGATTATGTTTTTTATAGATATTTTTTTATATTAGGTAGGTTATGCTAACAATTTGATTTAAGTTTGAAAATTAATAAAATATATAAAGCTTACAATTAAACTTTAAAAATGGAGTCGAAAACATTAACCGTTTACATTTAAATCTGTAACAACTTTGTCAACTCTTTAGGGAAGTTAAGAAAGGAAGTGTATTATGATGTATATGAGATGAGAAGTAGACAAAGATAGCAGGCTTTAATGTTTTAGGATAGACAATTATTTTGATATAGCTCGGCAGGGAATTCCAGAGTCTATTAGCATGTATAAAAAATAAGAACAATTTTATATGGTCCCACGGTGCAGGTTAGTGTAACACAATTTATAGTAGATTTATTTTATAGCCATTATTTTTCTAACTGCATGTTCTGTGATTTAAAAAAAAATGCGTACGAATTTCAAACCATTATTTTCCAAACTAGAAGAAGTGTGATTGAAAAATGACACATAGTTTTAATGACAAAACCAAAAACACCGAAGAATCGCGTGAGTTCTAGCAATGCCATGAGATTCTCAACTTAAACGACAGCAACCAGGCGGTGTTAAACGAACCAACACCAACCTACGCGAGATTTTTTTCCACTCAAATCATTCAAAATGCAATGCTAGGCCAACGAACATCAAATACACGTGGGTGCCTATTGACATGTTTAACAAATACACGGAAAGAGTTAAATTAGCTCCAAAGATGTGGATATGTGGAATCATATTAATTCTTCTTTCGGACCGATTAAACGAAAGTCTGTTAAACAGATAACGGTGAATAAAAATTTACTAGCTTGTGTTAAATTGTTTTACGCAAAAGTATGATGATGCGTAACGTAAAAACTTATGTAGTCAACCATAAATTCGCCTAAAAATAAATTTTGTGTGTTTGTAGGCAGATACATTGCAATCAATAACAAAGCCAAGACTAGTGGATCAACAGCTTTCATTTTCCCTCTCTTAACCATATAGGTCGGGAAATATAATGATAAAAATTTTTTTTTTTGGAAACTGGGATTACTTTATATTTCTAAGGATTTAAGTGCAAGCCATTTGCAATAAACCAATCATTAATTCGACGTAGGTCGTCATTGACTGATAGACAAAGCTCATCAAACTGATGGAAAGTACTGGCTAGATAAAGTTGAACGACATCAGCTTGTAAATGGACAGAAGGATGTAAACAGGAAAATGTTAGATCATTGATAAACATGCAGAAGAGTAACGACTAAAAATTGATCCCTGTCCCCTGTGGAACAATTCTTGGACATGTTTAGCTGTTGAGCTTTTACGACCGAATGTAACTCTTTGGTGTCGTCTATCAGACAAACAATCTGTTAACAGCTTGTGTACCCGACCCCTAAATCCTAAAAGTTTTGCAATTTCCAGGCCAGAATGTTGTAATTGACCTTGTTGAAAGCTTTAGAGAAGCTGAGAATGCTGAGAGCTGTTTTTAGCTCTGAAACCCGATTGCTTGTAAAACAAAATCCCGTTTCTTGAAAGATGTACTACTATTTTTTTCTCGATTAACTTCTCTTACACCTTAGACTCGGTAGAAATCTAGAAATCAAATGGAAACGGAGAGACCGTTTTTCAAAAGTTACCATTTTCCAATAGGGCTGCTTACAGAGGGATTTTAGGTATTTTGTCTATATAGGTCTTGAAATAACAGTAGGAACCTGCCATACGACCGATATGATAGTAATTATTTTTTTCGAAAACGGCTCCAACAATTTCGATAAAATTTTGTGTGGAGGGTTAATTTTAGATTGTATTTCTCATGACGTAAGAAAAACGAAAAAGTTTAAAAACGGTACCTCCAATGGTACCGTTTTTTCAAAACCGACTTCCTCGTTAATGGCTTACACGATGTGGACGAAATTTTGTGTTTTAGAAGTCGCAGATTGTTTAAGAAAGATTGCATATCAACATTTGAAAAATTTTTGAAATTTTTATAAATGCTTTTAAAAAGTTTTGATTTTTGAAATAACTTACAAAATGTATCTCTGACTTTTTTTCCAATTTTTTTTTGCATCTCAGAGACTTAAGTGGCACTGAACTTAGAGCAAGCTCAATTGTACACACTTATCTACGCTCTTTATCATTATTGCAAGTGTTAGTGGTTAGTAAATAACGCCATCACAAGCACAAAGAGAACGTTTACGCAGAAAAATAAAAAACATTTCAAAATATAACAAATTAAAGCTTAAATTAAATTAAAATTTACATTAACAGAACAAACTAAACTTATGAAACATTACTAAACAAGGTTTATAAATAAAAAATGAAATTAAACTACAGTAATAGAAAATCTACAAAACATGAATCATGCTGATGGTGTACTGGTTCTTAATATTAATTTTAAACTATTTTTACTGATGTTGAAATCGGCAATAAAAGGATAGGACTAAGATAACCTACTCATGCGAGCTAATGGCTCATGCATGCCATAGTTAGTTCGGTGGTGGGAGCGATGTATAAACTCTAAATTACGTAGTTGGTGAGTTCCTCCGCGATAGTTGAATCCTATGTGGAAGAGCAAGTCGAGAGCATCAATTATACAGGTTATTAATTGATGAAAAAATACTAAATCATTGTTGATTTTTCTCTGTGAGAGGGTTTGAAGATTTAATAAGCGAATACGATTTTCATAAGGAGGGAGATTAAAAGGATCTTCCAAGGAAGACCTTCGAGAGCGAAACGTATGAATCTGTGCTGTATTGCTTCGATTCGAGATTTATGAATATCATAAAATGGTGACCACACCTGAGAAGCATACTATTGATGGAGACGAACATAACTGTTGTATGAAGAGAGGGTAACATAAGAGTCATTAAATTCCTTTGCCCATCGCTTAGTAAAGCCAAGCATTGAATTTGCTTTAATGATGAAGTTGATGTGTTCATTAAATTCGAGGTTGGTACTAAAAAGAACACCGAGGTCACGGGATCTAGAAACTTCAGATATTGATTGTTGCAAAATTTAATATTCTCCAATGCTAGGAGAACTTTTGGGGGAAAAGGTCATACTTTGGCACTTGGAAGTATTTAAAATTAGCCCGTTCTTTGAATACCATACAACAAAACTATCGATATCTTTTTGTAAGAAATCGCGATCTGAAGCATTTTTGATGATTTTAATAATCTTCATATCATCAGCGAAGATTAAAATGTCGCTATAGGAGATGCATGAAATTACATCATTTATTGCAACAATAAAAAGCAAGGGACCCAGATAACTACCTTGTGGCACGCCAGACATAGCATTGAAAGGTTTTGTCTAAACGTTACGAAATTTGACTTCATAAGACCTATTTTTTAAGTTGTAACTTATCCAAGCAATAAATATTGTGGGAAATCCAAAAGCTTTTTGTTTATAAATTATGATGTTTATGAGACAGTTGGTCAAACGCCTTAGAGAAGTCAGTGTAAATGCAATCAAGCTCGTTCCCACATACAAGGGCATTGGTTTGGAACACTTATGATGAAAGGATAGAAGTTTGGTACCCGTCGATCTTCTTTGCGTAAATCCGTGCTGCTGGTGGTAGAAAACATTCCTTGAAAAAAGGATACGCTTTCGCAGACTACTTGTTCAAATACCTCAAGTATACATGAGAGCTTTGAAATAGGTCTGTAGTTTTTATATCGGTTTTTTCACCCTTTTTGAAAACAGGTGTGATAAAAGATTTTTTCCAACGAGTGGGGAATATTCCAGATTGAAAAGATGTTCAAGTGGAGAGCATAAACGTGAGGAACACTTCTTTAAAACAATTGGGGGAATCATGTCCGGAATAGAAGAAACGTCATCTTTGAGAGAAGAAAGGTAGTAAGTAATTAAAATTCACTTGCGAGCAGTGAGTTAAATATTCAAAGTATTTTTCATCAATTTCTAGATTTGTATTACAAAAAGAGCCATTAAAATGGTCTGCAAAGGCATTGCAAATGTCGGGAGTATTTTTTTTTTTTTTTGATATGGTATTATAAATAAAGTTGGCTGGATAGCCGTCTGATTTCTTTTTAGAATTTAAAAAGGATCAAAAGCTTTTTGGATCGTTTTTCAGAGATCAGCCCTTTTGGGTGACATAGCTAGAGTACAGATTCTGAGAAAGCGTTTTGAAGTCTTCAAAAAAACTTATAAATATTCGATGGTCAGTTGGAGAAAGAGGAATTAAATAGGTCTTCCAAGCCTTGTTTCTTTTATTCCTCAGAGCCTTTAGTTCCTCGGTAAACCACGGTTGACAAAAACATTTCTGAGCGTCTTTTGGGGAAGGTTTTTTTTCATGCAATTTTCTAAAACGGAGTAAAAGCAGGCGACTGCTTCGTCAATATTTGCAGGGGTTGATATATCATCAATACCAGCCCTGCTTAATTCATTCGATAGCAAATCGAAATTCGCCTTTCGAAAGACAAAAGTGTATTAACAGTCATTTGTATAACGAATAACGTGAGATACGTTGCTACAAAAATATCATCAATTCTAGTAATGCTGAATTAGATTGAAGAACAAACGTGCTAATAGCTTCGGAAGAGAAAACAAGGTCTAACATACGATTTTGGAAATTTCTAATACAGCTTACTTGCTGTAAGTCAGTAGATATAACATTATCTAAACAAGAAAGCTCACGCTGCGGTGAAGATAGAGAGGGTTTTTGGAATGATCCATCGTCAGAAGGTAACCTTGGACATATGGTGAATTCAAGTCACCTAGTAACAGAATTTGGCTTTCTAAGTCCGACAATTCAAAAATATGATCCAAAATTAGCGACAGTTCAGCATAAGCAGAGGCTGAACTTTTTGGAACAATGTAAACGTTAACGATAAAAGTATTTTTAGATCAGTATACAGACTTTCACACAAACAACATCAATAGTCAGTTCAAACGGAGAGAGTATACGAGACGACATATATGTGTTCCTAACCGAAATCAAAACACCACCACCGACCTCATCTGGCTCGTCTATGTGCCGATCTTTACGGTAGACCGAGAATTCAGGGCTCAAGATTTCGTTATTCAAGAAACTTGGGCTTAGCCAAGTTTCAGTCAAAGCAAACCCGTCATATTTGAAAAACGTGGGAGTAAGCATACAAATCAGCAGTTTTACTGCGAAGACCTCTTACGTTTTGATAAAAGAGGGAAAATCTTATTAGTTTTTTGGAGCAGTATTGATAACAAATTTGTTTTTAACTCTCCTGTTGATGGAAAATTCTTTAACAAGAGCACCACCAGGCCAAGAGTTACTGTCGCAAATAGAGTCGAAAGACGAGGGCGGGACAAGCAATTTGAGCGAAGACACAAAGCTATCAGTTTTGCTTATCTTAGTACATTTAATAAAATTTTCGTTAGGAATCAAATTCTTTGAAACGACAAACGAGATAGTGCAAAACATCGTTTGTATTAAGATCTGGCCTAAGTCGAGACACGAAAATTAATATCGGTTTTGCAACCGTCTCTATTGGTGGGAAAGATGCACCAGACTCTGGTTCAGAATTGAGATTAGATGGTAACAATCTGTTTTCGAGATCTACTACTAGTTCCATCGGGATCTAACTACTAGTTCCATCGGGACAGAAGGACTATTAACTCTGACATTGCTTCTCAATGTCTTGCGCTTTGAAGGAGGGCTCAAGTTTTTGCTAGCCACTGTTCCTTCGCGGTTTCTCTTACTGCCGGTATTGGGAAACGTGACAGAGCTTTTAGTTCCCGACGACGAGGACTGAGCATTAAGATCCTTCAAGTCAAGAGTTTTTTTTGGAAATTTGAATTTCTTAGTCCTCTGGTTTGAACTGATTTATTGAAAACTTTGTAGAGCTAGTCAAAACCTTTTGATAGCTTTTCAATATCTAGCTTGAACGTAGACATTTTGATGGCTAAGTGGGAGAGAGATATTTTTTTTTTACAATCATCACAATACCAACATGCATTTTTAAAAGCATTCAATTTATCTAAAAGCGAATTGTTCGCCTACATTTTGCATGAAATGCATTACCACATACATTATAGCATGCAAAAAACTTGAGCATGTCAATTAGTCGCAAACGGTTTTCATATGGAGAAAAAATGAAGGGATCAGCCCAAGGCAGCCAAAGCAAAGCGAATCTTAGAAATATTCGTTGCACAGCTTCAATTCTACGAGATTGAGTTATTTGGTAGTGAGACCAAACCTGACTAGCATATTCAACGATTGGCCTAACATAAGTCCTTAAGTGTTGAATAATGATTTAGTGACGTTGCCGTTGTGGTAGGAAATTTCTCTAGGCCAGCGTTTGATAAACCCAAGAAAGGAGTTTGCTTTCGCAATAATTAATTAATGTGAGAGTGGAAATTCAGCTCTTTATCACAAATCACTCCAAGATAACGAGTAGACGAAACTCTGGGGACAGGCACTTTACAGAAGTAGTACGTTCGAAGACTAGAAAGTAAGCGTTTACGCGAGAAAGTCTTAGATTGACATTTATTAACGTTAAGCTTAAGAAAGTTCTTATTACACCAAGTAAGAAAAGCGCTTATGTCTTTTTGAAGAAGAAAGGAATGTTGAGAACAGGATATGACTTTTATTATTTTAATGTCATCTCCATAAACAGACTGATCAGAGAAAGAGATAATGCTAGCGACGTCATTTATTGCAAGCACAAACAGGAGTGGACCTAGACCTTGACCTTGGGGAACGCCAGAAAAGGCAAATATTGGGTTAGAAACTGCTTTTCTAAAAACGACTCTATACACACGGTTCTCTTGGTGTGATTTGACTCATTCGATAATTGAAGGTGAGAAGCCAATGGCTTTGAGATTGAGGTAGATAATTTGATGGTTAAATTTGTCGAATATTTTACAACAGTCAGTAGTAATAACATGGATCTCGTTGCCCCTTCCCATAGCCAAGAGAGCAGGGGCGGCAGAACACAATTTTTTTAGGTGGGGAGCATGGTAGAATAAAATAAGGTATGGTAGTTTTATTTTAGTTTTATTAAAGAATATATAATATTTCTAATTTTCAATAAAAGAGTAACCTTTGAAAAATACTATTTTTATTATTATTATTATAATAATGCGATAAATAGGTATATTAAAAATCATACAAGTCGCAATGTTTTTGAGTCGATCTTGCAACATAGTAGAACGAAGATAATTTTTGAGCCGCCTGAGACTCGAGAAACTTCTTTCATTAGTGCACGTGGAACCAGGTACTGTCAAAATGAGCTGAACAAGTTTGAAAAATTCTGGGATAAGAGCTGCACACCAACAATTTTTTTTCGACGTTACTACATCTTTTACATGTTTAAAATTTATTTGTTTCCAGCTTATAATGTCGACAAAGGTGTTCCGATCGCGAGTTAACTGGTCTTCTGTGAAATCGTTGCCATAAAATTCTATAATTTTACCGACTTCAATATCTTCTCCTGTTACAAAATTTTCAAGCTCATCGAGGTGACAGAGTGTACTTGAATTAAATCGTTCTCTTAATTACGCCAGCACACAATCATAGACTTCGCAATAAGTTTTTTATAATATTCTTTGGAAGTTTTAAAGACGTGCATTGAGTCAGGATTAGAATCTAAACGTTTACTAACCGCCCGGATTCGCCGCAGTGCCGGTTTTCCCAAACCAAGTGCGTCAGATTGCGCTTCAGCTTTTTCCCATATTGTTTCAAATTTTGAATCTCTCATCGCCTCCAAACTAATTACTACGTCATCTACTTTTTGATGTGATTCAAGAGCGCGAAGATTCGCCCGTTGGAGCTTTTTGTTGAAAAGTTCAATCTTTTCAAAAACTTCAAAGAACATAATCAATAAAAAATAAAATTCAAAGGATTCTAATTGCTTCAAAAATCCGTTGGCTTTTGCTGGAATGTCAGCGGATCGACAATAATTCTTCTTAACTCACGCGTATGTGTGAATATTCCGTGAAATGTACGTTTTATTATATTTTTAAAAAAGAATGGCTAAAATCAAGGAGAAAAAACCGGGAGCTGCTCTTGACGCACTGCTGAATCTTCCTCCCCTTGATATCCACATCATGGGGTGTACTCTCAAGACTATTTCTCGTTTAAAGAGATGTGGTCTCTGGTACCATTCGCACTGGAGCTTTGAGGAACTCGCAAGCAGCATATCTTTTGATTCACGACAAATGGATATGCTGTCCGACACGATCATCCCATTTCTCAAACTACGTCAAACATACACAGTCAACTTTTCTTCGGTTCAGGAGTGGACCACTCTAGAATCTGAACCAGGAAAGGATAGTTATCCAATTTTCACAGATGGTTCCAAAACCGATGATGAATCTGACGCTTGTACCTTTGTGGAGGAATGATATACGACTGCATGCCTTTTTAGGCTCATACGCATCAGTCTTCCAAATGGCTATAAGCTATATTACGAACAATGGTTGGATGAGGAGAAGTATTTGTATTTACAGCGACAGCCAAGCTGTGCTTAAGGCCCTTCTCAACTAACTACTTCGAAAGTTATCCAGGAATGCATGAGCTCTCTGAATGCGATCGCAAGATTAAATTCCTTGAGTCTCATTTGGGTTCCGGGCCATCACTGCATAACTGGAAATAAAATCGTCGATGAACTTGCTAGGCAAGGATCGCAGACAGCTTTCTCAGGACCCGAACCATCGCTTGGTCTGCCAGCGTCCTCAGTGAGGGCTTCAATATTCGGTTGGATCTGTGAAGAGCACAACCGTAGATGGCATGCCTCCATTGGATGCAGACAGACCAAACGTATGCTCCCCAACGTAAGTAAGAAGACTGCAACATTTTTGCTGTCTCGTAGCAAAAATGTAGAAAGCTTATTGGCGTTGCCAGCGGGCACTTCTCTTTTGCCATCAAGCACTTAAACATGTTAGGCTTAATTGATACCACACTCTGTGAGTCTTGTGGAGAAGATGAGGACACCGCAGAGCACTTCCTCTGTGAATGTCCTGCTTTTTCTCGCATGAGGTTACAGATAATCGGCGCAGACATGGTGAGAGCTGGTAACTTAGGCTCGTTATTATGGCAGCGTCTTTTGGCTTTTCTCCGAACATCTGGAAAGCTATAACAAATAGAAGGTTGCTTACTGGTAGTACAATGGACCGGTATTTAGGTCTGAGTGGTCCAGCTGGTATTTTAAAAACCACCAACAGGAATAATAATAATATAAGGAGAAAAAAAAGGATAAGAAATAATTCATAACGTTGAGTCTGTAACTGATAAATAAATGATTCAAATCACTTGGTCAGTCTCAGTCAACCAAGCAAAAATTAGTATAACAAGATTAACATTTTTTTTGCCTCATTCAACTAAAAAAATTGGTATATTTCCAAGTCCCGAAGGTGGGGTGCACCCCATGCTCAGAAAAGTTAGGTGGGGTCTAAACCCCAACCTCGCCATACCTTCTGCCGTCCTTGCAAGAGAGTCTTTGATACGAATTGGGTAAGGTTAGTCGTCGTAGTAGACCTTCCCTTTAGGAAACCGTGTTGAAGTGAAGAAACAATTGGTTTACAATGAAAATACATAGTCACATACACCAGCATTAACATCATACGGCAGCAGCAAGCTGCAACCCATTCAATCAAGCCCACACAATCAACCCGAATTCGCCGCTGCACCTGTGGAAAATGTTCACTTAAGCAAACCAAACCCTATTTCAAATAGAAACGTAGACATAGGTTTCATTTCCATTCCGTTCCACCACCAGATCGTATTAAAGAAAGTTAAGTAATTTTTTTTTTAGTTTAATACTCGATAAACTATAAATATTAGCAAGATATTGTTCGCTCGTTCAAATTGTTTCTTTTTTTTAATCACAACATCTAGTTACAAAAGTAGATTACGTCGATATACATATTTGTCAACAAGATACTTTGTATGCTGTGCACAACATTCCGGATGATTCTTCACATAAACGTAACATATAAGGAACAAGAAAATTGAAAACGATAATGATTTATGTCAAATGAACGGGGTAAGTTATGTGATTAAATATATAAATAAACATTTTGAACGATTTTTAAGAATATACACATACATTTTCCTACGCGTAAAGATACTCAAAATTATAAAAAAATTTAAAGCTAATATACTCAAAGATAGTTTTGAATTTTAGAATATGATAAAAAGAGAACAAAAATTTCGTAATCGCTTTTCAATAATTAATCTTGTTTTAGTTTTGCTTCAAGCAAGGTGTGTGCAATACGAGTACCTACTTTATTTGTTTTTATTGAATAAACGATACTGGTTGGGAGAGATTAAGTAGTAAAGTAAGGAATATTAAAATTCTTTTTTTTTGTGAAATGAATTTAAAACACGATCGATATTGATAGCATTTTTTTTGGATTGATATCAAAAACTTTAATTTTTTGTACATAGTACATAGGTACATTTAATTGAGTTAAGTTCCAATAGTTGCAATAGATATGTGCTCGTTAAGAACATTATATATATATATATTTTTTGTTTTTCTCGTAATTGTGTTAAGGACATACATATATATATATATGCGATCATCCGCAGAGTAGTTTAGTTTAAGATTTTATTTTTTATATTGAAATTAAAATGAAAATCCGGAGTTCTAGATTTCTAGATTGTTTTGGTTTAATACAAATTCGGTTTATGTCTGTTGAATTTCGAAGTTCCATCTTTGGGAAATATTTTCGTTTAGTTTGAAAAGATGAACAGGTTTTAAGAATTTTATGTGGATGTGGCTTTACTGAGTTACCTGGGAGAGTAGGCGACTAAGAAGATACCATGAAAAAGGAATCTTAAAGGATTCGCTTTCTTGTGTTTATTTAGGGGTTATCAAAAATCATTGAGTACAGATAGCCAGGACGATGCCGCTCTATGCATGTTGAGTGGTATAGTGAGAGGGACTATCCTCAGAGAGCTTTTCCGACAGTGCTCTTCTTTCTCATTGAACTTTAAGAATGAGTCATAAACAGAGACGATTTAGGCTCTGCAAATTTCAGTATTATTTTTTGGCATGATAATACGTAACGGCCGTTCAGGTAACCGACAGCAAGAACCCCCCCGCCGACGAGCTAGTTTTATTGTCACATATATTACTTGCAATTAAGTGTTCCAACGAAAACCTTAAGTCAGCGATTGAAGTGAACAATGTTAAATTTGCTCAGATACATAATGAGTTATTTAAAATTGATGACTTGATTAAGCAGAATGACGAAATTCATACGATGGTCCTCAACATTACCCGTGTGTTGAACAATAATTCTGATAATCTGTGCAAAAAAATCGCCGATATTGCCAATTCTTTAAATGACCTAATTAAAACCAGTGAAGCAAAGAGTGAAGAACTTTGCCTTAAACTTAACTATGCCATCCCTTTGAAATCTATAAACTCTCTGCTAGAAGAAATGACCCACTCTATTAAAAACATTCTCGGTACAACATCGTCAATCCGATCAGACATCAACGTACATTCATCTAGTAGCACTCTCGTTGGGCTCAATCATGTGTTAAATGATTTGTCTAATGACTTAGCCGCGACTAGATCATCGATTGGACAGATTTCTGATGAGTTGAGAGCGACCTCCAGAAAAATTGATGATATCCCAGATAAACTGCAGCCAACAACGTCAACTTTCAACAGCTCCATACTTGCCCCACAACAAAAAAACAATGTCTCTATTCTCGAGGAACTGGTGAACGCGGATAAAACCCTAAATCCTCCAACTGAAAACAACCAACTTAACAATAGTTCTCCCAATCCTGAGCCCGTCCGCTCTAATATGAAGAAGCTTAACAAATTTGGGGTTACTTGGACTGAGTCGGAATGGAATAACAGACTGAAGAAAATGGAAGCTGTTAACAACTCGTGGTTTCTGCTAACAAACGCCCCAAAATCAACCAAAGTTAAATGGGTTCGCTCTGTCTTCAAGTCTCGTTATTCGATCAACTTAACTAAGTGTATCTCAATGACGGCAAGGCGGTTTAAAATTTGTATTCCAACTAAATACTCTTGGACGTTTGAATGTTCCGGAAATGGGATCCAATTGGATGATATGCTGCTTTCACCTTTAACTGACTCTTCAACTATAGAACCACAGATAAAATCAATTTTTAATAATTTTAATCACCAACCTAAACCCTTTATCCCGAAAATAACACCAAACCCCAACCAGGCTCCAAAACCTTATATCCCCAATAAAAATTCAAATCCCAATTGGACTTTTAAAACAAAAATTTTCCCAAATTGTTCTGGCCCAATAACGAACTCGTTGCTAAGACCTCCAGTTGCTCCTAAGTTGATTTCAAACCGTCCCCACCATTTCCAAAACGGCCATGTTCCTTCTAAACCTCAGCAAAGGGTCTCTTTTAATTTAACTCCCACTGCACACTGTTCCTCTTTACCGTCTAATCAATCCCCCTCAACACCCTCTTCTATGGATAAACCACCCTTCACATCCTTCGATCTTACTTCAGGAGCAAACTACCCTAATTTTACAAGCTCCCATATACTTAATCCTAGCACACCTGAACCACCTTCCAGTTCAACTACTAGTTTTGACCCTCTTTTGCCTCCCACAGTCAAACCTACCCAGCAAACTATTGATTCCACAGAATCACGATACGCACTGTCTAGACTTAGAGACAAAAAGACATACGAAAACATCCGTATTTTCCTGGCTTACCTTCATGATAAGTCGGACATAGTTTGATTGTCGATGACATTGGGTTTGATTTACTCTGGAAAATTTCACGACTCCTTTTCTCGAACAACACGTGAGCCTTACGTTACAATTAAACAAGTTATTTGGTTAAAATAACCTTCTTGAACAGTTAAAATAACCTTCTTGAACGGAAGTTTTAAGCAATTTCTTTTAATCGAGATAACTTCGCTATTTTTAGCCACAATGACTACTCTATTTTTAATACATTTTTTTCAACCCACCAAAAACCTTCTAGGTTAAAAACTTTTTTCTGCGTGCTTATGAATTAAGAGATGCCATAACCCATAAGCACTTACTACTAACAACAGGACTTAGCTCCACAACAAAATCAATTAGCCTGAGTCCGTTTCCATATGTTTTGTCATGAAGGCTATCCTTACCGATTATATTTCTAAAGATGTCTTCCTTTCCTTGTTTTGCGCTAAATCATGTCTAGGGCATTGCTCTGCTCATAGGTTTTTTGGAGGAGCTCGTAGAAACAATCTTCGGAGGCAGAGCTCGAAAGTTTATGGTTACCACTTTCATTGGTCTTCAAATAACTCTTATTTGTTGTGATTTATTTAAAAGCTCTCTCAATAACCGGTTATGATGAGTTTTATTTTTTTTGGTTTTTCTCTGAGATATACATTTATTTTTGTTATTTTTTTTTTTTGGTCAACCAATGAGATTTATATTTGTGAGAAAAAAATAAATCACATTCTTTATTTTCAACTATCTGTGCCACCCGGCGTTAGGTTAGGTTAGGTAAAATGGGCTGACGGTTGATCTTATTACCATCACACTTAGATCAATGTAGATCCATTGTGATACCCTGGCGTATTGTAACGTCCTAGAAACCTATGATTTTATGTCTGTTCAGTATTTAACCATTTTGTGGACTTAGTGAAGTTTAACAGGCTGCTTTTTGGAGCGTCTGATAATTCTTCTGGTTCATTTAAAAAGTAATTTCCTAGAAATTTTTTCCTAGTATGACAGAGTGCTGGGCATTGACAAAGGAAGTGACTAGTGTCCTCATGTTCATCTTCGTCATTGCATCCTCTGCATAGGTCATCGGTTCAAAGACCCATTTTCTTTTTGTGATAACCAAGTAGGTTATGTCCAGTTATGATACTGATAAGCATTCGCAATGAAGGTCTATTCAATGATAGCAGCTTTTCAGATTCTTTCTTATCATATTTCGGCCATAGTTTCCTGGAAGTAACACAGGAATCTAGGCATTCCCATCTTTCATTGGATTTTCGCATTATTTTGTTACCAATGATCTGTTTCATTTCACAGGGTGGGATCCTGATTGATTTATCAATGAGAGAAGGGTCAAGTGCTGATTCTTTCCTCGCTAGTTCGTCCGCTTTTTCGTTTCCCGGTATACCACTATGACCAGGAACCCAGCAGAGTCTAACGTTATGCTGCGTGCCAAGAACCCTTAGCTCTTCGCGACAGCAAGAAACTAGCTTTGATTTGACAAGAGTGGCAGAAATCGCTTTTATTGCTGCTTGGCTATCAATGAAAAAAGTGATATCAGCACACACAGAGAAAAACCATTGTAAATTAAAAAAAAAAAAGAAATGATTCAACATTTTTTGCCAATGATATTGCTTCATAGACGTTTCATGTTAATTCATCATGATATTTTGGTAAAAAAAACAATTTGAATTTAATCCTTAATCATGTTAATATTACATGTCAATTGAAGTTAAATCAACTTGGTTTTCATGTTGAAATAACACTAAGAGTCATTTAGAATCAACTTGATCGTCATGTTGAATTCACTTGGTAGGCCTTGTTAAAACAACTATTTCTTCCCTTAAAAACGATTTGACCATTCCTATTGAATCGTTTTGGTTATCATATTGAATCAACTTTACAAATCATGTTAACATAAATTCGTTCACATGTGAAAACAACATGACTTTTCCAGTTGATTCATTTTGATCCACTAGTTGAAACAAAATGGCTTATCATATTAAAATAAACCGATTCCCATGTTAAAGCAACGCGATGATTCCTATTGAATCAATTCAGTTCTCATCTAGATTCATTGTATGAAATCCTTTTGAAACAATTTCGAATCAATGTTAAATCATCAAGACAATATCAACTGATTCAACATGAATGGCAAAGAAAAATATAAATAAAAAGACACAAGAATGTTAGTTTTATTATTTACCTTATTTTTTATCAATTTTCGAAATAAATCAAGTCAGCTTTAGATAAATACTAGGATATAGTATACCTTAAGACTATATAATAATATAGATGTATAAGTATATTTATACATAAATATATAGATATAGATACTTATACTTATAAGTCTTTGTTTCTAAAATATATTTTCCCATTATTACTTGGAAAAAGATGTAAGGGTGGACTTGTAAATTCGTATAGTTCTTTTAATAATATTTTATTCTTTAATTTGCCCACTTCATGTGACTGAAAATGATTATCAAAACAAATAAGTTCAACTTCATAACACAAAATATAAATTTTAGTACAGGCTTTTGCGAATTTAGATATCTTATATAATTTACACGATTCCTTAGCTATAGCTATGTAACAGTTTGTTTTATATTCTCTTCCACAGAAAACTATTTTATTATAAAAATCAAAATTTTCCAATTTTAGGTTTCGTTCAGCAAAAATATTGTTTAAATTATCATTTGGTTTTGTAAGATTTTCTTTATATATTTCCAGAGCATCAGGAATGCCATTTTCAAAATCTTTAAGAAATTTTGCAAACCTTAAACCTGCTTTTGTACATAGTGTTAGTGGAACATTTAATCTCGAGTTAATGTTATTACAATATTTTTTTGTATCTTTATGTTTCGCTTCAAACCTTTTAAACTCCAGAAGTATTTAGGAGGGCCACATTTTTTTATAAGACTTGGGTAATGGACTAGGAAATGTGCTTTAGGTTTAAGGGATCCATATAGCTGCACATACATATTGTTGTGTTCGGTAACTAATAATTTCAAAATATTCAAATCTGCGTCAGTGAATCTATTTTTTAAAAGAATGTCTAATATTTTCACTAGGACGACTAAAATCTTCCAGTTTGGATTTGATTTTGGAACTAAGTCTCCAACAATAAGAAGAATAAAATCAGTTAGGTTCCATAGCTCCCGAGCAGTCATTTTCAGATTGAATTTTTTAAGATTTCTTATTAAAATATCGGGGCCAATATTACCTATTTCATATTCCCCATACGGAAACAATCTTCTTCTGCTGTTAAAAATATCAAGTGAAAATACATCTTGGTTAATAAGAGACATTATAGTATTACAAATATCGTAAACGCAAACCCCTTCAAACATATCGTGCATCAAATCTAATGATATGTTTTCGGTAACGTGATAAGCTTGAAGATCATTAAAAACACAATTTTCTTTCAAACCTGTTTCCTTAAAGTCATTCAAAGAAAGATCAGTTTCATAATTTTCCTTGTTTCTCAAAGCTACATCGATCTCAGCACTATCTTTTTGCATTTCACATCGTACTCGCCTGCAAACTCTACAAAATCTTTTTGAATTAAATGATTTTATGAATCCTAACATTGAATTCAAGCCTAAATTGTCTCTTAAAATTGATCCTACCATGAAATGAATTTGTTGCGTTCTGGAGTTAGTGATTATTTCAATTCCTTGTTCTTCTAAAAATTTTAAATCCTGTAATAAATGATGAAATACAACATGGTTTCCAAAAGCTGTAATATCCTTACTGTTGATGTATCCTAAATGAAAAACAAAATCTAGCTTTGATAATACGCGTTGAGGTAAGGTTGGTAGACTGTAATATCCTGCTGTAATTGATTTCGCATGAGAGCCCAAAGGGCTGTTTATACCAAAATCATCAAAATAAATAAACAATGGTATAGCCAACTTATTAGTAAAGACGCGTGTCTGAGACTTGAAAATATTACCATTTATAAAATTAGTAATAGTATTTTGTGATTGTAGGTCTTCCATATTTTTGATGGTTAAATCTAGCACATCAGGTAATTCAAAAAGTTTCTTTAACTGAAATTTAATTGGCATATAATGGCAGGTATACGTTTTAGTATCAAAAGAAGGAATTCCATGATTTACGCGTTCAGCAATCTGTTGTGAGAAAATGGAACATATAGGTTCAAAAAGATTCTTCTCTTTCAAGGCTTTCAAAAATGTATGTTCAGTCGAAATCCCTTCAAACGGATTGCTACAAAATTCTAGTAAACTATTCAAATCTGTATTTGAATTTTGACTTTCTGAAACTGTGCGAATGCATTCTTCAAGATTACAAAATATTTTTAACATTGATTTTTGTATATTTGGAATTGCTTTTCTTGGCATCATTGGCTCTGAATATAAACATAATGAGAAATTAAATGATTCGTTTTTCAAAGCAGCAATATTTGAATCAAATTGATGTAATTTAACTGGTTTAGTACAAGTTTTTGAAGATGTTTCAATCGGTATTGACATATCATTATTTACATTTGCATCAAGCAGAGTTTTTGCAGGTTGAATAACATTTTCACTTAAATTTGGATTTCTTTTGTAAGAATGCTTACAATTGATATGCGCTCTAAACGTTTTGAAATTCGAAAATTTTTGTGAGCAATTTTCCTGTAAACATTGAATCGTACTATTTGAACTTAAGAAATGGATATCTTGAAAATGTTTCATCAATGCATTCAAATCTGAGATTAATAAGTTGCAAAGAAAGCAAGACAACATATTTGATTATATTTAGTTAGGTAAAAAAATTTTTTAAGTAAAGTATAGTTCAATTTAAATCAGAAAGCTCTGATTTGGTTATGTTTTTAGAAAATTAAGTAAGGAACAAATGCTAGGTAGTTTAAATTCATTTAGAAGAGGGATTCCAAAGAAATATTCTTGAATGAAAAGCCAAGGACCTCTACAGCCTTTCGGGTATTCTAAAGATAGTACATACATTAACTTGAAACATATATCAAGGCTCGACAAAAAATTATCGAATTTCAAAAGCGTTTTATCGAAATAAACATAAAATTCTGTTAATTGGTAGATACTTAAGCCTATAACTATAATAAATGGTTGAATGGTCAAACCTTTGTTATAGTATTTATTTCTTAGCTCTGCAATATTTTTTTCATAATCACTTATCGTTGGAAGGTGAATGATGAAGCTCTCATTTGCATCTGGAATACTTATTTTCTTTGTGTGCTTGGCCGACTTATTAACAAAACGTCCAATGGGTAGTATTACTGCATTCAATAGAACCGTATGTATATAGTCTATGGAATCTGGATAAAAAGATAAAAGTTTTACCTTCAGTCAGAAATTGAAATTATAAAAAATAACTTACTTTGGGACGTTAAATCTTTCGAATTCAAAAATATTTCTCTTGACTTCTTATCATTTATATTCAAATGATAATAGTTCGGTATTTTTGAACTGAATTCTGCCCATTTGCTTAGAAGCAAATTGCTTTTATTCGGAAGAAGAATTTCAAAGTCGATATTTATCTAAAGGAAAAAAAAAATTTCTAAATTAATGCGGATAACGGTTAATGCAGCTCTAAAAATTTCTATTAAAATTTCAAAATTCTATCTAGGTATATTCTATCTATATTCCACCTCAACCAGTTATGAAAAGAAAGCAGAAAAAGCTGTCAGTTAACTTACAAGTTCAGGGGCCTTTGGATTAGAAAACAATGGCCAATTCGTCAAGAAATCAACGTTTGTTGCAGATGATCGAATTTCCCTTTGTCTCAATGTAAATGTACGCTGCCATTTATCCTTCACATCATCCCAGTTTGAAATATCTCGAGCCAGAGAAACTTTTAATGCTTTTAAAATGGTCTCGTCAACCTCTGTAGTGGTACAAATTTGAGTTAAAGGATCGCCCTCCAATTGTAAAGACTCATTTATTTTCGCTTCCAATCGTGATCGTTTTGCTCTTTGATTAACATATCTGTCCCAAAGTTTTCCCCCAGGATTCTTTTTTTTACCACGTGGAATGAAGTAATATTCCTGAAAATAAAATTTTTAAATACAATAATTTATAAAAAAAGAGTCAAAATATGCCAACTTTTATTTCATTAGGGAATTGCTCCAGTATTTCTCCTAATATTGGTGGAAAATCCTTAGGCGATAATTTAACGCCGTTGAAAGAAATATCATCTAAGATTATATTAATTAGATCAGTTCGAAACGAGTCAATCAAATGGTTGTTGGTCACGTAGAAGTCCAAAACCGCTTTCCCTTTGAGACTTTCTAGTAAAATCAGTTTTAACTTCTAAAAATGAGATTTAAACACAAATCGACTATGACTTAAAGTAGTATTATTTTACTTTTTACCTTAGATAGGGGCAAATTTCCAACACCTCCAAAAGATGTAATCGTTGATGTTGTCGCAAGACTAGTCTGGCTTCCCAACCAAGAAACTACTTTGCTGGCAATTGATGCTGACAAAGTATCATCATCAATCCCGAACTGAATCATAAGACAGAAAGCAATCAATTATACAAAATATTTAAGTAAATACATATTATGTATATTGTGCAAATGTTCATACCTCAGTTTTTCTCCAACTGAACAATGTTTTTCTAAAACGTGCACGGAGACCAATCGGTGGAATAGCTTCCTGGATATCTTCTTTTGACAAATATCTTAAACTTTCATAATCAATAGAAGCTTCTACAAAGGAAATTAAATTGTTATTATCGAACAATGAAGGTCTTAAAATTTTTTTGTGGTTTCTATACAAGGATTAACTGACTCAGAATTAAAACACACTTAATTTTGGTGTTTTGTGATTCAAACTATTTTCACGCATTAAAAAATCATTTTTAAATTATTTAGGTACCAACTACGTAAAAACTAATTAAACGACAGCACTAGATAGATATTATATTTATCAGAAGAATTTTACCATAATACTAATTTTTAATGTTGTTTTGTTCTAAGATTAATTAAAAATACTGATTTTAACAAGTACCACAGATAACAAAGAGAGAATATTTTTTGTAAAGTATAATTCTTATGAGTTAAACATTAACGTAGCCGAAAACATTCAATTGTTTATTGTTGCAACGCAACATTCATCAGGAAAAAGAACTTCAAGAAAAAACCCAAATTCTTTGGAAGATGAAACTACCGACGGCAAAACAACATCTTGGAGGTCCGTCACCAAAAATAAAAGCAGCCGCCGCAACGATCATTAAGTTGGTCCCACCCAATGCTATGTTTTATAACACCGCGATCATCATTTTGGCCCCGCTTAAGTCGATGTTTTATCCTTTGCACTAGGCAAGCAAGGTGTGGGTGGCCAAAGACGCACACGAATCGGTGCGGGGCGAGGAACATCGCAACTAACAAAATTGGATGCATGTTTGTGTTCCCGTAAATGTGATCTGTTACCGAAGAGGGTCAACGATCCATAGCTGGACCATAGCTGACCAACGGGGAGAACAGCTGTAGTGGACGATAGCGAGGCGACAATGAATTGAAAACTTAAGTACTATTCACATGAGAACGACCAACGAACGACGAATGAACGAATATTCGTTGATTTTGACATTTCATTCACATTTGTGTTTTGCATTCGTCGCGAATAACAAGAGTTTCTTTTTTTCTGTGGTGTATTTTTTTTTTTTGGTATACAATTTAGAAAAATGCGGTCGAAACTATTAGCAATAAAGAAAAGAATTTTAGTGTCCTTACTAGTTACAAAAATAAAAAAAAGAATGCATGTGCATCCTCTTTGTAAGAAACGAAAAACAGAAGGAGAATATGTTTCTTTAGTAAGCCAATTAGAAAGATATCCATCGAAGTTTTACAAATATTTTAGGATGTCAAAAGAAACATTTGACGATATTTTGAGCGTGATAAAGGAAAGCTTGATTCAGAAACCTTCAAGTTTTAGAAAGGACACCATTTGTGCCAAGGAGAAATTAGTAATCACATTAAGGTAAGAACATTTATATACACATACCTTTTTTCTGTCCTTTTTAGAAATAGTTATCATTTTTTGTTATAGATTCCTAGCTACTGGTGCAAGCTTTGTTGACTTAGCTTACAGATTTCGAATAGGAGTGTCCACTGTCAAAAAAATAGTAGATTCAACCCTTGAGGCTATCATTGCCAACTGCCTAGAAACTGCCATACCCAAATCTCTTTCTAAAGAAGATTGGAAACAAATTTCTTTCGAGTTTTTTGACCGCTGGAACTTTCCAAACTGCCTCGGTGCTGTAGACGGCAAACATGTTTTAACGTTTGCTCCCAAAAAAAGTGGAAGTTTTTATTTCAACTACAAAAAAACATTTTCATACAACTTAATGGCCGTTGTGGATGCGAAATACCGATTTTTGATGGTGGACATAGGAGCTTATGGGAGTAATTCGGACTCAGCAGTTTTCAGTAGCAGTCCTTTTGGCAGCGCTTGGCTTAATAATCCAAGTGAGCTGAATATTCCAGAGGATTCTCCTCTTCCTGGAACAACAACAAAATTACCTTATGTGATAATTGGAGATGAAGGCTTTGCACTGAAGTCAACTATTTTGAGACCTTTTCCTGGCCAAAATCTTTCACATAAGGAAAGAATTTTCAACTACAGGTTATTAAGTTAAGAAATAAGTTTAATCAGCTTTTTTCAAATTCTATTGTTGTTTCAGACTATCCAGAGCCAGAAGGGTTGTTGAAAATGCTTTTGGGATCATGGCCCATACGTGGAAGATTCTTTTAAAACGCCTGGAAGTTGGCAAAGAGTCTGGACATCGCATTATTCTATGCTGTTGCATTCTCCACAATTTGCTTAGAAAAAATAGAGAAGAACGTACAGTTGAAGAAAATTATGTTCAGGAACCAGGAAATTTGAATCTTTCAATTTCAACACCCGCTTCTGGATACGATGTTCGAGCAAAGTTTGCTAACTGGTGCTTAGAGGAGGGAAACGTTAACGTCCAGTATGACATGATTTAGCTAATTTTCGGTACGAATCAGTGAAAAAAGAACAAGCAATAAAAACGTAATTTATCAAAAACGAAAATACTTTTTTATTGAGGAACTTATTGTTTCTATCTTTTCAGTCTATATTTGACTAGCTTAAAACCAAAAATAAAAATACACTTCGGGTGGTATAAAAAAAAATATAAAAATGAATGAAATTCTTACTTACATATAACTTAAAACTAATTTGAAACGAAAAGGTACTTCATACAACTTAAAACTAATTTGAAACAAAAAGGCACTTCATACATCTTAAAACTAATTTTAAACAAAACAAGTAATCAACAAAAAAAATCTATTCATACTTCATATAACTTAAAACTAATTTGAAACCAAAAAAAGGTTATGTACCTACACAAAAAATCACATTTGGTTTTTTTAGTTTTCGTCCTCGAATTCAATTTCGTGGAAAACTTGTAGAGTCAATGATTCGAGTTTTGACTGTTTTTTTCGACTCCACGAATTTGCTCGCTGTGCGAGCGACAGAAAAAACTTTTCTATTGGTGTTGACTCAGGCTCATTAAGCTGACTCAACGCCATTAAAACTCTATCTGTTTCCGACTCAGACTTTCTTTTTTTTTTGGTGCTGGTGCATTAGGAACATTTTCTATTTCGAGGTACTCTATTGGTGACGCATCTGATGTTGTTGGTACCTCGTATATCTCACTCTGCGAAGTATATACATTTTCCTTCCCAAGAGTCATGTTGCCGACAGTTCTAGGAAAAAAACGAAAAATTTCAATGAACTTTCAATAACTAAAGACGAATGTTTCAAAATTACCTTGGTACTTCAATGTTTGGCACTAAAAACTTCATGATCTCGAAATAGCACCATTGTTTCTTCGCACATGCCTGAGAACCACTCGGTACGTTTTTGTCCTTTTTGTAATATTTGGAAAATGTATCCCTCAGGTTTTTCCACCTTTCCTTACATAATTTCACTGAAATAAAAATGACTTGTTGTGAATGAAATATTTAACATATTATTATTTAGAATACCATCAACATTCAAAACAAAAGCAACGTTTCTCCATGTTTCTTCCTTTTTGTTTCTATCAGAATAGAAACGATCTGCTTTATCGTAAAGCAATGGATTTGCCTCCACTTCCAAAATTAGTCTTTCATCAAATTCCTGAAAATATTTCTTTATTTTATATTTATGTCACTGAATTTGATTTAATCAAGGTTTGTTTACCTTTTTTTCCATATTTTTGAATAACAACCACAGGTGAACACAATTTACATCCAAAACAAAAATGGAGAATGAAAAAATGAGGTTAAGCACGCGCGAAAAATTTATTCGTTGGAGTGTGGACGGTATGTGGAACGAGAATAAAGTCTGACAGTTCGTACCTACTAGATGTTTATTCGTAACGAATAAACTTTTTTTCTCAATTTTTTTAATTTTAGGCACAAAAATAAAAGTTTATCCACCTTAAAATAAGTATGAACTATGTTTCCATCGTTTCCGAAAAAATTCGTGAGGAAATTATGCTAGTAAGGTACTTAAAATCACATTTCTTGATTTATTCGTCGTTCGTTGGTCGTGCTCATGTGAATAGTCCTTTAATGACTATTCACATGAGCACGACTAACGAACGACGAATAAATAAAGAAATGTGATTTTAAGTACCATACAAGCATAAATTCCTCACGAATTTTTTGGAAACGATGGAAACATAGTTCATACTTATTTTTAGGTGGATAAACTTTTATGTTTGTGCCTAAAAATAAAAAAATTGAGAAAAAAAGTTTATTCGTTACGAATAAACATCTAGTAGGTACGAACTGTCAGACTTTATTCTCGTTCCACATACAATCCACACTCCAACGAATAAATTTTTCGCGCGTGCTTAACCTCAAAATCATTCCCCATTTTTGTTTTGCATGTAAATTTTGTTCGTTATTCGTGACGAATCTAAAACACTCATGTGAATGAAATGTCAAAATTAACGAATTTTCGTTCATTCGTCGTTCGTTGGTCGTTCTCATGTGAATACTACTTTATAGTCATAGAGGAGAAGTTTTTTTTTTTTTTCTTGTTCATACGATCTCGTCGACAGTTTTTTTGTGGTTGATTATTCGCGGTTGATACCATAATCATTCTTTTTTTTTTTGTATGAAAGTTTTCTTTAACTTTTTTACGCTGAGTATTCTTGCGATACATTTATATTCAATTAATAAATTTAACTGAGTACTTACCTGTTAAATAATGCTTTGCAGCCATCAAATTAAATTTTTTCAAAAAATCATCCAACTTGTCTTCTTTTGCCTTGTATTCTTGAATTATTGGTAGGTTTAATATTATATTACCTTCATTGTCCGTCACAAAATCTATAATTTCATCTACTTCTGCCACCTGTGGATGAACAGATGTAGACAGACTTTCTTTTGAATTCATAATAAGCTCACTTTTCACTAACTTTTCACTTAATAACTTATCACTTCCGACACGAAATGCGACAACAACGAGAATGAACTGATAGAATTCGCTCAAATATTTTGCAATTGCATTGGTTGACAAAATAACGGCACTTGATACAAATTTTGTAGAATTCCATTACTAATAATGTGGTTTCAACACGATTTCATCTTAAATCAACAATCACTAATTTTGTTTCATGTAGCTTCGATTTGTTTCAACGCGACCCATTTTCGTTATTACATGATTCAATGTAGAAACAAAGTTGATTTCATATGCATGCGTTATTCGAACACATCGCTTGTGCGGGATAATTTTTTTTTTTTTTGTAAAAAAGAAAAGGGTGTTCACCTGAACAAGAAAGAATATTTTAGGTTCTTGTCAACGAGTCTCAACATGAAAAATCCCATGGTGGTTCTGTGATTCGATTTTAGATATTTATATTTTTTATTATTCTCTGATAATAAAGAAGTCAATTATAAAGAAAAATCAATTGTAGATACTTTTCTTTTGAACTAATCAAAACTTTCGATAAAATAATTTCTTCCATTGATAAAATTACAAAACATAGTATACCCACATACGTAATAAAGAAATACTATTTTCTATAATTCTAAATTTTTTGATTATGTATTTTTATTAAATGCTCTTTCTTTTACGTGTCAAAATTTTGATTGGTTCAATTATTTTTGTATTACTATATATTTGAGGAAAACTTATTGAAATCGTTAAAGCGGTTTTTTTTTAAACCGGTTTTTTATTTTTCACTTTTTTTAAATGGGTTTCTTAAAAATCAAGATGGTATGCAAGTTTTAAGATCTTGATCTTGTATTGACAAAATATTTGAATTAAATCAAAGGTACAGTTTTAATAATATTTAAAAAAAGTTTAAAAAAAGAAATATGAAAATTTGAAAAAACAAAAATTTCCGAATGTTGAATGCTAATTTTTTTTTTAGGACTTCTCAAATATGAAATTTCACCAGAATCGGGTAAGCTTTTAGCGAGAAAGTCGGTTTTGATTAAAACGGTACCATGAGGGTAACGTTTTTAGACTTTTTCCAAAAAAGTTTTTTACATCGTAAGAAAGATTTTTGAGAAATAATGCTTTACATAAAATCTTATCGAAATCGAAGCCCCTTTTAGGCTGCTCTGCAGAATCTAATTTCAATTTTCAAGCAGTTCAGGCTGTAGATCCATATACGGACAGACAGTCAGAATTGTAGGACATACTTTTTCGTATTCTCTATCATCGTTATGTCATATTTGATTGCAAAATTGAAATTTTTTTTCTGCATGATTACAAAACATGCCTTATAGTACGTTTAATCGCTAGGAAAAATCTGTAAAATGAGCTAAACATTACTCTTTTCTTGAAATACTTGTTTTATTCTACGTAGATGACCGATGTAGTCTTGAAGCCAATATAAGAAGATTGTAAATGGATTTTCTGTGAAAAGTACCTTTCATTGTTTTTATAAATTTTCAAAAACTTAGAATGATTTTCACGTTAGGTTTACAGTGTTTGACTTAGAATTCATTAGAGCATTGATTTTTTTTTTTTAAATGACCCTTAACAAGGCAAATTGAAAATATTATTAGCATTTTGAAACTTGATTACTCAAAAAAGGTTAGCAAAAATAACTTAAAATAAAATGTTAATTAAAGAACAAAGCTCTTTGTCGCATCTTATGCAAAACACCCTGTAGTGTAGACTCGAAAAATAACGGCACTTCTGTTAAATTCTGTGGAATTCAAATATCAATATTGTTATTTCAACATGATTTAATGTAAAATAAACAAGCACAGATTTTGTTTTAAAAAGTTTCGATTTGTTTCAATATGACTCAATCTGCTTTTAACACGATTCATAGTTGAAACAAAGTTGTTGTTTTTATGTCTACATTCATATAGGAGGACTGTTTTTGTTTTTT
Source organism: Melanostoma scalare (assembly GCA_949752695.1). Classification (NCBI taxonomy): domain Eukaryota; kingdom Metazoa; phylum Arthropoda; class Insecta; order Diptera; family Syrphidae; genus Melanostoma; species Melanostoma scalare. The sequence continues at coordinate 128,600,404 of OX456984.1, read as the reverse complement.
GTTACTTAGAAAGATAAAGGGTGTTCATATTCAATCTAGTGAACTAAGAACACTGCCCCGTTACGCGATGTAACAAATTTCTTTCTTTGATATTCCTTAAGACTAAAATCTATGTATGTACATAGTATTTCTTTTTTTGTGTGACATGGCCTCATTTGTCATTATGTATCCAAAAATATGCTGCCTCGCTATGTTTTGTTGGTATCCAGTACATTCTGATTACATGTACATTTTATCATGAAAATAGATTTAAAAAATGCAGTTATCATAGATATACATTAAGTAAGACCGTGGTTGACAAAATTTTATAATTCATAAATATGGTTAAATTAGAAAGATAAGACTTTTGTTTTCTTGACTTAACTTTTATTCTATGACAAAATTTTGCTTGAAAACAATTTGAGCGAAATGAAGATTGAAACAACATGATTTCGATTTGAATGTTTTTGACAAATATAGAAGCGTTGTTGTTTCAATCATCTTTCCTCAACGCAAAGTTAAGAGTTGATTTAACAATTCAAGATGTTGTTTCAACATGTCACAATATCGTTTTGACAATAATCATTTTTATCATAGAATTTCAGTCTTCAACATTTTATTTCAACACGGCCGAATGTTAATTTCATTGAAACCAATTTGAATTTGACACGAACATACTTATGATTTGTTTTAAATCTTAATTATTGTTGAATCATCAATGTTATCGTTTAAAATAACACGTAGGAATGTTAAAACAAAATGAAATAATATTAAATCAAAACGAAATCATTTAACGAAGAAAAAATCGCATTCCATTAAAATCGACAATTCATCACTTTGATTTTACATTGCATTATTTTTTGTGTGCATGTGATAGCGCCATCATGGACACCTGTTTTGCAGCGTTTGTAACTGCCAAGATCTCGGCTTGGAAGACGCTGCTGTGATTAGGAAGTCTGAAAGAACTGGCAAGTTTTAGGCTTTCTGAAAAGAAACCTGCCCCTGTTCCAACTTCCATTTTTGAGCCGTCGGTATAGATTGATATAGACGTCTCGTTCAGGTAAGGTGTTTCATTCTCCCAATCCTGTCTATTGGGGAAGCTGGTTGTGAAGGATTTTTTAAAGTCCAGGTATGGAGTTATGTAATCCGTGCAGATGTTGTTTTCTGCGTATCGCGATAATATCTGTGCGTGTCCTGCTTGGCTGGTTTTCCAGACATTACACTGGTTTAGTCTAAGTGCACTGTTTGCTGCCGCTTCTTGAACACAGAGGTCAAGAGGTGTGAGATTGAGGATTACTTCTAAGCTCGCGGTTGGTGTAGTTCTCATTGCACCAGTTACGCAAATACAGGCTGATCTTTGTACTTTGGTTAGGGTTTTTAAATGCGTGGATTTTTCCAGCGCCTTCCACCAGACCAAATTGCAATAAGATAGGATAGGTCTTACAATGGCAGTATACATCCACAGGATGATTTTGGGATTTGGTCCCCAGTTTTTGCCAAAAATCCTGTTACACGAATACAGTGCTATCATAGACTTTTTGTATCTTTCTTGTATATTGGGACCCCAATTTAGTTTTTTGTCCAGATCACTGTTTGAGAGCTAAGAGGATCTCATTCATGACTTGGATCCAGAGCAGGGGTGAGAGGATACCTCCTTGTGGGGTTACTCTTGACACAAACTTTTTCAAGTTTGCACCTCCCAGTTCACTGTGGATCTGACGTTTTGTTAGCATATTCATGATCCAATTTGTTATTGTTTCTTCAACTTCTAGATCATTTAGGGCCTTCTTAATTGCACTGTTGTGTACATTGTTGAAAGCTCCTTCAATGTCTAGAAAGGCTGCCAGAGTGTATTCCTTATCTTGCAGCGTTTTTTCTATGGTTCTTACTACACAGTGAAGTGCTGTTTCCACACTTCTTCCTTTTGTGTAAGCATGTTGAAAGGTGGATATTACTTCCGGTTTCATAAAGCTACGGATATGTAAATCAAGTAACCTTTCAAAAGTTTTCAGTATAAAGGAGGTCAGACTTATAGGTCTGAAGTCTTTTGCTTCTGTATGGCTGGGTTTGCCGGCTTTCGGTATGAAAACGACTTTAACTTCCCGCCATATTTTGGGAATGTAACCCCATATGAGGCTACATTCAAAAATGTTCTTGAGATGTGGGATGACTTTTTCTCTGCTTTTTTGAAGCATCATAGGGAAAATGCCATCGAGACCCGGAGATTTAAAAGGGGAGAAGGAGTTGATAGCCCATTCCAACTTCTCTTCTGTTACGATATCTGTCGGGATTTCATGTCTAGAGTAATTAGTGGTATCTACTTCACTGTTCTCTATAGGGCTGCACCCAGGGAAGTGCGAATCGAACAGATGTTCCAGACTCTCTACCGGGGATTCAGTCCAGTGGTTATCCGGTCTCTTCAGAGAACCAAGAGGTATGGTCTCCTTAGAGAGGATTTTCCGTAGTCTGGCCGATTTGTTCGTACACTCAATTTCGCTGCAAAAATTTCTCCATGAGCAGCGTTTTGCTCGTTGAGTTTCATTTTTGAATTTCCTTTGGCTGGATTTGTAATGTTCCCAGTCATTTTCGGAGCCGGTTCGTTTGGCAGCATTGAAAAGTCTTCTGGTTTCTTTCCTAATGCTGCTCAGCTCGTTGGTCCACCAAATTGGCTTTTTGTTCTTTTTTACCGTTGTGATCAGAGGACAGCTTTTATCCAGGGCATTTCTCAGAATCTCTGTGAGTTCTGCAGTCAACTTATCAAGGCTTTGCGGTTCAAGGTACCTATTTGTATTGAGGGAATCTATGTTATCGTCTACCTCCCTACTAAAGGTAGCCCAATCTGTTCGTCTATTATTACGAAATGGTTTGATTGGGGATCTGTAGTAGGAATGATAAAATTTATCAGACGATGGTCTGAGAATGAGAGTTCTTCTAGTACTTTCCACTGCTCTACTGGACAAGTGTCCGAGTTGTTTGTGAGGGTAATGTCAAGTACTTCTTTACGGTTTTTCGTAACAAAGGTAGGTGTGTTACCTCTATTGATAACCAAAAGATTGTTTCTTAAAATAAATTCAAATAAGAGTTCCCCCCTAGAATTTGTGTCGGTGCTTCCCCATTGCACATGCACAAGCTGACTCGTCTTAGAAGTGGTATTGAGTTGTGGTTCAATCTCACAATCACTTCAGTGCCTGTCTCCGTTTTCTCCACCTTCCTGATCTTCCATTGATCACTCAGAAGTTCGGCATTTAGTGAAAGGATATACCTTTCCAGCCGATCGCGGGGAATAGCAGGGCCTCTGACCAATTAATTTAATCTCACTGGCAGTCACAAGCCGTAAATCGGCATTCTGCCAGGGAGCTGCCGTCTTCTTCACGAACTCCTGGAGCCATTGAAGGGTCCATTCATTCTCGCAGTTCATCATCTTGAAACCATGGACGGTAGTGAGGTCACCGAAGAGTGGCGGTTGCCTACTCTTAACGATCGCCTCATTTACCTCTTACAGGATTCTTAGTTCAAGTAACTGCCATTCGTCTTCACTCAGTTTGCGGTCGGGTTTCCCAAAGTCGGCGATAGCGACTGGGTGGCCCTTTACAGCAGGGACTGAGGAGGAAAACTAAAAATAAGTTGTTCATATGAATAGTTTTTGAAATATTAATTTTCAAAGTCAAAATTTAAAAAAAAAACATAATTTTTTTTCTTCAAACCATTTTTTTTTTTTTTTCAGAATTTTACTTAATTAAGTAGTATTTTTCTGGCTTATTTTCAATGTTCTTATTTATTTTTGATCAAACACAAAAAACCGGATGCCAAAATAAACTGTAGTTTTTGAGAAAACCAAAAATTACAAAAATGGCTTTTAAAATTTTTTTTTTTTTTTGAGTTTTTTTTTCGTTATTGGATTCTTAAGTGAATTTACGAAATAAAGGATGAATTTTCTCTGTACTTTTTTTCACTTAAGAATCACTTAAGAGTCCAATAACGCAAAAAAAATTTTAAAAAGTCATTTTTGTAATTTTTGGTTTTCTCAAAAACTACAGGTTATTTTGGCATCCGGTTGTTTGTGTTTGATCAAAAATAAATAAGAGCATTGAAAATAAGCCAGAAAAATACTACTTAATTACGTAAAATTTTGAAAAAAAATGGTTTGAAGAAAAAAAATTATGTTTTTTTTTTTTTAAATTTTGATTTTGAAAATTAATATTTCAAAAACTGTTCGTATGAACAACTTATTTTTAGTTTTTATTTAATGTTTAGGTTTTTGGCTTTTCAAAATGCTATAGCGCGACTCTGTAGGTATTACCGTTATTTTTAAATAATATTTTTTCCATTTTTAGTGATTTTTTTCTTAAATTGCCCCTCCCGCCTAAACGGGGGAAAATGGACCCCCCCCTCCCATACGATTTTTTGCTTGTCTAGGTCCCACCTACACACCCTATCTTTTTGTCACACCTTATGCAAATCACCCTGTATATAGATGTTTTTGTTGGTATAGACTAACGTTCTTTATAATAGTGTAAAGATGTTTTTTTTTAACCTTTTAACCACTTAAGATTTATTTTTTATCATAAAGGTCTTAGGTCAACCAATTCCATTTATTTTATGTGGAAAAAGTCAACCAAAGAGAGATATTTTTTTAAATAAATGATAAATCTCAACCAAAGACCTAAAAAATTATTTTATAAAAATAAATCTCAGTAAAAGAGCAAAATGTTGGTCGACAATGTGATATCTCTCACTGAGAAACTGAATGAAGCAATATGGTTTCCAATTATTTTCGAGCTCTGTTCGGAGGTCTCTCTTTCTCTTCTGTGGGGGTGTGGGCGCAAATTAGGCTAGTGTTGACGAGTTTAGCTCCGATGCGGATGGTCTTTATACGCTCATTAACTAAATTTCGGCTGATAACCTTATCCCTGAGTCTACCTCAATCGACAAATCCGCACCCAAATAAGCTTTGTTTATTTTGTCTGTAGCAGTCGCAATAGTAGATGTCGCAGTTTTTTTATCTCTCTATGCCCAGCCATTCCATCGCACTTCTTTGATGGCGGTTATTTCTGCATTGTAGTAGTCCAGGTCGTCCTCTAAATCTCTAGCTGCGCGTAATCTGTTAAAGGATCTTACGTTCAACGTGCGGATCCGGAGGTCTTTGTTCTTTTTTCATTTACTTGGGTCGTCAACGTTGAGATCAAAATTGATATCCATATTATACCATGTAGTTTTTATAAAGCAGGGTAGTTCATCCCCACGCACAACCCCTAAGAGGGCCAGGTCTTTTTGTTATCCAGTTGGCCGGATAATCCAGAAGCAGTACCCAACTGCAGGGGTATGAGAGGTGCCGTTGGCTCACCAGGAGGTCATTCGCCACCATACTTCAATACTCTCTCCTAGTATTGAAAGATCCTGGAAGAAAATTAAACCAAATACGTCGGAGAAGCTCATTCAGATGTTTATGCTTTTTTGACTGCTGAATTCCACCGTAGATTTTGTAAGTTGAATTCATCCGTTGAGACATTCTTAAAAATCTCTGGTTGACCACTGAGCTTCGGGAAGTCAGCCATTATCCGCAGAGCATTATAGTGTTGGTCTACTTCTTCTCCGGACCTTTGTCACCACTCGCACCTACTAGTTTAGCAGGTCCTCTCCGGGTGGAGCATCCCAGTTCCCAGTGGTTACCACGTGGAGGTATAGTATGTGCATTTGACGTGTACTATAAGTTGCAACATCTGGGCGCCGCCAAGTTGACACCAATCACAGCCTTCCCGAATAGTACACTGCCAACCAAATTGTCAATTTGACACGATAATTTTTTTAACCCAAAAAAACAACTTTTTTTTTGAAATTACACGATTTTGTTAATGTTTGACATTTTTCAAAAATCGTCGGTCGTTGTGTAGGAAATACCTTCAACTTTAATAAACTTTTGAATTTTTTTCAGCTACTCATTTGGCTGGAATGATGTTAGCAGTTGGAGAACTTTTTAATATAGCTGAAAATAAACCATACCACCATAAACCTACCACTGTGTACCCAAAACTTCAAATCTATCGATTACTTTGTTTGAAAATTACTCCTGAAAATTGCCTGCATGGGTTGCACTGGTAAAACAACCAGAAAAATTTAAGAGAAACAATGACTTTGTAGTCCTTGCTACGTCTTTAGCAGAGATCTTCAAAATATATAATTTATTTATTGCGTGATAATTGAATGAACCATCTCCCAAAAACATTAGCCAAAATCTGATTTATCGATCTCAGCCGATAATAATTAAACGTTTCACTTTGCATATTCAATTTTAACAGCTAAACTTCTATTCTTTTTTCAGCATAATGAATTGATTATAAGACAAAAGTACTACATGAAACATGACTCAAACGTTTCTAAGCTAATAACATAAGAATTTGCCACCTTCATAAATGCCTCTCCATATGGTTTACCAACTTATTATCCGCTCAAATGCTAACATGGCACTCTAGATTTTCTTTTCCTCTTCAATTGCTCTCTTTGCACCGAAATCTGACAAGATGCTTGAAGCTAAAGCAGCACTTAAGTCATCTTAGGCAGAACCTTGAAGTGCTTTGAAAGGGAAATGTGTGCATATCTTAAAAGCATTTTGAATTATCCACTTGCATGATTGATGTACAACGGTGTACTCTTAACTTTTTCAATAATGAACAAATTCAGACTCAGATTTACATATGCGTTCCCTTCTTTAAAGGACATTTATTTCATAGATAAAAACCTTCAATTTGTAAACATTTAACCACATTATACGCACACTATAGCAAAAACATATTAGAATTATACAGAAACAATATAAGTATTGTGCTTATCGTTATATTAGTAAGTAAGTAAGTAAGTAGTTTTGTTGAGGCATATATAACTAAGTACATGTTATTACTTATAAACTAAATTTAATAAATCGGTCGACTTAATGATATGTCTGACTTCATCAAAGTTTAAGAAAATGCCATTTAAATTAATTTCATTAAATTGATTGCATTGTAAATTAAGCTTACATTATTATTAAAGTGTACACTTGCTCCCGGTGTACAATCTCAGCTTTGCCTTTTTGGCTTTTACTTATGACTATAACTTAAAACTAATTAAAACTAAATAAAACTAAAAGGTCAATCTCATCTTTTCTAGGATGTGAATATTTAATTATTCATACATACAGGAATACACAAGCTTTAGGTTCTCTTAAAGAAAATATAAATATTATATTATCTCAAGAAAACCCAAAACTTGTGTGTTGAAAACAAAGGTTAATGTGGGTGAACAGATACATTAATTAATTAATATTTTAATCGGTATCATCCCCTAAAATTAAGCGGGGATGCTTTTTCGTAAAACGGCACGGAGAGGATATTACTTGAACCAGGGCTCAAAAGAGGTGTAGATCGTTCATTCAGAACATTAAACGGGGATAAGTAGTAACAATCATTTATACTTAGCTCAGTGTGGAAATCAATCAAGGATCTTACAAGTGGATTCGGATGCGAACTAATGCGTTCCATTTTTTTAATAAGCAGTTCAACTTGATAGGCCATCAGAGGTATAATTTGTGCTGTTTCATATATGTATTCATTAGAGTAGAATTTTTTGTTAGGCCTTCTAAATTTTCCACAACAGAATCTCAAAAGTTTTCTTTCAAAAATTTCCATTTCCCTGGCTACAGATGGTGAGATCGTAGACCAAATAGGAAAACCATACAAAAGTATTGGTCTTATCAACGTTTTATACATAAGTGTCTTTGTTTTTGTGGACACTTGTTTTGAGATAATTAAAGGTTTAAGCATCGCAGAAACCATTTTGGCTCTATTAAGAACTAATCTTGCATGCTTGTTAAATAAAAATCTATTATGAAAATGTATACCTAAGTATTTTGTTTCATTTTTTAATGTTATTTGGGTTTCGTTTATTCTCAAAGAAAGTATTTTACTTTCCTTTACAGCAAGATAATGACCTTTACCAGAAACCAGTAGTTTCTAAAGCACGTTAAGCCACATTTATCGGTATTTATTTTGAGTCTCCATTTTTTAAAATAGTTTTCCACAAGTGGAAGGCTTTGTTTTATTTTGTCCAACGCAACACTTGGCCGGGGATCGCTTGCAAGTATAGTGGTATCATCAGCGTAATGAATTGATCCTGGTTCCTCAGTTATAGGATCAGAAAGAGGGAAATCATGAATGAATATATTGAACAGGGAAGGGCCAAGGATTGATCCTTGAGGCACACCCGAGAGTATACGAAAAGGTTCCGATTTTTCAGTTTTTATTGAAATTGCCGTAGTTCGACCTTCGAGAAAACTATATATCATTTTGACGAGCCAGTCAGGGCATCTTAGATTTAAAAGCTTAAATATAAGCCCGTCGTGCCATATCGAATCGAAAGCTTTTTCGAGATCAATATCTAAGCTAACAGTGCTTTTCTTGTTTCTTAAGTTTTCCACAACCTTATTTTGAATAACGAGTAACGCGTGTTCGGTTGAGCAACTTTTTTTGAAGCCAAATTGATTGTTTGGAATAGTGTTTGCTTCTTCTAAGAACCTATTCAAATGATCTGTCAGAACTCTTTCGAAAAGTTTTCCAGTATTAGAGAGCAATGAGATTGGTCGAAAATTGGATATATCTTTCGCAGCTTTTGTTTTTGCTATCGGTATGATTATTGCTTGTTTCCAAGCCCTAGGAAAATAACCATTGTTTATACAATGGTTAAATATTAAGGACAAAACCGTATCTAGGGAAGATGGACATTTTCTGAAATTAGAAATTTGATCGATTCCAGCTGATTTTTTGTTGTTCAAAGCAACCCTAAATTCTCTGACTTCTTCGGACGTAGTAAAGTTGGGTCTGGGCCTTGTAGCATTGTTTGAAAGTGAGAAATTTGTTAAGTTTTGACCAAAATGAATCGATTTGAATAAGTTTATTGCATCTGACACTTCAGTTTCAAAATTTTGATTTGGTACCGTCTCGGGACCAGAGTAAACTAAAGAGTAAAAATCTTTAAACGCGTTTAATTTGGATTCCATATCATTCAAGTTCTGCCCGTTGTATGTAAGTATGTCCTTAGAGATATCAGTTCCAAAATATTTCCTCCCCGTTATTTTATCTATTTCCTTAAAAGCAAATGGTGAAGGTTTGATTTTCTTAAGTCTTGATTGAAATGCTTTATTTAAGTCTATATTGACATTATCTCTTATGATTTTACTCAGGCATTGGATCTTAGAATGTAGTTGATGATATTCTGGATTTACTCTATTTAAATATCGATGATAAGTTTTTTTCAGTTCTTTTAGCCATAAACTACGCAAATCAATTAGTTTTTTTGTTCTTTCAGAGATGGAATGAAATTTTTTGTTTTGGGGTTGGACTAAAGCTGAGTGCAATTCAACATTTGATGAAATAATCAAATTAAGTTTATCTATAGACGAATCAATTTCATTGTTCGAAAGGTTTCTATCATCAGGAATGACAAGGGACGACAAGTTACAATGTAGTCTTAGTCTAAAAGCATCCCAGTCAGTGTTTTCAAAACTTCTGAATGTGTCTGGAGGCACTAGGATTGGAAGAAAGTTGTACAGTTTTATTTCTACAATGATTCCAAAGTGATCCGATACAACCGGAAAGGTTTTACATGTCAGGGTGCTTGATGGGCTAGTGGCAATGTCAGCAATGCTCATTGTTGATGTTTTAATAAAGAAGTCTAAATATGAGGACGTTCTGGGGTATGTTGGGCCATCAGAAGGAATTATATCCAGATTAAAACAGGGACCATTATTAAACCAATTGTGAAATAGGTTTCCATTATTATTACACACTCTATCACCCCAGGCAGTATGTCGTGCGTTGAAGTCCCCTCCAATCAGAGCTGCGTCAAAACTAACAATAAGCGAATAAAGTCTATCTAGTTCTCCAGATAGATTATTACCAGCATTTGATGGTATATAAATACTACCAAGAATTAAGCGCAGAGTAGACCCGCTTGGATTCACTGACGAAATACAAACAAGGCAAACTGAAAACTTACTACTTTCGAAAGGAACTGAGCTGAACTTGAAATTTTTGTTCAAAAGAACTGCCGTTCCTCTCCCTGAATCATTTCTTATGATGTTGAAATCGTCAAAAGTTGGTTTGTGTCTTGCAGATAGACGAGTTTCAGACAAGAAACATATTTGTGGTTTTTAATTTTTTAAAATATCTAAAAGTGCGGTTCTTTTTGCATTTGAAATTATAGAATTAAAATTTATCGACATTATTTTTAATTTGGTATTGTCCATCATTATGTGACAATGGAAGCTACAAACTTAAGGTAAGAAAACATTTTTTCTTCCTTACTTTGCAGCTGTTGATATGTTGGCCGGAATTGTCTTATTTTGACCAAAAGATCTTTGAACGTGATATTGAAAAAATTCTCTGATTCATTAAGGAAATCATTCAAATCCCCCTTCGTTGCATTTGCCTGACTAATCAGTGGCGGTTGGTTGTTATTACTCACATTCACATGAAAATGAGGCCCTCGTTTGTAAGTATTCGTTTGCCTCATAAAGCCCTTTGCTGAATCAGCGTACGAAATATTTGTGTTGACTAAGTTATTAATTGCATTTTCTACAATACCTTTTGTTTTATTTGAATTTTGTCTAGCCATTTCGGTTGTCATCAGCTTTTTTTCTTTATGTTTTAGGAATGCAGGGCACCCCTGATAACTAGCTGCATGTCCTATCTCATCGCAATTAACACACTTAGCTGGAGGATTTTCCTCATTTTTTTCCCTACGTTCTTTAGAGGCTTTTGTACACACCTCAGAATCATGTGATTCACCACAAATTACACATCTCATTACATATGTGCAACATTCCCCTGAATGTCCAAATCGTTGACACCTAAAGCAACGAATCACCGTACGGTTAAATTTCTTTTCCCAATAAACCCTTTGGTAAAGTAAATACTTCACACATGTAAGATCCTTAATTGATTCACCAACCTCAAGCTGTACCAGAAACATATTTAATTTTAAATTGAGTTCTTTAGAACGTGATGTAGCAAAAGGTGTTATCTTACAAATCTTAATGTTTGGTCCATTCAGCCTACCACCGTCATCGCGAGAGGACGTGCACAGCCGGAGAAATACAAAAAACCCACATTCAATTACGGATTAAAAAGGGACAAACACCGTCTACCTGCCAGGTACCTGACCGGAAATTCCCAGAAGGACCTGTTCGAAGACGAGGGTTAATCCCCTGATCATTAACTACTAATCACCAATTTACAAAAATTAAAAATTTTTTTTTTTCCAGGAAATAATCCACCCATTTTCAGGGAAAATAATTTATTTAATTACTAATCCCTAATAAAAATTTCAGGAAATTCCTAATAACTCATTTTCAGAGGCATGGAGAAACTTACTCCTGATACAGCGTTCGCAGCCCTGGAAGCGCTTGTTAAGCGTATGGCTACCGACTTGGGGCCTACGCGCGGACCAAGGCTTTCAAACCTCATCAGAGAGCTACAAATGCAGCTTAATCCGGAGGAAGGGCAGACTGCAACACCCCCGGAGGATTGTCAAATGGGAGAGGATATGATCAACCTCACAGGCGACGAATGTGTACCTTCTGAACCCGAAACCTCGAGCTCAGAAGATGGAGGAAAGGGCGCTTCAAAGCGACAGAAAAAGACTTTGAAGAAAAACAACAAAAAACGGAAGGAGGAAACCCCAGTTTTGACAGTGGGGCTAGCCACCCAGCGTACGTCTGAAATAATGAGCGACGCTAAAGAAGTACCACCGCCACCACCAGCACCATCATCACAGGCAAAATCACACGGAGCAATAAAGAGCGCCCCACCATCGACCTCTACAACACCAGCAGCACCAAAAACTAGCGATCCGACCAAAGGCCCCGGAATGCCGCCAATTTTCTGTTTCTCAGGAAATATTGCGGAGATCAGCCGGTTCTGCAAAGGGAAAAACTTGGCGGTCACATTCAAGAATCGCAACACCAAAACCACAATTATTAACGCAGGAAACCGCCAGTCGTTTGAAGGGATTAAGAAATTCCTCAAGGAGAGGAAAATCCAGTTCAACTCCTTCACACCACGGGAGGATAGGAAGAACTTACTTCTTCTGAAGGGGATACATCACTCGTACGCAGCCGTTGAGGTGGAAGACGAACTGAGGATAGAGGGCCTCCCTGTCATCAGAGTAACTGAATTTAAAGCCAAGAGGGCAAAGGGTAAGTCCTACAACAACTTTGTTGTTGAGCTCAACAAGAGCTGCCAACTCAGCGAGGTGTATACGAAGACGTTAATAATGAACCAAAGGGTTCATTGGGAGCGCCTTAAATCCAATGACATCGTGCAGTGCAGGAACTGTCAACGATTCGGTCACGTTGCCACCAACTGTGGCCGTGAATACGTGTGCGTGAAGTGCAAGGAGACGCACGAGCCAGGACTTTGCAAACGGACTACTAACACAGGATTAGATGTCTGGTGTGCAAACTGCCAAAAGGAAGGACATCCGGCTAGTTTCAAAGGGTGCCCAGCCCTGAAAGCTAGGCTGACAGAGAGGAATAAGGTCATCGCTGAAAAAAAGGCCCAGCAAGAATTCCTCGCCAAATCCACATCAATGGCAGCTCGCCCAACTGTCAGCTACGCATCGATGATCAAAAATGGACCAGCACACAAGCCAACCACATCTAAGAAGCAACTACAGCAACAGCAACCAACTGCCAAACTTGCCAAAACAATACCAGCCAAACCCACTAAACCAGCACCAGCCTCAGCCTCACCTATCAACCTCAACAACGAGGCACAAAGGATGTTTGGGAATGACCTAGTTACCCTCATACAAAAAGCCAAGAGTGCTGAATTTACCAACTACAACAGCTTGAGTGAAGGAGATAAGTCCGTGGCCTTAGCCACTTTCATATTCCAAATATGCAATTAAAGAGGCTCCGCATCATGACGTACAACGTAAATTCGTTGTACAGCCTGGAAAAGAGGACGTCATTTAACATGTTCATGAAGAACAATAGCCCGGATATAGCCCTCATCAGTGAAACAAATGTCGCAAGGCGCAACAACATTGACGTCATAGGATACAAAACCTTCCGACAGGATAAATCCGAGGATCGCGTTGGAACAGCAATCTATGTCAGAAATAACATAGTTGCCAGCACTAAGGAAATCTTCGTCACAGGCCTACTGACCAGCGAAGCAACAGCCGTCACCATCCAATTAGGAAATGATGAATCCCTCTCAATAATCGGAGTATACTTCAAATGCAACTCAACTAGAAGGAATATCCAGAGTGATCTTCATATCCTGAACAACATCATCTCCAGAAGCACGTATGGGCTCATTGGTGGCGATTTTAATGCCAGACATACCCGCTGGCACGACACGATCATAAGTCCAGCAGGCAGAGCGGTTACAGACTGGCTGGATACGTTTGGCTCTCAACATTCACTGGCAGTTGTCTCCCAACAAATACCAACATTCCCGAGGACGCCATCAACACTTGATTTCTTTTTAATAACAGCAAATTTTATCTTTCTCGTTCCAGAGTTGCAGAACTACACCTGCTCAATCATATACAGTGACACGGACCACGAAGCAGTTCAAGTAAACATAAAGCTGCGCCAGCCACTTCTTTTAGCCGCGGAAGCGCCGGAACATTACATCAACTACAAGAAACTCGACCCAGAGAAGCTTAAAAGGGACGTTGAGGAAACTTTGGTACTGCCTGACCAAAACAGGAACCTGCTCAATTCGGAAATTGACGCTGCTGTTGAGACGCTAGAGCACGCAATTACCAGCGCACTTGACCGCCAAAAGCAACCGAAGAAGAGTAGTGATAGATACCAGCATCTTCCTGACTACGTGAACAACCTGTACAAGCACAGGCAAATATTGCGTAAGAGGCTACAGCGAATCCACCAAAGGGAACTCAACACGACCAATGTCAGCTATCGAACTGTTTGGAGCGAGCTCCAGCAAATCAATGTAATGTTCCGGAATGCGATCCGTCACTACAATGATGTTCAAATCCAAAAGAGGCTACAAGAAATAAAACCTGGACCTGATGTGTTCAAAAAAATCAACAGGATAGTTGGTTGTAAGAATTCAATCCCGGAAGCCATCACAACCAACGAAGGAGATGCTAAAACCAATCAGGAGAAAGCGGAAGCGTTCGCAAAACATTTTGAAGGCAACTTTGTGCCCACACCAACCGATGACCCTGACTTTCTGGACGAAATCGAAACATCCGTTCAACTGACCCTTGGGCCCAACACTGATGAAACCACTTTCAGCAACACCAATCTGTCGAGTGACCCAGTCAACTGTCCAAACCTGTGCAATCCGGAAGAAATTGCGGAAATAATCAACAGCTCCAAGCCCAAGAAGTCAACAGGACCAGATGGTGTTTCTAATTTCATCCTGAAGAGGCTCCCACAGACAGTGATGATATTCCTGGCCATCATAATGAATAATTGCGTCAACAACAGCTACTTTCCCGGAAAATGGAAAACGGCCAAGATAGTGGCGATTCCGAAAAAAGGCGATCGGAATCTCATCGACAATTACAGGCCCATCTCCCTACTGAACAACCTAAGTAAGCTCCTGGAGGAGCTTTTACTTAGGAAATTAAAGAAGTTCTGCCGGGAAAATAACATCATCCCAGATATGCAGTTCGGCTTCCGGGAAAAGCATTCAACCCTACATCCGTTGATGAAACTGCATAAAGACGTCACCGCAGCCCTCAACAACCATCGGGTCACCGTCGCTTGCTTTTTGGATGTCGAAAAAGCATTCGACAGCGTATGGATTGATGCTCTCATCCATAAACTCCATCTACTAAATTTTCCAGCTCCGCTAATAAAAATAATTTTTTCCTTTCTCTCCCACAGGAACTTCTTCGTTCAAGTCGGAAGCGCAAAATCAGCCACCAAAAGTATCAGAGCAGGAGTTCCTCAAGGATCGAAGCTAGGGCCATTCCTCTTCAACATAATGACGTCGGACCAACCTACCCCAAGGGAATGCGAAAACTTGCTTTACGCTGACGACTCCTTAACATACTGCATGTTCAATCGGTGCTTCTACCGAATGATGTAGGCTAGATCACAGTGTATCACTATGATTAGCAAGGGTGGTTACAGTGCAACACTATAACACCTTGAGATGATAATGAAGAGGTTTCAAGCAGACTCACTTGAAGGTTCGTGTAAAAGTCTTGGTTGGTTATTTCAAAATCATGCTTTATTTCTGATTGACTTAATATTTATACCTAAAAATTGCTTACTCTACATATTTACAAATGTGCATAAGAAAACAAAAACAAAAGAAAATAATTTATAGTTTCGAATATCAAATGACGTTACTGAATTGAACATTAAAGAATTATTGCTGACAAGTAATGAACATAAAAAAGGTGTGAATGAAAACAATACAAATTAAATGATATTATTGCTGATAATGCACGAACGAAAAAATACAATTTTATCCCAAAGACAAATAACTGTTTTATTGCTGACAGCAGAAAAGTTACCAAATGCATACAGTGTGATTGAAAATAGAATGCAAAGAAAAAAGATAAATAATCTTAGTGACGTAGAAAAACTAAGAGTGCAAGAATGTAAACATCCTGCCCCGCGCTGATGATCCCAGGCTTCATCAGAAGGTTAGTTTCTAGATGGATATGGTACAACTTGATGAGTTGGTTGTCCGCGGAGACGGAACTGGATGAGGGGGCTTCTGTCGTCCCTTTATTTTCTTGTAAATAAAGAAGATAAGTGCTATGAAAATGATAATTAATCCAACTGAACTCGAAACAACATGAGGAGTGTTATGAAGACTGATTGTAGTAGGAAGCTCAAGCTGTTGAAGTTTAATTTGTTCTCGAAGTTTATTTAGCTCAAGACTGAATGAACTGAGGTTAAACATGTTGTACTGAGGAGAGGCTAGGCGAATTACGTCTTCACTGTGTATATTATTGTTAGTAATCCTGGTGTATGAGGCTTGAACCGTTGATGAATAACTTTGTTGGCCTTGAAGTGTTAAGTGCTTGTCTTTGGCTACGCAATTGGGCTGAAGTTTCAATAGCCCACTTCCTTTCAATGCTAAAAATGAGGTTTGATGATTACAAACAACATTAAGCACAGCTTCTTTGTTTAATGAAAATATCCATTGATTTGTGTCAGGAAGTTTCGTCCATACTGATTCCGCCTTGACAAATTTCAGTTCACAGGTGGAAATCTCTGAGTTATTGTTGAGTAAATTCATCTCGCACATACTCAAATTGGTTCCAGATTGATACACCGGGTGAGTTTGCATACATAAATGATGATTTCCATTGAGCGTTGAACATTTTGAAAGTTCACCTTCAGTGATTGGATAATATTGGTCATGATGAGCACTTACTGCTAGCATGTCAGTTGAGGGTTGAATAATCATGTAAGTATTATTAGCTGGTGCCGGAATGGGAATAAGCTTGTAAATTGAAAATTCCTCTAAGCTGAGTAATGGTACTTCTATTTTGAAAGTTATGTAATTTGAACTGATGTGACCCTCCACATTCATTAGGTTGTAGAGTTGTAAAATTTGATCGGGTTCTACGGCGATGCGAAGACCTGGAGGAAGATGATTTCTTATTTTTGCTACTTCGGTTACGAGTTGTTGATGAGTGATTAAAAGATGATTTACTCGTCCACGGTGCGTGTCAGTCAGAACGTCTGCTATAGCTGTCTGCATTCTCTGAATGTTGATGATAACTAGTGTTGCATGCGTGCACCATGATAAAAATAATTCCTTCATTTTAGTTTGGTACAATTCTTCAGTGACATTGCTTAAACTGTTGAACAATTGACTAAGTTGTTGGTCAAGTGCTTGTTTTCTTTTGATTGAATCTTCTTGACTCAATCTGACAATGTTGATAGTGGAATCTACGATGGAGGTATGATTTTTTAGTAGTCTCATAAGATGGTCTTCGTTTAATTCGATGCCTTTAAATTTTTGAGATATATCTTCAGCATATTTAGAGTCGAGGACTCCAAAAAGTGAGTTTGCTATATTTCCAACAACATCGACGGCGCCTCGTCTCCTTCTTATAGATAATTTGGTAGTTCCGATCAGGTTGTCTTCATTGAGCTCGTTTTTGATGACTTGAAACTGGTGAACCATTTGAAGACACAGTTCGTTACCGGATAGGTTTTTACAAATGTGGTTAAGTATTGTAGTTGTATTTTCCAAAGCTTCAAATTCCATTCGGTAAGGCTCGAGGTTGTAGAATACTATGATGTTCCATTTGTTATGAATCAGGCTGATTGTTCCGTGTCGGTGAAAATGCATTCCTGGTGAAGTGTTGTTGAAAGTTGTTACTTCAATGTCACTTGTCAATACTGCTGGTAAAAGAAGACCAATCAAAAGCATCGTAGTAAGTGGATTAAGATTTGTAGAATTTCTCGCTGCCTTTGACGTTGTTGTTTCATCAGGAGTGGATCTATCGCTTCTCCGTTTTCGATCTGTTGATGGCGGATTCAACTCGACTTCATCATTTTCTATGAGGGGGGCAAGCTTATGTATGGGGCGCCTCAACATGCCAGATTTAGTTCGCACGTCAGCGACACGTACCAAGCCGTCCTTTCCGACGTGGATATGCTCGATTCTGCCAAGTGGCCATTTCATTGTTGGCGTATTGTCTTCTTTCATGATAACAATGGTACCAATTTTGATATTGTTTGATTGTTTTTTCCACTTTGTTCGATATTGAAGCTCGTTAAGGTATTCCAGAGACCATCGATTCCAGAATTCTCGTTTTATGTGTGCTACTAATTTCCACCTAGTCAGTAGGCTCCCACGTACTGGTTCAGCCTTGGTATCAATGGTTGCCCTTAGTGACTCCCCAATCAGAAAATGACTAGGTGTTAATGCATTCAGATCACTTGGATCGTTGGACATTGCTGTCAAGGGTCGTGAATTAAGAATCGCTTCAACTTCTGCTGTGATTGTGCAAAGTTCTTCGTAGGTTAGTGAAGCGTTAGCCAATTTGCATTGTAAAAGACGTTTGGCGGACTTGACTGCGGCCTCCCACAATCCTCCGAAATGTGGTGCTCGGGGAGGAATAAAGTGGAAATCAATACCCTTTGAACTGCACGAAGTTGCGATTTTATTTTGCGCCTGTGCTGAGTATATATTTGTTTTTAGTTCTTCTAGTTGATTTTTGGCGCCAACGAAATTCGTGGCATTATCGCAATACAGATTTTTTACGTGTCCACGCCGACTCATA
Organism: Melanostoma scalare; assembly: GCA_949752695.1. NCBI lineage: Eukaryota > Metazoa > Arthropoda > Insecta > Diptera > Syrphidae > Melanostoma > Melanostoma scalare. The sequence goes on along the minus strand of OX456984.1, from coordinate 128,582,149 downwards.
AATCTTCGTAAGGCTCCCAAAAAAGCTTCAGTTGTCAAGTCGCTAACAACTTCGATATGGACAGCCTTTGTCGCGAAGCAGCAAAACATTGATAGATAGCATTTTTGTGGACGACTTCCTCTTGTGCGGTAGTGAACCCATAATGGGCCGCAAAAGTCCACACCAGTATTAATGAAAGGACGTGCTGGTTGCACTCTTGTGCCTGGCAAATTTCCCATCATCTGGGAATACATATGTGGTTTTGCTCTGATGCAAAAAGTGCAATGTTGAGTGATGGAACGTGCAATGTTTTTGCCCTTTATCGGCCAAAATCGCTGTCTCGTGATTGCTAGAAGACCTTGAGGCCCAATATGATTGTTTTGAATGTGCAAGTCTGTCATGATCATTTCAACGTATGGATGTGAATATGGTAACAGGATCGGATGCTTGCTATCGTAAGATAATGATGACTCTTGAAGTCTACCTCCAACACGTAGAATATCGTCCGCGTCTAAAAATACAGCTAGGCCCTTCAGTGGACTATCCTTTTCCAGCTCCTTATTTGCCTTGAGGAAACAAATGTCTTTATAGAAGCCGTGGAATTGAATTTCCTTGACGAGGAATTGCAAAGAAGTCTCTAGTTCTGAAGTTGTTATTGGCCATGCAGATTTGTTCCTTTTTTGGTTCTGCCTCACTGAATTTAGCGACTCCTTTAATTTACCTGACTTGACGAGACTTGTAAATCGAAAGCAGTATGCCATTATTGTCTTGAGCTTAGGGAAGGAATTGGAATGTCTGATTCCTTCGAAAATATCGTGTTTTTGAGTGTCAACTTTACTGGTTACCAAGGCAGCGTTCTTCCTTTCATCTGACCACGTTTTACTGTTTTTAAATGGTGGTGGCCAAATTGCTTCTGAACCATGTAAAAACCGAGGACCAAATTTCCATAATGTATGATCCTGCAATTTTTCTGGGGATATGCCTCTTGATAAGACATCTGCCGGATTTTCTGATGATCTTACATATCTCCAATTATCAGCGCTCGTGTGTGATTGGATCTTGGCCACTCGACGTCCAACAAAAGTCTGAAAGGAGTCTGCACTTGAATTGATCCAACTCAATACAATTTGAGAGTCAGACCACAGAAAGCTACTAGTATTGCCCAAGTTTAGGTCTCCCTTTACTCGTTGTGATAGTTCGGCAGCTAACAGTGCCGCACACAATTCTAAACGAGGTATTGTCATTGATCTCATACCTGATGCTGTTTTGGTAGTTGGTGCGACTCGAGATTTTGAGCATAACAGCCGCACTATGACTGTACCTTCTTTATTGAGGGATCTGATGAATACAGCAGCTCCGTAGGCCCTTTCTGATGCGTCTGCAAATGTATGGATTTGCACTGATGATGGAATGTGATGACTGAAGACGTGTCTAGGAATTTGGAATGTATCTAGTTCTCGGAGACCTTTGTAGTATTTATCCCATCTGGTGTGCATTTCTTCTGGTAAGGCAGCATCCCAGTCGTATTTAAGCTCCCACAGTTCTTGGAGGAAAAGTTTTGCGACAACTACCACTGGAGCGACTATGCCGAGAGGGTCAAAAAGACGTGCTATATCTGAGGCCACAGATCTTTTGGTAAATCTTTTTGATGTTCGATAATTTGTTTTAATGCAAAATATGTCGGATTTTGGTCGCCACATTAACCCAAGGGTTTTGACACTGCTTTCGTTACGATCGTCGCTGAGTGAAATCTCTTGGTCTTCTAATGGGACGTTTGCGAGCAATTGTTGTTTGTTGGAGCACCATTTTTTTAACTGGAACCCTCCCTCGCGCAGCAATGCTGACAATTGAGTCTGAATTTCCTTTGCTTCGATCATGCTATCAGCCCCTGTCATGACGTCATCAACATAGAAGTCCTTCTGCAATACTTGTGAGCCTAGGGGGTACTTCGTATTGTATTCTTTAGCCAATGCTTGGAGGCACCTTGTCGCAAGATAAGGAGCTGACGTAGTTCCATATGTGACAGTTTGAAGCTTATAACATTTGATTGGTTGATTCTGATGGGAGCGCCACCATATAAGTTGGAAGTGTAGGTCTTCTTCACGTACGAGAATTTGGCGATACATCTTTTGAATGTCAGCCTTGATTACAAATCGGGGCAATCTATAACGTAATAGAATCGTAAACAGGTCATCTTGGATTGTTGGTCCGGCATACAAGATGTCATTTAACGAAGTATTAGATGATGTCTTTGCAGAGGCGTCAAATACCACTCTTAGTTTTGTGCTGCTACTGTCTGGTTTAAGAACACAATGATGAGGCAAGAAGTAGTGTGGTGTAGACACTGTTTTGAAATCTATTTCCGTCATGTGCCCCAGCTGGATGTACTCGTTCATAAATTCAGTGTACTGTTTCTGTAATTCTGGATGACGGTTCAGCCTGCGCTCCAAGGCATGAAATCGATTGAGAGCTATGTCACTTGATGACCCCAATTTAGTTGGATCGTCAGCGAAGGGTAAGCTGACAATGAATCTTCCGCTCGTATTTCTTGATGTTGACTGATTGAAATATTCTTCACATTTCTCTTCTGCGATGGTTCGCTTTGAGTTGGAGCACGGGAGTTCTTCGGTTTGCCAGAACTTGGTAATTGCATTTTCGAGAGAAGATTCTTCAGCGAATATTCCACATGTTGTAGTTGTTGTTGACCCAGCCTTCACCCTTCCGGTCACTATCCACCCCAATAATGTGTTTTGTAGAAGTGGTAGATTGCTTCCAAGTTTAATCTGCCCAACGCAGAGTAATTGATGGAACAACTCGGCTCCTATAAGGAGATCAATGTGGTCAGGCTTATTAAATTGAGAGTCTGCTAGTTTGACATTTCCTGGAATTTTCCACGTTGAAACATCGAACGCTTGTGTTGGCTGAGGTGATATGATTTGAGGCAAAACTATGGCCTCAAGCCTGGCGGTAAAATCGGTAGTTTTAGACCTAAGACTAATGTTTGCCCTTTTCTGGGCACCTCTTTTGCAGCTTCCGACACCTTGGATGATCATAGGCTTGAAGGACAGTGGTATCTTAAGCCTTCGTATCATTCTTTCTGTGATGATACTTATCTGTGACCCAGAGTCCAACACCGCACGGCAGTTGATGGTTGAACCGTCTTGTCCCTCTAAGTTCACGATGACTGTGCTGAGAAATACATAACTCTCCTTCTTGTTTATTCCTGCAGCTGCTAGTGTTGTGTTTTTGTTGGTGGATTCTTGAATTGGTTGCCCAATACTGTGGTTATTAGAGTTCGGCAGCTCCCTCTTTGTTAAATGTACCAACGTATTGTGTTTTTTTGAGCATTTTGAGCAGCTTCCGTGACGACAATCATAGGAGGTATGACCATCCTTCAAACAATTTACACACAATTTGTTGTTTCTTACGTGACTTAATCTGTTCGATGGTGTTAAATCAAGGAAGGCACGGCACGCATATAATTGATGTGGAGCCTTACACAATGTGCAATCCTTCTTCTGGGTGGTTATAGAACTTGTCACCTTGAAGCCATGGACTCGTCTTCTTTCTTCTTCGTCTCTTTTGCTGCTCTTGCCTCCAATTGCTTCGAGTGACTGGAACCTTGTTTCCAAAAACTTCAAAAATATATCCAAAGGCTGCAATTCCTTGGGCTGTTTTAGGGACTGCTCCCAAAGGGTTAGAGTATTCCGATCCAATTTTTTCATCAGAATACTCATTACGAGTGGGTCCCAGTTTGCTATGTCAATTTTTAGGTTTTTAAGACCCAGCAGGCATTCGACTGTAGTGTCGTGCAATGCCTTTATTTGATTTGCTGTTTCCTGATGACAAGTTGGTTGCGCCATTAATTTATTGATAAGTGCTGAAACAAGTAGCCGAGGGTTTTCGAACCGCTCAGTAACTACCTTCCAAGCAGCGTGGTAGTTGGCGTCTGAGGTGGGGAAGTGGCGTATCAGTTTTTCTGCTTCACCTTCCAGAGTTGTTTTTAGGTAAAACAACTTTTGGCAATCGGCTATTTTTTGATTGTGGACCAATTCGGTAAACAAGTCGCAGTATTGCCTCCAGGTCAGGTAGTTTCCGTCAAACCTTGGCAAGGTTATTTTAGGTAATTTTGCCGTTTGCCTCAATGTGTCAGCTTGATGGGAATCAGGACGGCCTCCTTCAAGTTTGGTTGACAACATGAGGAGATTTTTCTGGACTCTGTCCTCGAATGCGAAGTACTCTTCGATGTCATAACCTGCATTCTCTGGGTCTTCTAGGAGCTCAGCAATTTTTTGATGAACCTCCTCCATCTGTGACCAGACGCCTTTTGTTTGGTCGATCTTTAGGCGGCAACACGTGCTTGAATACTCTTCTGCGCTCTCCTCTATGTTTTCCAGCAATCGCTTCAATGACTGCAGGATTGCCCTTTGCCTTCGAAAGACCTTTGTTGTGTCGATGTCCTGGTTCGGTGTTGAGGTTAGCGAATGAGAAGTAGCTTCACAATGTTCCCTTGCGAATACCTTTTCAGCTTGTCCTTCCGATGTCCCAGCCCTCATCACGTTTTCCTTTGCTGATTCTTTTTCAGCTTGTTTTTCCGATGTCCCAGCCTTCATCACGGACAGAAGGTATTGTGTTAGCGATTGGTAGAGTTGCTTGACCTTCCCAGCTGTGTCGCCCTGGAAGTATGGTGTATCGTGTTTTCCCCCCTCCTCGATGTCATTGTGATTCTTTTCGAACTCACTCCAAAGATCTTCAATCAACACCAACCGCTTCCTTGCATATTCTGCTGTTTTCCTTTCCAGTCCGTCCTTTGCAATGTTGGATTGCAAACGCAGCAATTCATCGGTGATGACCTTCTGCCTGGCACCCTTTGTGTAGATATCCAGTTCATCCTCCATAGTTTAAATTTTTGGATCGTCGCGTCGTCTCTGGATCTCTCTCTGAAGTTTTAGTCTTCAATGAGTTCAATGAATTGAGCAGATTTCAATGTTGCAGTTTTGCCAGTGTTTTAGCCCTGGCAACGCTTTAAGATACGTTCAATTAAAATGCCAATGTTATAGCCTTGGCAACGCGTTTGGTAGCGAAAATTGCTTCTTACTGCTGGTGAGGGAAGCAATAATCACGTCGGGGTCACCAAATGTTCAATCGGTGCTTCTACCGAATGATGTAGGCTAGATCACAGTGTATCACTATGATTAGCAAGGGTGGTTACAGTGCAACACTATAACACCTTGAGATGATAATGAAGAGGTTTCAAGCAGACTCACTTGAAGGTTCGTGTAAAAGTCTTGGTTGGTTATTTCAAAATCATGCTTTATTTCTGATTGACTTAATATTTATACCTAAAAATTGCTTACTCTACATATTTACAAATGTGCATAAGAAAACAAAAACAAAAGAAAATAATTTATAGTTTCGAATATCAAATGACGTTACTGAATTGAACATTAAAGAATTATTGCTGACAAGTAATGAACATAAAAAAGGTGTGAATGAAAACAATACAAATTAAATGATATTATTGCTGATAATGCACGAACGAAAAAATACAATTTTATCCCAAAGACAAATAACTGTTTTATTGCTGACAGCAGAAAAGTTACCAAATGCATACAGTGTGATTGAAAATAGAATGCAAAGAAAAAAGATAAATAATCTTAGTGACGTAGAAAAACTAAGAGTGCAAGAATGTAAACACTGCACATCATTTTCGCCATCCATAGCTGCACGGACAGTGGAAACTCACATCCACAGACTATATGCCTATTATAGTAAGTGGGGTATACGGGTCAACTCAACCAAATCTGAACTCGTCTGCTTCAGAAGGCCTGGAGTTTATAGAGGCTGCCGTACTGCTGGAAAATGCAGAGCAACATCACTATCGCTACCCGATGGAACCAGACTGACTGCCCAACTGAACGCGAAGTATCTGGGCGTCAACTTTAACGAGGTGCTTAGATTTAACCCGCACTCACGCGCTGTACTTAAGAAGGCCAACTTCGCTTTCCACCGACTTTACTCTTTGATGAGAAGAAAGACAGGACTAAGTCAGTCAACGAAACTTCTGATGTACAAGCAACTGCTGAGACCCGTCATCAACTACGGCAGCCCGGTCTGGTTTGCCATCTCCAAGACAGCGATGAAGGAGCTCCTACTTTTCGAAAGGAAAATTCTGAGACTCTGCACTGGCCTTACTTTCAACCACCAGCGCCAAAGACACTACAGCAACCAGCTTGTGTACGAGAAAGCCAAAGTGATGCCCTTAGATCAATACGTGTTATTGACAGTAAGGAAAACGGCTGCAGATATCAACAACCACTCGAATCATTTGGTGAGAAGTATAAGCAGTGAGGACCAACACCCCGAGCCAAGATACCTAAGCGTGATGAACACTTTGAACGAAGAAATAATACCAGCCAACGACGAAGCCACCAATTTCTACGCTGACCCTGGGTCAGCATATTTCCGTGGCTAATGCCAACCCCTACCTCCTCCCCATGCAGAGGGACGCCAGCGACAACCGGGACGGAACATCCCGAGATCCCCCAAGTCAACCGACTTATAATTAAGATTTTTCTTTTCTTTTCAGCTATATAATATTAAGTTATTATTTCAATTCTAGACAATGTATTTGGTTAGGCCCCCTATGTGCCAACATTCTAACATTATCATTTTTAAATTCTAAAATTATCTAGTATAAGTATCAATTGTATATATATAACGTTCAATAAAATAATTATTATTATTACTTAATGTTTGGTGCAACTTCTTCCAAAGCTTTTTTTATTTTGTTTACAGGAGTCAAAAATGAATATGGGTGGGCAAAAGGTCTTATTAGTAACATTTTTTATTACAGTTATCATTATTTGTTGATTGAAGAGCAGCTTCGCTCTGTGCTGAATTCGTACTTGTATTTGCGATTTGATTATTACTAATCTCTCTTGAATTTCTTCTAGACTTTGGTTGGGGAATGTAGTTCTCAGGTAATTCAGCGAGAGAGGCAAATTTGTTGCTTGACGTTGGTGGTTGATGTGAGTGAGATGTTGAACTTGGCTCACTGGAATTGTTTTTTAATCTTTTATCAGAGTTTGATTGGAAGCTATTAGCTGAACGTTTTAATTTATTTATTACGGTCGACCATTGAGGGTTACCGTCACTGAGACCGATTTCCATGGAGTCATCATCTGAATCACCAACGTTTTCATAAGCCATAGGTAGATGCTGGGTGTTCGTGGGTTTAATTGATGAACTATGTTCACCGCTTTGTTCGATAGAGTTCATATTTGGGAGACTGCTCTTACCAGTTTCTAATGATCTGAGGGAGTTTGTATTACCTCTTTTATTTAAGAGTGCATTGGAATTATCAATTAAATCACGTGTTAGAGAGTTTGTATTATCTCTTTTATTTACGAGATCATTCGGATTGTCAATTATTGCACGTGTTTTATTAAAATCACTGCACTTATCACTGCTTATGGGCCCCAGCATAAATGCTGGGGAGTGTTTTTCAACTTTATCACTAATTTTTAGATCAAAAGGTCACTTTCACCATAAAAAAAAAATATTAATTGTTTTTTTTTCTTTTCTTTTTTTCGGCCTCAGCCGTCAAAATTGTTCACCGCTTTTATAGCAAATTTAAGCTCTCTCAGCACACGTCCGTTCACAGTCGTAGTCCAAAGCGAACCTCGCTTATCGTTATATTACTAACCACGTCCCTAATTTTTTTTTTTTAATTATTAATTTTTTCATGAAAGAAACAATATCTTTGAGCTAGATTATAAAATAATACATTATGAATGAATGGTTTGAGGTTTTATATTGCACTTAGAACTTGTAAATCTACAGGGTGTTCCGTAATTCGTGTTACATACTTTGGGATGTGAATTTTGGTCATATTCTAAGAAAAAAAATGTTCTACAGTAAAGTGCGTTTTTTCAACTTTGACATCACTTTTTGACAACTTAAAAAAGGCTAACTTTCGTGTTCCCTGACCTGTGTTAAAATCAATTCTTCCAACTGACGTTGAAATAAAACTAGTCAAATCACTTATCATAATATCGATAATATCTTGTGGATGTGAGTTATGCGCAGATCCTCTATTACATTCGCTTCAAAACTAAAGGTTGCTTATAGTGCGATTGCTAGGCTCGTTTTCTACCTTCATAAATTTGGTTATGTTTCGTCTCAGGGTCGTGAACTCATAGGCTGTTTTTTGGGTGTTTTCTTCAACTGTCGATGTTGTTCTTTTCTCTTCAAAATAATTAAGACTTCCAGCTATCCGTTTACCACACTTAATTTTTGCTCTTCTAATCAAAATTTAATAAACATCTGTTTGATATCACGCAGATAAATTTTCGTTTATTCTGTCAGACAGAACACTGAAAGTTTCAGAGACAATTCTTTGAACATTTTGCGAGCTTGGAACTGAAACTAACTTTTTTCCAATTTCACATCTACATGTTGAGCTTTAAACTTCGTTCTTATTTTTGTCACAAAACTGGCTACATAAATTTTGTACTGTGTATACCTATCCACTGTAATTAAATTGTTTGTTTTCTTATACTGTATTATATCCCGTACAAATTATATGTAAGTAAATCTAAATGTACAGTTGTTAAAAAATCAATAGATTCAAATCAAATAAATTTTAGTATAGTACTGCTTAAAAAATTGCAAACGGATTAAATCAACACATCTTTAATAAGATATCCCATTGAATTTCTAAAAGAAATTTATGCTGCACACAAATTAAGAGTTAATAAATAAAATGCTAGTTCAAGCACATATATTTTAGCATTTTGATGATCTTTTGAATGAACAGTTTCCTCGGCGCTACTTTCCAACAGCTGCACCTAACTTTACGGAAGTATCCGACGCAGTACCGTAACTAGGGCGGTGCCAGCGGTGCCCAGGCACAGGGCGCATCCCCTGGAGGGGCGCAGAAATGACCAGACTAGTATCTAAATGGTCCGTCAAATTTTTTTTTTTTTTTGTTAAAATGCTAAAAAAAAAACTGCTGAATATTTTCTCAAATTTCTTTTTTTATTTGAAAGTACAATTTTTCCGGTTGATAACAGAAAATAATTTCATTCAAATGGCTGCCTCGGCTGGCCATGCAATAGCCTACACGATCGGTCCAATTTTTAATCACATTATCGATTGTATGCAGATGTACTTTACAAATGGCTTCACGAATATTGTCCTTTAAAGCGTCAATTGTCTCTGGCTTGTCGGCGTAACACTTATTTTTTACGGCACCCCACAAATAATAGTTCAACAATGTTAAATTGCAGCTCCGAGGTGGCCAAACGACATCAGCTCTGCGGCTGATAAAGCGATCTTCAAAAACAGGGCGCAAAACACCGAGTGTAGCTTCGGCTGTGTGGCACGTAGCGCCATCCTGTTGAAACCAAATGTTGCCAGTATCCTCCTCTTCTATTTTTGTGATCAAAAATTCGTTCAACACGACACGATAACGATCGCCATTGACTGTAACGGCCACTCCTTGCTCATTTTCGAAGAAAAATGGCCCAATTATGCCTCTGGACCAAAATCCGAACCAAACAGTGACTCGTTTTGGGTGTATCGGCTTTTCACTGTAAGCGTGCGGATTTTGTGTGGCCCAGATGCGACAATTCTGCTTGTTTACATACGCTGACGGTGCTTCTCTTTTTCCAAAATCCGTACGCAATTTTCGCACACATTCTGCAGCATTACCATGATTTTTAAAGTAATGTCGCAATATTTCCCAGCGTTCTTCAAGCGTATACACAACAATATTCGTTCAGCGGAAGGATAAAACAAACTATTCGCCAAATCAGACATGAACTAAGTGTTACCATTCACGAAATAAGCACTAGTTGAAAAAAAACGTTAGATGGCGGGACCCTTTACACCTGACTTTTTGTTTTGGTGTGCATTTATTTCAGCATAAGAGTCTTTTAAAACGCATGGGAAATCGAAAAAAATAAGTAATAATCGTCTAGCAATGATATTTTGAATGCTTTTCTATTTTCAAAAGTCGAATTTTAATATTTCGCAGCTGTTGTCTGCAGCAATCTGGAAAAAGATATCTGGATCGTTCAAAAAGGTATCCAAGATACGGCTAGATATCCGATAGGTTCTCAAGGACAAGGCTTCTGAACTTATCAAGGGACTGACAAGCCAGATACAAAGTATTCGCGAGACTGTAGACATTGTTTTCGAAAAGGCAAAAAGAATTTGTGAACAATGTGACATTGAAGACAATTTTCCTGAAAAGCGACGAAAGCTAGTAAAAAGACAAGATTTAAGTGAAAGTTCAGGCACCGGCTACGACATTACTCAGCAACTAAGTTTCAAAATTCAGATAAATGAAGCAATAGACAGAATTATTTCTGAATTAAAATGGCGATTCGAAAAACTACGCGATATACAAAAGTCTTTCGGTTTTTTGACCTTACAACACATTAATACATATTCGGTGGAAGAACTAAAAAAACATGCAGCTGATCTGAGTATCAAATATTCTGCAGATATAAATGCCACAGAATTTTGGTCCGAAATAGAAGCTTTGAAGAGTCAAGTTGAAGCGACTACATTATTTGATAAATGTGAATGTCAGTCAAGTATGGGTCTTCTCAAAGCTGTAGTGGAACTGGATTTAAAGGAAATGTTTCCCAATCTAGTAGTCGCTATAAAGATATTTTTAACGATGCCAGTGACTGTAGATTCTTGCGAGAGATCGTTCAGTAAGCTCAAATTAATAAAAACTTACCTCCGCTCGACAATGGGTCAAGAAAGATTGTCTGGCCTAGCGATTTTGTCGATAGAACGCGACATAGCACGGCTCCTGTCATATGAAAATGTAATCAAGGACTTTGCAATGAGAAAAGCGCGGAAAGTAAATCTTTAAGTAATCTAAAAGTAAGGACAGCCTTGGGTTACTATCGAGTACTTTGTTTCATTTTGAACAAAAATTTTTGAACAAACAGTTATCTTAAACAAATATACTAAGTAGCTACTTATATACTTCGGTAAACAATAAAAAGATAGATTTATTTGTACGCACGTTTTTCCATTTTAATCTCAGAGCCTGGTTAGAACATTTTTCAGGGGCGCGGTTTTGAAAGCTCGCACCGGGCGCATAAGAGGCTAGTTACGGCACTGATCCGACGTCACAGTCGAAGAAGTTAGGGAGGCAGTTAAGAACTCCAAAAAAGGCAAAACGATTGGGCCAGACGAGGTACCATATGAGTTTTGGAAAAATATGGGAGACATCGGGTTGAGATGGCTTACGATTCTCATCTCCAAACTTATAAGAGGTGACAGTTTGCCTAATCAATGGAGGGAAAGTTTTCTTCTTCCAATGTACAAGGGAAAGGGAGATACCAGAAGCTGTGACAACTATCGTTCGATCAAATTGATGTCCCACACTATGAAGATCGTTGAGCGGGTTTTGGATAGCCGACTGCGGAAAATAATAAGGCTGTCTGATGACCAATGCGGGTTTGTCGCGGGTAAGTCAACTACAGACGCAATCCAAAGTATGAGGATCATTATGGAAAAACACCGAGATGCCTTAGAGGATTTGCATATTGTGTTGGTTGACTTCGAAAAAGCATTCGATCGACAACCACGAGATCTGATATGGGTGGACCTCAGACACCGAGGAGTTCCTGAAGCCTATGTGCGAATAATTATGGACATGTACGATGGAGCAGTTACAAAAGTGAGATGCCCAGCTGGAGTCACCGAAGAATTCCAAATAACAGTAGGTGTACATCAGGGAAGTGTCTTGAGTCCACTGCTCTTTATTGCTGTTCTCGATTATTTGCTCGAAGGAAAAGTAACGGACAATAAAGTACAACAATTATTCTTTGCTGACGATGGAGCCATCATAAGCGAGGATCCTACATCCCTGCAGCGAGCACTTGACGTTTGGATTGATGTTCTGGAAGGAAATGGGTACCGTATTAGCGCTAAAAAGACTGAATACCTGTGCTGCTCTTTTTCTGATCCAGACAAGCCTATTCCAGACATTTATTTGAATGGAAATGTGCTTCCCAAGTGTGAAAAGTTTAAATATCTGGGATCTATGATCAATAGTGAAGCAACTTGTGATGACGACATCAATCATCGAGTAAGCGTAGGGTGGATGAAGTGGCGAGACAACTCCGCTATCTTCTGTGATCGAAAAATGCCCCCTAAGCTGAAGGGAAGACTCTACACAGCAGTTGTCCGTCCAGCTCTGACATACGGTTCAAGGCAATATCGTACAACGTTTCAATTCGTGACGAAAAAGAAAAGGCAGGCCAAAACACTCCTGGTACAAGCAAATGCAAAAACAGCAGCATTTGGTTGGCCTCAGACATGGAACAATCCAAAACCGGTAGGCTTGCCGACGCTTTCTGAGGTCATCGCGGCGTACCCCACAGGCGGATCACTAGTGTGAAGCAGAAAAGTGGGAGAGTTGTGATCGCTTCAAGATCACTACTCGTTGCGCCGGAAATGGAAAGAAGAAGATATTTTTATCTACCACTCAGTAACTACGAATATTATTGAATGTTAAATTACTTTCACATATTGACAATAGCTTCCACTTTTAGTATTCGTAGATACTTTTGTGTAATAAGAAATAAGTACATATGTATATCTATTCATTTCAAACTGTTAACAATAATATCCAAGATCATGACAATCGTTTGCAGTAGCATCTAAAAAAATATCGTGGACAACATCGTTGGAGACAAATCGCGCACTCGATTGGAATATTACTCTAATCTAACAACACTTTACTTAGTTATTATAATAATGTTTTATTTAACTTCATTTAACTTCAAGACGCTCCTAGACACTCTCGAAAAACTTCAACCAGTCATACCTACCAGTAAATAGTAACTAATACTCGTGAAGCCTAGGGAAAGTTTTTTGTTTTGCTCTTTCTATACCATTGTCCCTCGTTTCCATAATATTTAAACACAGAAAAATTAAATGCGTTATTTTTGCTAGCCGCTTTTACTGGAAAAAGCAAAAAGTGTAAAAGAACAAAAGATGGAGATGTACTAAACATCGTTGAAAGATTCTTATTCATCTGTTAAGGATGTACCTATATATTTCCATCGTTATTTTCCATTACGACCCATCACAAAGGGTAACAATGATATCTTAAGAAGGATGCAATGAAAAAACTCGCGCAAACAATTCACTTATTTTACTATTTCTTCGGCAGCATTTTCCATGACTATAGAAGCAACTCCCTCAACAAACGATAGAACCATCAGATGAGAAGCCGCTTTTATTTTGAACGTCTCTCTTTCCCTCGTTGGACGTAGACGTATACAAAATACATACTCCGCTGCTTTGCCGGCGGGAAAAGTTTCTGGTTCAGTTTATGTCACTGGGTGGGTTGTAAGGATAAAACATTTTCTTGTGAAGATCTTTCCATGAAAGAGACATGACTTCTCTCGGTCCCAAGTGCTTTGTCCAAAAAGGATGTGGGTGTATTTTTTTTAAACACACACATACTTTCGTACACTATGATTCGGGAACAAAATATTATTTTATTGTTTATTTTTCGGAAGGGTTCTTGTTCAATCGCAACATCGACGAGCAGGCTTTGAATAAAAAAAAATTAAAAAACAAAAAAAATAAGAACAGAGAGCAAGGAGAATTATGCACTTTTGATAGCTGCTTCAGGGAATGCAATTTAAAGAAAAGAAGTTTTGCCAAAAGAATGTTGAAATTTGAATAATGATTGATTGACTTTTCTATAAAGAAGGATAATAATATTCATCGAAGAGAAATTTGAATTAACTGAAATAAGGTTAGGTAGGAGGTAAAGATGCTCGAACATTTGGCAGTGACGAACGGTCTAAGATGTTCAAGGAAAAACAGAACGGTATTTATGATTGAACATAGGTTTCTATAATGCTTTTAGGTTGAAAACTAATTTAAAGCATAATTTAAATAGTATAACGATTCCATCTATGATGCGATGCATCCTTCAACGAAGAGGATTTTCTTTAAAAAAAATTATTGGGTGCCCTATTTAGAAAAAATGCACCCAATACTTTTTCGGAATCTCATTTTGTTACTGCTTTAGCCATTTTAACGTCTATAGCATTAAGCATCGATTTTAAGGATAAGCTAAGTAGTGGAACTCAGGACAGATCAGTAATGCGCTTTACCACTGAAGTTTTCAGTATTGATTTTTATTTTCATTGATTGCTATTTTTAAAATCGCTTTTTTATTTCCTACAAAAAGAAGAGATCTACACTTTAGACTCACAAGAAATTAAAAAGTAAATTTTCCTTAATTTCAACCAGCATTGAGCAAACTCAATTCGGAAGAGAAAATAAGTGTATGTCTTTCTATAATGAACCTTATTTATTTCCTTTGGTCGGCATTGCAGTTCCAGAAGAACCTGGAACTCAACCAATATCTTTCGCATCTTTCGTAGTCTTGCGATCCATACTCTTTCAGCTATGCCCACGCTCAGTAGGGCGGATCGAAAAACCACTTTTTTCGTGGATCGCTTCGTAATAGCAAAAAAACCGTCTTTATTAAGTATAAAATTAAGAAATCCGAAGCCTGGGAGTGGACAAACGATGCCTTCAGTTAACGCATCGAGCTCAATGTTTTTTTCATGCGAAAGATGCACGCACGTATCCGACCGACTTCATTTTTACATTTCTCGGCTCAGGACTTTACTTAATAAAGACGGTTTTTTAAGGCCCTAATACCCAGCTCATACAGCTCGTTGTTGAATCTTCGTCTACATACACTATCTTTACATACGGGACCAAAGATGACTCGGAGCATTTTTCTTTAGAAACAACCAGGGGTTTCCTCATCCGTTTTGTGTGTTTGAAGAGCACCTGAACAAATATGGAAATTATACTCTAGTTGTGGACGGATGAAGCCTTATAAATTGCAGCCAGATCAGAAGGAATGAAATGTTGCTGCATCGTCTTGAAGAACCAAAAAACTTTGCAGCATTTTTAGCTACTTTATAATTTATATTATAAATATGTGGTCATTCCAACAGAGATCATCGTTTACGCACCTGCCAAATTATGACAGCTTTCGGTTCCTTGGATGCAGGTACCATTCAAAGATAACGGCAATGGGGGGATGTTGAGTTTAACCGACGGAAGACAGCATTGAATTCTACTCGCTTCTTACTACCCCATGTAACAATCCTAACAAGGTCAGAATTCAAAGAGCTTATCATATGCAGCCGTTACAGTTCTACATCTGAAGAGCAAGGACGTGAATTTGGAAACGAATATGAAAAGCTGAAGGTTGAGTCGTCACCAAAACAATTGAGAGGATTGGAATTTTCAGACAAGAGATCATTTATGAAAAAGAGGAAGAGAGTCGGAGACAAAACGGAGCCCTGGCCATCCAACACCATGTATTAAACGGTCTGAAAGGTAGTTTCTAATCCAACGAAGAAGAGACTCATCGATACCAAAAGCACGCACTTTCGATAAGACAGCTTGAGGCCAAACTCTATCAAATGTCTTAGAAATATCAAGCGCTATTATCTTACTCTCTCCAAAACAGTGTAAGGATGAGTTCCACTTTTCGGTGAGATAAGCCATCAAATCACCAGTGAACCGTTTGCTACGAAAGCCGTACTGACGGTTATTGAGAAGCTTTCGTTCTTCGAGATATTTCATGAGTTGCCTGTTAATCAACTTTTTCATGACTTTGGAAAGAAGAGACGCTAGTGCAATTGGACGGTAACTGGAAGAGGAGGAAGATTCGCCTTTTTTAGGGACGGGCTGGACAAAAGCAGTTTTCCATCTGCTCGGAAAAACCCAGTAGAATGGGAAAGATGGAAAAGTTCTCGCAGTCGTTTTGCCAGCGTAAAAGAACAAATCTTCAGAATAAAGGCGGGGATACCATCTGGACCAGAGGATTTATGTATATTGAGATCTTTGAAGAGATTCGCAAATTTCTGCTACATGCTACAACACAGAATTAGTAGGTGGAGCCAATATGCTATAATGAAGTGTTGAATTGGCAGCAAATTGGCTTTGTTGATGAAGCTAACATATGGAGAATCATTGAAAACGAGCGTTGGGACCTGTAACGTGATCGAGTTCTTAATGTTCTGACAAAAGACCAAAAGTTTTTACTTCCTTTTGGACACAAAAGTATTGTTTGCCTTACTTTTTGGTCATACAAAAACTTGGCCTTTTGTTTTTGAGAATTTAAGATATTTCTATTTCGTTTGAACAAATTTCGAGTTTCTACTGTAGGGTTATCTTTATAATTTCGAAACTACTTTTTCTATCCCTATCCAAATTAACCACGAATTATCTTTGGGGATGATACTTTTTGTTCTGTTAGGAACAAAATTTCTCATGCCGTTGAGAATTACGTTAGATATCATATCAGCTGATGCGTTAGCGTTACCATCGAGAAAGCACAATGGCCAATTGAAATTTCGAAAGAAATTATTCAGGCCGTCGCCATTGGCTTTCTTGTATTGCCACACAGTTCTCTTAGGGAGTTCATCTTTTTTAACCGTGACGGAAAACGAAAAATCAACCGATATGACACAATGGTCCGATTTGCCTTAAGGAGATTATACTATAACCCTGTATTTTTCGGAATGAGAAGTGAGAAATAGATCAAGAGTGTTGGCCGCATGGCCTTCAATATCTGGAACCCAAGTGGGCTCTTCAATAAGTTGAGTCAGATGGGTCCACTCAGCGAAAATCTCAATATGCCTTCCTTCGGGTGTTGTCTGGCTAGAATGTCCAAGCCAACCAGAATTGTGCACCTGTGAATACTGGGAGACAATTTTTAATATATAGAGTCAGATAGCGCATCAGACTCATTACAAGTTGAATTGCTATCTAAATTGGGGTTCGGTAATTCAAACAATAATGAC
The DNA here is from genome assembly GCA_949752695.1 of Melanostoma scalare. Taxonomy (NCBI): domain Eukaryota; kingdom Metazoa; phylum Arthropoda; class Insecta; order Diptera; family Syrphidae; genus Melanostoma; species Melanostoma scalare. The sequence goes on along the minus strand of OX456984.1, from coordinate 128,565,281 downwards.
TTGTTATGGACAGTGAATTTGAGCCACACAAAGTTGATAAGCAACGCCACTACGAACATAAATCGGAAGGCCATGTGAGGAAAAGAATAATGGCAAAAAGCAACACGCAGTCAGGTTGAACTCTGAGGAAGAAGAATCAACTTTCACCTGTGTTTCACTCAGTTATAAAACAGCGGGCCTGTGTTTTGCAGTGTATGCGTATACAACAAAGAAATAAGAACACATTTTCAAATTAAATATGTGGCCGTGATAAATTTTTTTTTAGAAAAATTTTTCAATTAAGTATGTCCGAAGTTGATTTGAATATTTTCTTATTTTCAACGAACAAGTTAATTGTTGATTTCATACTTAATCAACAACAAACATCTTTAATTAACACTTGAAGCTAAAATTGTAAGAACTATCAAGTTTGTGATTGAAATACCATTGATTGTGATTTTAATAGACAACGTATCATATTAAAATCATCAAAGTGGTCGTTCTTGATTTATTTTTCAGAAGAAGATATCATAAAGATATTTTATTTCATCATTTCTAAAGTTAATTTGAATGTTTTCTTGTTTTTAAAGTATAACGTTGTTTTTACTTCATTCTTACGTATATTGTATTGAAGAACAAAAAAAGGTGTAAGCTAATACACTGTTGAACTATTACCAATATGTTTGATCAACTGATCTACAATGTTTATACTTCTTTATCTAATCAATAAACAGAATAGTTGAAGAAACACCAACTTTGTTAAATTTATCAGAAAAATGTTGAATTTCATTATTTTTCATATGAAAGCCCATAGAAAACGTGAAATCGCATAACGGAACTTCAATTCTGGCATTTGTCATAGAAATTTTACTCAATGTAAACTGTTGAAAGATAAAAAAAGTTACTGAATTCTAACGAACATGCGTTTTTCAACAATGTTCATATTTTATTAACCATCAGGACTGTTGAAGAAACACAAATGTTGTTCAAGTATGATGATGATGATTTTATGATTTTAAGTGATAAATTTTAACATTTTGTCAGTGTAAATTTTGCATTACGAATCTTAATAAGTCCATCATCTGTTGTGTCAGGATCTTAAAAATCGTTGTTGAACTCATTCTTAAAAATTATAAAATGTTTCTTTATACACTTTTCACATTTCTCTCTGGACTCAAATCCCAGATTCTCGCAGACAAAGCCAATAAACATGATAGTAATTTTTAAGTTGATTGACTTTACTCATCGCATTTTTTTACAGTCCTGAAATTTTTTTAAGACTGATATGAATGTATTTTTGAAAAAATATTCCATTATTCATGTATTTCCCCAAGAATGTTCATGTAATTGGTGAAAGTATCTTTCTGCCAAAATTTCAAAATACACTTTGCCAAAACTCATTTACCTAACTGGGATTCTTTAAAAGCACATTCATATTTTTAAACGCACTGATGCTATATTTGTGTTTACAATTCTCAAAATTACCATATAAATTCACTTAAGCGCGGCACTCATTATGAATAGCCAACATGCGGATATACATAATTTGTTGCTCTGTATTTCTTACATTTTTACAAAACATTTATGTAAAACATCTTTCTTCTTCAACTTTTTAGTTTTCTCTTCCGTCTTTTGTTTAGGCAGTTTTGGAATGAGAATACATCAATACAAAGTGGTGGCAGTGGTAACGTTCTCACTGATTCATGGCAACTGGTATGGTGGTGCTTTTTAATGTGTTAATAAAGGGTGGTGGAAAAGAAAGATACGCCATGTTGGTCTTGATTTAAGCTGAGTTCATTATATTCATTTTCCGCGCTGACGCTCGTGTCACAGTTTAGGTACCAAGTATGGTTTAGTGAATGAGGCGACGAAGCGTGATGTGACTTTGAACAAACAGTGTTCAAATGCGTAGAGATTGGGTACTGGGTGGCAGACCCTCGTACCTTGGCTTTGTAAATAAAAAGAGGCAGGGTATTGGGTGGCAGACAAACCTTCCTACCTTGACTTTGTGGATAAGTAACTGAGGGAAGTTGTGAATTAGTTATTCTGTCTGCGCTGAGTTGATTAGGAATGCTGTGATCATTTAATTTTTCACATTCCTCTCGTTTAATTGCTTAAATTTCGTTTGGTATCCCTAAATTAATATCCTTTGTGGTTTAATTTCTTAGTTTCGATGAAAATTATTGCTTCCTTTTTAAACGACGAAACTCTTAAGAAAATTCTGTGATTTTATTTTACAAACTTTAATAAATTGGGTAAGATAAACTTGAAATATAGTATGTTTGTTTACATACTTCTTAAATTATAAAAACATTGTTTTTGAATTTTATTTTATTTAAATAAATAAAAAATATCTAATTCCACTAAGTCTTGGCATTTTTTTGTTTTGTTTGTTTGTTTTTTACAGGATGCGACGCAATTTGAAATCAGGTTCCATCGTCTGACGCTTTTCAACAGCAACAATCTTCTGACCTTTTTAAACAACAATGGGTTGAAGAGCGCCAGACGATGTAACCTGATTCCGAATGGCATCGCATCCTGTAAAAAACAAAAAAATACTTAGTGGAATTAGCTATTTCGTTATTTATTTAAATAAAATAAAATTCAAAAACAATTTTTTTTATAATTTAAGAAGTATGTAAACTTTTATAAAAGTATATTTCAAAATTATTTCGCTAGCCCACAACATGAAAAACAATTTCATGTTTATCTTACCCAACTGATTAAAGTTTGTAAGATAAAAAAAAAAAGCTGGTCTAGAGCGTGAAAAAATGGGCATAATTTGTGAATTTTTTGTGACTCAACAAAAAGATCAATCGAAAATTTGTGAAAGAGATTTTGTAATTTAGGTTTTAATATACAAATACAATTTTGTTCGTGTCAATTAAATTCAAAATGGCGGCTGTCCAGCATTTCTTCGGATGCACCTAATTTTTTAGACGGGTCCATGGCTGAAGAAGTAACATTTTTAATTTTGGTCCTGGAACAAAATCCCGAATATTTTTAGTTTCTATATAACAACAGCAAGAGACGTATGTAGGATTTTTTTGATACATATTTTGTTTTTTTCGCGAAATGGTGCACGTTTGAACAAATAATTAAAATGTTCACTATAAAAAAACGACAAAATTTTTGATTAAAAAAACTATGCAATATAAAAAAAAATCCTTAGTACGTCTCCGGAGAATAGGTATTTCGAATGTACTGTCAAAATTTCGTATAGATCGGTGAAGATTTGCTCGAGTTATGTCTTCGGGCAATTCAAAAAAAGTGATTTCGAGAAAAACGCGTTTAAAGTTTTAAGTAATATAAAATCATGTGGCATGCCTGAGGGGCGCTGCCGCAAAATGGAAAGTTTGGGCATTTAGACATTTTTGCCGGCATCCATCCTTTGGTATGTTATTTTTAAGACCCTAAAGTACCTTTTAAGACAAAAAAAATTTCGGTTTCTTCAAACTTCTAGACCAGCTTCCCCCCTTAAGGCTATTGCTAAATCCTTGAAAAGAATTAGGTAGGTACGTATATATATGAGTGTAAGATAAGAAATGTTAGAAAGACGGGTTGTCTTCAATTTATATGCTATTGGAATTAGGTATAGTCAGCTCTTCACCATACGAGAAATTGAGTTGCATATACAGGGTATTGCTTAAGATGAAACAAAAGCCCTGGACAGTTAAATTGGGTACAGACATGAAAAAAATTGCAAGGGAAAGATGTCTACCTCTTTTTTTTCTATAAAAATTGTTAGAAATCACCTAAGCCACTTTATACTGTAGTGTCACTTTTTTTAGTAATCAATGCTCTTATTTGTTCTGAATCATTAGTAGGTGCGGGCCCTTATTAATTTTTTGAGAAATTTAAAAAAAAATTTGATAATTAAATTAATTTTCTTATAAAATTTCTCCTGCCGCCTCAAACGAGGGAGATAGACGCCCCTTCTATAAGTCCTGAGCTTTTGTCGTATCTTATGCAAAACAAACTGTATAGTTTGTCGGAAATATCTACGGACGCCATATTGTTTTTAGGTTTTAGTTTTATCCATCAATTTAGACAAAGCATTGTAATTGCCTTTCTTTTCTAGAGTTGGCATTGGTGGTTAACTACTTTTCCTGTTTTAAACCCTAGTTCAGTTTCAATTCATAAAAACTAAAAGTTTTTATAAAAATTGCTTTTCTCGAGAGGTTTTAATATTTCAGAAAAATTATTTAATTGTTTATATCCCTTAGAGTTTAAATGCTAAACTAATGAAACAGCCGCCAGAGAAAACAATGATTTTAAATCCTTAAGCTACGTTTACACGATTGGTAGGTCTGACAATCATTGTCAGATCTGCAAACGTCTGACAATGTGTGAAAAAGAGCTGACAATGAGAGTGCAAACTGAGTTTGTGTGTACACGGTTTGCAGAAATCTACAAATGTCTGCAAATCTATTGCCTAATATTTGGCTAACAATGTCCACAAACTAATTTGGGCAAATAGCTGACAATAGATTTGCAGACATTTGTAGCTTTCTGCAAACCGTGTACACACAAATTCATTTTGGATCTGCAAATTCATTTTGAGCTCATTGTCACATCGCCAAATTTGTCTGCCAATGAATAAATTTGCAAATGTTCTTCAAACGGGGTCTGCAGATTTATTTATTGCCAGACATTTGCAGAAACGTCTGAAAATGAACAAAATTTGTGTACACACGATTGCCACATCTGCAAATTAATTTGTCTTCAAAATGATTGATGAACAAATTTTTTTGCAAATTAATTTGGTGTGTACACGGTTGTCAGCTTGCGTGTAGACGATTGCCATATATCTGCAAACTAATTGGTAGATATTTTTCTACAAATTAGCAGCTAAATAGTTTTTTGCAATTTAATTTGGTGTGTAGACGATTGTCAGCCATTCGAGACAAATTTTTCACTGACAGATCTGGCAATATTTGCAAATCAGGCAATCGTGTACACCTAGGTTTTTAAACATAAATTAGTATTTATAGTCCCATTCTAAGATCGAAAAATTTAAGTACAGTAGACGCTCGATATAGTGAATCTCGCAAGAGTGAACTATCCAGTATAGTGAACATCCAAAATTTTACATGCACTACTCTAAATAGTGAACAATAAAGATCTCGAAATATTGAACACATACTTTTTGTCAGGTTTGAACAAGAATATTGCAGCTGCAATGCGTCTACAGTATGTCGACTGCATTTGAACAAATTCTACCGTTCATTCGTACATCTCACACTGAATCACAAAGGAAAGTTGTCACTTGACTCAGTAGAACGCAAGTGTTTGCTGTGTTCCTACTTTTGTACAATACAACAGCAGACAAAATTAACAAACTACTTTCCAAAAAATTGATTGTTATAGTGAAAAAAGGTGATAATCTGTACATGTTATATTTATGTACATTAATGTAAATTTTTCGTTTTTATGAGTTAAAATGTTTTTGTTTTATATTATTTTACATGAGTACTAGCGACCCGCCCCGGCTTCGCACGGGTACAGTGTTGATACTAAATACACTACAGAAAAACTGTGAACGTTGTATATAACAACATAGCGTCCGCTATGGCTCCGCACGGGCATAAAATAACAAAAAAGCAAACGCTACGTCCCGCAATTTTTAAGTCTGTAATATCTTCGAAAATATTCATTTCAATCACATACTGTAATGTATTAAATTGGATAAGGAATGATATTGTATCGTTTAAAATAGCTTGGTGAATAACCCATATTTTTTTTTGTAATATGTAAAAGATAAAAATGGTTACTGTGGGTTATATTTAGGAGATAAACATATGCTGCCGCGAACTTTTTATTCATCATTTTAAAATATACAATTCTGTAGTACATAAATTTGCTCAATCTCGTAAGGTTTAGCCAGCGTTTGCAATGAAAGCGCAGAAAAATATGTTGTTACGACATCGCGATACAAATCTTTAAATTTCTCGGCTTTTATCTGCTATAAAATGTATCTATTATACATATAAACCTTCTTCTTGAATCACTCTATTCATTAAAAAAAATCAAAATCCGTTGCGTATAGTTTTGAAAATTTAAGCATGCATAGGGACGTAGGGACAGAAAAAACAACTTTGTTTTATACTATGTATGTAGTGATGATGTATTAAGAATTGTTTTTGTTTTTAGCAGTCAAATTGATTAAAGTGTTTGTTTATAGATTAAATAATAAATAAATAGATTTATCTTCACACTGAAAAAAATGTGCAATTTTGATCAAATTTAGCTTTGGAAAGCGTTTCTAGCATCCCGCTCGAAATAGTGAACAATCTCCAAATAGTGAAAATGGCTGGTTTTTATTACTTCACTATATCGAGCGTCTACTGTAGTTTGAAGTGCAAAAATACTATTTTCAATTTCTTTGAAAAGTTGAAACCAAAAAGTCAATTCAGCTGTTTCTAAGGATTTTAGTTAAATAAATAAAATAAATAGGGTGGCGCAACAGAGCGAGGAGCCCCTGGGTCTATCGCATTTCTCACAACCATGCCTTGTGAGGGAATGGACGGGACCTACAATTTCTGCAGGTTCCGAACGGCTTATTGAGAAAGTGCTTTTCATGACAATGAATTTACTAACGGAGGACTTTCCAGTTCCTCGCGAAAGGTGATACCCGTGGAAAAACATTTTTGCCTCTTTTTGTCTCGCCACGGGTAGGGTTATACATAGTTGTTGAAGGTTTAATTAGACAACTATTGGATTTCTTTTATAAATACGAAGCTAACTAAGTCTTGCAAAATTTCTTAGACACCGTCTAGTTGGACAACTGTATAAGAATGATTTACGCAAATTTTATAAATACGACTGATAGTAGCTGTATTAAACAGCGATGCGAAATTATTTCATTGTTTTAGTGATGCTCCGTATCATTCTTAGGATAATTATAAGCCACAAGTAACCATGTGAGCCCGGACACAAATTACTATCTAGGTAATAAATAAATTTTCTGTTTCGAGTGATTTACTATCATAAAGTAAATCTGTTCGCGAAGTTCATTACTATCAACATAATCTGGTTAAATGTGGTCGACAATAGGCCATATTGATATTTATTTGGAAATTTGGTGACAATTTTATTTCCATAGAAAAGTGGTTCAGTCAGATGACCTAGTCGTTCTTGCGACTTTACGCCTTTAGAATTTCGATCCCTTTTTATTAGGTTATGATAAGTCTTTTTTTCAAATACTAGGAAAGATGTTCTTCTTATTATAGTATTTTTATACAGTATTTTTATACTCTAAAACTGTTGAGTCAATTAATTGGAGCTTAAATTTTTATCAAAGTACTGACTTTTGAAAACACTATTGTATGTGGAAGTAAGTGACTAATTTCATTTTTAAGGGATCATCTCAGTGTGAAATCTATTTTTAAAATAGTAGTATTTTCTATTTTTTAAATATAGTTGTGTATGCAGTGGCGGATTAAGGCTTATTGCCGCCCTAGGCCCTGTCTGATACGCCGCCCTTTAAGATCACTAAAATTCTATATATATTAAAATACAGCTTTTATTTTTTACACGACTCATAGTGCGAAGCATTAGAGAGTGCTCCATTTTTTATTCAAAAATAATTATTAAAAAATACAGAAAAATTTTTACTTAACTCTAGCTAGTCTAACAAATAATAACAAGCATTTTTTTCAAAATACATTAAAGCTTTTATTTTTTACACGACTCATAGTGCAAAGCATAAGAGAGTGCTCCATTTCTTATTCAAAAATAATTATTAAAAAATACAGAAAAATGTTTACTTAACTACTAACTACTAACTAGCTAGCCTAAAAAATAATAATAAGCATTTTTTCAAATTATAGTGTATTGCTTAGTTTGTAATTTTCTTCTTCCTGACTTTTGCCCGAGCAAAAGCATCAACTATGTCATCATAATCAATTTCTTGAACTAGTTGAGCTTCAATAGACAATAATGCCGAAGCATTAAGTCTATCTTGGCCCATACTTGCGCGTAAATAAGATTTAACCCTTTTCAAGGTAGAAAAAGATCTTTCTCCTGAACAATTGCTGGCGGGAATACTCAAAAAAATACGCAGAGCTATGTCTATGTTCGGATAAACATCTCGAAGATTTCGAGAATGCAAGACATCGTATATTTCTTGTGCTGAGCGTACATCTTCTGTGTTTTCTAGGGAATCTTTAAGCAGACATTGTAAATGAATACATTCATTCCCTAATGTTTCTTCCAAATCATCAGGATACTTTTTAACTAACTTGTTCGCAAGATTTTTCAGTTCAATCGTTTCAATGTTTGATAAATTATCAAGAAAATTAAAATTTTCGTAAATTTTTTGGTATGCACTTTTACGTCCGGCCAATTGTACGCTTAACGTATCTAAAATACGGTAATACACATTGGTGCGAAAATGTTCGTGACCAGATGAAGGTATTGTTTCGTTCACCCGTGACTCATCTGCCTGAATTTTTCTAGTTTTCTTGCGACCTGTATCATAACGATAGTTAACTTGAACTCCAGACAGTGCTTTTGCCTTTTCTTCATACTCAGAGTATTGTTTGTCCCTCATATCTTGAAGAAATAATGCCAAAGAACTATAAATTTGTACAACAGATGATAAATCCGCACGAGATCCTTGAAGCTTCTTATTTGCAGCATTAAAACGATCTAAGATAACATTCCAAACTATGACCAAAATAGCCGTTTCTAGGTGTTGCAATTTTCGCTGCAATCCTGTAGCTTCAGATCGCGTAATCGGTTTTTCATCACGATTTTGAGCAATAAAGTTTAGTGCATTAATTATTCCAGGCCATTCTTTTTGTAACGCATTACATGCATCATGACGAGCAGACCAACGAGTTTGAGAGAGACTCTTAAGTCTTAAACTTGTATGCTGCACTAAGATTGTCCAACGATGTGTTGATATAGTGAAAAAATTATGAAGTTCTTGTAAAGTAGAAAAAAAGTCTACTGCTTCGGTTACAGATTCAGCTGCACAGGTTCCTACTAAATTTAACGAATGGGCAGAACAAGGAACATATTCTGCTAATGGATTAATCGTTTTAATTCTTGACTGCACTCCTGAATATAAACCTGACATATTGCTTGCGTTATCATAGGATTGACCACGACAGTTCATTATGTCCAAACCATTGTTTTCAAGAGATTTCAATAAAGCATCTTCAATGTCTTTAGCCTTATGGCCAGTATTTGGTAAAAATTCTAAAAATCTCTCAACAATTTTACCGTTACCGCGCACATATCTAATAATTATCGTGAGCTGATCAACATGTGCAATGTCAGGCGTAGAATCCACAATCACACCAAAATACTTAGCAGATTGCACTTCTTTAGAAATTTGTTGCAAAACTTTGTTTTGAATTAGTAACATGATTTCCTCATATATTGTTTTAGATATGTACGAGGTATTTCCACGGCCAGGGTGCGCATACAATTTTAAATGTTCCTCTAAAAACGGGTCAAACTCAGCAAGAAGCTCAATTGCACCTAAGAAATTCCCATTATGAGGATCTCCGATTCGTTCTGAATGTCCTCTAAATGGCAACCCTCTTGTCGCAAGGGATTTAACAATCGCAATCACTCGATATAAGATTTTTTTCCAGTACAAAATTTCTTCATCTAGCTGTTTTATTAGACGTTCATCAACGCGCCCTTGTGCGACTGCTCGAGCTTTTAAATTGCTAACGTTAGTTTTGTGAAGATCAGAATTTTCATGAGCTTCAATTCGAACTTTTGCGTTTTTCCAATCGCGAAACCCTTCACCAGTGAAAGCGTTCATTTCACCACTTTTACCAAATAGTAAACATGGAACACAAAATAAGGATCCTTTTGTTTCGGAATAAATTAACCATTCACGACGTTGAATTTCTCCGTTTTTCAAAGTACGTTCGAATAAACTTTTAGAGCAAAACCTCGTTTTATCCTTATAAACATTTTTAGAATTCTTAAAATCCGTAACTTCATTTTGTGGCACACCGTTCATAGTTATAAAATCTCGAGTTTCTTCGTTTAAATTCCATAGAAAAGGATCACTGCTTAGTTGTAAAATATCAGTTGTTGACTGTGTTTCCTCGTTCGCATCTGTGTCTTGTAATAATGAAGAATTTGATTGCACTTCTTTGGCATCTTGTGCTGAAGAATTGTTAAAATCCGCCTAGAATTTTTTCAATTCTTTTAATTACTTATATTAATTTATTCTTAATTAAGAATTAAACTTAACATTCAAAGAAGATAAGGTTATTATAATCTGTGTTTATAAATCAAAAGAGCTTAAGGCTGTCGCCTTAAGTGAGAATCGTTATTTCAGTATCACATATTTTCGATTCTGTTTACCCTTGATTTAATCTGGGTCCCGTTGCCATACGACAAAAAATAGACGTTAAAAACAAAAAAATCAAAGCAGCTTATGTTTAAATAGGCAAAAAATGCATTTGCGCAACAGCTTACGTCTATATTGAGTTCAAATTGATCAAAACAATAAGAAAATATATTTTTTTGAAACGGTTTAAGTCATGAAATAAACGCTTATTACAAGTTGAAATCAAAAGAAATTATAGCTTATACATAGGTTTTTTTGAACGCAAGCAAATCGGATCATATGATAGCTTATGTCGACATAAGCCATTTAAAAAAAAAGTAGTAGCCATTTAAAGTTTTAGTTTTTCAAAGCATTGTAAAATAAAATTTCGAAGTGGGGCTCGCATGTTCGCATAAAAATTTGAAGGTCATAAATTAACATTTTGGCAAACCTTTATTTTTACTACGCATCGAAAGTAGAACAATTTAAAAAAAAAATTTTTTTGAATAAGTTATTTTCTTAAATTACGAAAATGTCAGATTTTTGATTTTTTTTTTTCAATATAGAAAATTTGATTGAAAGTGAAAATTTTCGTTTTTAAACTTTCAATCTCAAGACTTTTTATTAAATTTAATGTTCACGGTCTTATGTTAATATTTATCTTAATTCCGCTGAAGAGTAGAACAATATAAGAAAAAAAAATTATGAGAAAGTAATTTATTTGATTTCTTATGGCCGAAAAACATGCAAGCCCCACTTCCGTATAGTAAACGAAAATAATTATTAACAATTGCATCAAAATACTTACGACAGATGAACCTGATGCTTGTTGATCGTTATCAATAATTAAAGATTTTGTAGAGCTTATCATAAAATCAGATATTTTTGGGATTTTTTTTAGTAAACTTTCTGTTTTTGAAGATTCTTCTGCTTTTCTTTTACGATATTCTGAACCGCTTAATTTTTTTCGATAGCTACTCATTGTTGATTAAAAAAATAAATTCAGGACCTCGACAATTGAACTGACTGCTCGATCGAATGCTCATTAAATTTGGAGATTTCTATGTCACTGAAAACGATATGTATTAAATACAGAAAATTTTTTCAAATATATTTTTTTGTAAAATCACTACCTATTTTCAAACATTTGACTTCAAAAGCTTGTTTTTTCACAAATCTTCAGGAGGTGCGGTTATCTTTTAGAAATAAAAAAGATTCCTATTTATTCCTTAACACTCACACATCTAATCACTTATCAAAGATTTCAATAAAGTATAGTATATTTTTTGCTTTTTTTATGTGTCTATTTCACTTCACAATACTGATTTCAATATAGTATATTTTTTGCTTTTTTTATATGTCAATTTCACTTCACAATGCCGATTTTAAAACACTAACGACTCTTAACTCAACTGAAACATGAATGAAATTGAAATATTTTATGTTTCTCTTTACCTTGGGTACATAAGACAATGGACAAATATAATCACATGCCTATTTAAGTGAAAGCAAATTAGCGAAAAGACGAAACAAAAGGGTAAACCCATACATTACCACATTGTCCACATTACATAACGCGCTATTCCGACAAAACAGAAAGGATCAGCGCACAAGTTAAAAAATTTGACTACAATTGGCACGAGCCACGTTTAGCGTTGCCACTGTTTGAAAAAATTTCCTAAATAAATTTAAATTTCTCTTCATCAAAAATTCTATAGCCATAAGCTGAGGGTATTCAGTATATGGATTAAAAATTCATTTATGAGTATTGCAATTTCTTAAGCTTAGTTTTTATTCGTAAAAAATATTTTTTTGGCAGTAGAATCATTTTCAGTAAAAATTGCAGTACCTACTACTGCAATTGCATTAAAGTGACAACATTGCGGCCCACTAGTTACGAGCCTGTGAATAAGTTCTTAAGCCGGTTCCTACAAATACAAATATATTTTCATGTGTACAGGTTGCCTTGGTATTAGTTCCGGGGTGGTTTTGCTGTTTTTCTTTTGTAGGTACATTGTTGTTGCAATGCAACGATCGAGCGATCAAAAAACTGCAACAAGTTGTTTTTTTGTTTTAAGAAAAGAAAAAAAGAAAGATTTTTTTCACTTTTTGCTATTTGTCGGTCGCAACCACCGTTACTTTGCACACGAAATCAGCGACCCTCATCCGAAAATATCTTCCTTAGTTGCCTGCACTGCATATCGCACCGATTCTACTTTTTGCTACTCGCTTATTAGATGCTTTCTTGTGGCACATCAGGTCATGTTGTATTTTGTGTGGCGTCAAAGGGTTTTGCCATCGACGATGCTGACGTTGTTGATCTTTGAGAGTTGGTTTTCGGTCGCAACTACCGCTACTTGCACTTGGGTGAGAGTTGGTTTTCGGTCGCAACCACCGCTACTTGCACTTGGGTCCGAGACATCGAATGAATGTAAGATGTTCAGCCAATTTAAAAATAAATTTTTGCTATATTTCTACGGCTCTTAAATTTTAACGTTCTGAAAATTTTGCCGCCCCCCAAATCGTGCCGCCCTAGGCCCGGGCCTCACGGGCCTATGCGGTAATCCACCACTGTGTGTATGTGACTAATTACTGATTATATTGGTTGAAATTTTTGCGTCTCGATTTTTGGACGGCACTTTCATCGGTAATGGAATCGAAATCTAAAGACATCAACCTGACTCTATAGTCAACAAAGCGATTGCGTTCAATCGTTCTGCAACTAGTTTTAATCTCAAGTAGTTTTTCACTCGCCGCAGTTAAGAGAATGATCGTTCAGCGCTTCAATTCGATACGGGTGTGCACGAGCATTCGGTATCCTATATCAACATTTGGAAAAACTGTGTGGAGCTCATTGCTCCTTTGTACGCTTTTTCTATTTTTAGTAATTCAGATAAAATTTTGTCTAAAATGTTGGAACGCGTGCTAACGAAAAAGGCGGGAAATTCAATTCCCACGAATATAACAAGTTTTCAAATTTTATCTCAAAATTTGCTACCCTTCAATTGTTGACGCCCGAGGCATCTGAATACTGTGACCGCATGGTAAATCTGGGCCTGGTTGTGCTACTACCTGTGCGTGACCTTCTATCGGTATTCAATTCTTTAAATGAGGAGTTCGAAGAAGCCGAAGGAATATTGCATGGAGCATGGACCTTGTGAATGTAAGTGAATGATTTATATGAAAATTTTTGATCTCAAAGCTTAAGCGCGTTTTTCAGAACGGTGTCCGCTGCCGAGGGAAAATTTTTCAAGCTATCTATTTTAAATTTTAACAGAACATTCTTCTTGTCATCCTCTATCGTCCTATGGAAGCCAAATTCACTACTTTTTGTTCAAATCGCCACCATTTTGTCAAAATTAAAAAAAAAGCCTCCATGGGACGATAGCGGCTTTTCTGCAGATTAAAAGTCTTTTTAAGCTTTTTGCTTAATTGAAGACTCCTCAGAGGCATCTAGACTTAGGAAAATCCTATCAACGAGTCCAAACATGCCAAGTTCTATAAAAGATGAAAACGGCAACTGGACCAACTCATATGAAGAAACATTAAACTTGCTACTGGATACTCATTTCCCTGGTAGCTCGTTGACAATAACAGACGAGGAGCACTTGCCTCGACTCGCAAACCAATCAGTAAAAGGTCTTATCTCTAGAGATATACTGTTATGGGCAATAAACAGCTTTGACCCTTATAAATCACCAGGGCCTGACGGAATCATCCCTGCGGAGCTGCAACTGGTTTCAGACATCATCATCTATAACTTAGAGATGATCATGAAAGGATGTATAAGCTATGCATATATTCCCAAGGCCTGGAGAGAAGCTAGGGTCGTCTTTATACCTAAAGCCGGCAAAAGCTCCCATGTAAATCCAAAAGATTTAAGACCTATTAGTCTATCATCCTTCTTCCTTAAAACACTGGAAAGAATGATTGACATACACTTAAGACAAGAAATTAAACCTAGTCTGATCTCAACGGCGCAACATGCCTATACAAAAGGTAAATCAGTGGAAACTGCACTCCACTCTCTGGTTTGCACCATTGAAAAATCCCTGCACTACAAGGAATACTCTCTCGTCGCATTCCTAGACATAGAGGGTGCATTTAACAATGTTAACAATTCAGCAATCACTAATGCTCTTGATGGGCTGCTCATAGAGGAACACATCAAAAACATGATAACAACAATGCTCAGCAGCAGAATCATTAGTTCCGAAATGGGGAACTACAAAACAAGCAGAATGGCCAATAGAGGAACCCCGCAGGGAGGAGTTTTATCTCCCCTACTGTGGAACCTGGTCGTTAACAAATTGCTAATCGACCTAGAGGACGAAGGTTTCAAAACTATAGCCTATGCCGATGATTTAGCAATTGCCGTTTCAGGCAAGCACCCACAAACCCTAGCTGAGCTGCTACAAACAGCACTTAACAAGCTTAACAATTGGGCTGCAGATTGTGGTCTGAACATCAATCCACACAAAACGGAATTAGTTCTCTTTACGAGGAAATACAAAATTCCGGACTTCAGACCCCCAACTATTAAAGGGGTAACTCTCACACTGTCAAATCAGGCTAAATATCTAGGTCTCATTTTTGACAAAAAACTGACCTGGAAAACCAATATTGAGGAAAGAGTAAATAAAGCCAACGTTGCACTCTTCTCCTGTAAAAAAGCCATTGGCGGGAAATGGGGTTTCTCCCCCCAAATCACCCATTGGCTGTTTACATCGGTAATTAGACCGATACTCACATACGGGGTGATAGTCTGGTGGACAGCACTAGACAAGATGATCAACTACAACAAGCTGGCCAAAGTTCAAAGAACGGCTAGTCTGTGTATTAGTGGTGCACTGAGGACAACCCCATCGGACGCCCTCAATGTACTACTAGATCTCACACCCCTAGATATCTTCAGCAAACAAGTCGCAGCTAGCTCAGCTACTCGACTCAGAGCTACATCACAGTGGACCAATAATCAAATCGGCCACACTACCATTCTAGATAACTTTAGATTCTTACCGAATCGATGCGACTACACCACCCCCAAGTTGGTGTTTGACAATAATTTCCAAGTAACCATACCTTCAAGAGAAGCTTGGGAAAATGGCACTCTTTTGGAAAATGAAGCAATACACTTCTACACCGATGGTTCAAAAACCAGCGAAGGTGTGGGAAGTGGAATCTACTCAGAAAAACTGAATCTCAGTCTTTTCTTCCGCCTACCCGATCATTGTAGTGTGTTCCAAGCGGAAATTCTGGCGATTAAGGAGGTGCTGTCTTGGCTCAAAGAAAACGTCATATCCTCCACGGATATTCGGATCTTCTCAGACAGCCAAGCTGCCCTTAAATCTCTTGCCTCTGTCTCTACAAAATCCATCACAGTCCAAAATTGTCAGATGTCTCTGAGGGAGATGTCAAATCAGTTCAACATTCACCTTTCATGGGTGCCAGGGCACAGGGACATACCAGGCAACTGTATGGCAGACGAACTAGCCAAAAAGGGCACGACCACTTCCCTACGCTCAGAATGGAACAACATAGGTGTACCTATCGCTACATGTAAACTCCTACTTAGACGGGACGCCTCAGGGATAACAAACACTAGATGGACTGAGAGTAACAACTGCCTTGCAACCAAATAAGTTTGGCCGTGTGTAGACTCAAAACGATCAAAGAGTTTGTTGGCCCTGAACAGCCTGTGTCTAGGTTCTACCATAGGTGTTCTTACGGGACACTGTCTCATAGGAAGACACGCCAAAAGACTTGGCGTGTTTTCCAATGATTTCTGCAGAAGCTGCATGGACGAGGAGGAGGAAGAAACCGTTCAACACCTTCTTTGCTCATGCCCTGCACTACTTCATAGGAGGAAAGTGCTGCTCAGTGCTGATCTATTATCGAACGCGCAAACACGCGCCGCGCTAGTTACCGCAAAATTAAAATCTGTGCTGCCCCTTCCTCCATACAAAAAATACAAAATAAGAAAAAATAAAATAAAAAATAATAAGAAAAAAAAAAGAAAACAATCAAATCAATAACAATCAAACATAAATCTATTAATTTTTTCATTCCGTGCCGCCGCAAGAAAAAAAAAAAAGAATTCTCGTGCAAAAACAATTCAGTGCGCTGTGCCTGTGCGGTGAAAATTAATCAAAAAGAAACTGCAATAGACCAAACACTAGTGCCCACCTTCTTATCTTCTCCTCCCCCACACCACTCGCATAGTCTTGTTGGCTGCACACATTTCTTCTAATCGATATTTCCTTATCGCATCGAAGCAGTGTGTGCAGGCAATGAGGCTGTGGGTTTGCTAGGCGGATAGTTTGATCAACGGTGTCGATCCCGTTGGTGAATCAAATCAAGTTGCTGGCTGGGCATAACACCGCTAGTAATTTGGTTTGGTTTCCTATCGAGATATGCACTTGTTGATTATACTTAGATAGCGTCTGCGTTCGATATTTTGTTTTGTGTGTTTTTGTGAATTGTAATGTCGGGTAAATTTCGGGTCGATTTTAGCAACATTAGGGGGTTGCGATCGAATTTCTTTGCTGTGTACGCTCACACTGCAAAATGTAGGCCAGCTGTTTTGGCACTGAGTGAAACACAGGTGGGTGTTGATTCTGATCCCACAGAGTTCAACCTGCCTGGATATAGCTTAGTGCCATTATTCTTTTCCTCCCATGGCCTCGCCGTATATGTTCGGAATGATATTGCTTACCAGCTTCTACCACAATACGGCATCTGTTCTAATACGAACTTTAATTTCATGTGGTTAAAATTCACCGTCCGTAAGCATATCATTCACTACTGTTTTATTTATAGAAGCCCCAATTTAGATAGCAATTCAACCTCTAACGAGTTTGATGCGCTATCTGACTCCATAGTAAGAATTGTTTCCCTTTATCCTCACACTGAAATCGCAATTGCGGGCGATTTCAATGTACACAATTCAGGTTGGCTTCGACATTCTGGCCAGACAACACCCGAAGGAAGGTATGTTGAGATCTTTGCTGAATTAAATCTTTTAACTCAGCTTGTTGATGAGCCCACTCGGGTTCCGGATATTTCTGGCCATTCGGCCAACACATTAGATTTGTTTCTCACTTCTCATCCTGAAAAATATAGGGTCAAAGTGTCATCACCTCTAGGCACGTCGGACCATTGTGTCATATCGGTAGATTTTCCGGTTTCCGTCACAGTAAAAAGAGAAAAAGTCCCAAAAAGAACTGTATGGCAATATGAGAAAGCCAATTGGGACGGCCTGAATAATTTCTTTCGAAATTTCAACTGGTCTTTGTGCTTTCTCGACGGTAACGTGGATGCATCAGCTGATATGATATCTAACGTAATTCTCAACGGCATGACTAACTTTGTTCCGCATAGATCAAAGAGCATCATCCCCAAAGAAAATTCGTGGTTCGATTCGAGCTGTAGGGAGATGATTAGGGAAAGAGAAAAATGTTTTCGGATTTTTAAAAATGACCCTATCGAAGAAAACAGAAATAAGTTTAAGTGCGCCAGGAACGCCTGCAATACTCATATACAGAAGACCAAGTTTTTATATGACCAAAAAGTAAGGCAAAAAATACTATTGTGTCCAAAAGGAAGTAAAAACTTTTGGTCTTTTGTTAAGAATATTAAGAACTCGACCACATCATCGGTCCCAACGCTCGTCTTCAATGACTCTCCGTATGTCAGCTCCATCGACAAAGCCAATTTGCTGGCAGCTCAATTTGCTGCCAACTCGACACTTCCTTATAGTATTTTGGCTCCACCTGAGCTCGAGTCTGCAAATTCTTTGATGAAGCAGATATTTTTTCGAACTCGCTCGGTTGCGAGAGTCCTTAAAGATCTCAACATACATAAATCCGCTGGTCCAGATGGTATCCCCGCCGTTATTCTGAAGAGGTGTTCTTCTACGCTGGCAAAACCACTGCGTAAACTTTTCCATCTTTCCTATTCTGCTGGGATTTTTCCGAGCAGATGGAAAACTGCATTTGTCCAGCCGGTCCCTAAAAAAGGCGAATCTTCCTCCCCTTCCAATTACCGTCCAATTGCACTTACGTCCCTTCTTTCCAAGGTCATGGAAACGTTGATAAACCGTCAACTTATGAAATATCTTGAAGAACGAAAGCTTCTTAATGACCGTCAGTACGGCTTTCGTAGCAAACGGTCCACTGGTGATTTGATGGCTTATCTCACCGAAAAGTGGAACCAATCTTTACATTGTTTTGGAGAAAGTAAGATTATTGCGCTTGATATTTCTAAAGCATTTGATAGAGTTTGGCATCAGGCTCTTTTATCGAAAATGCGTGCTTTTGGTATCGATGAGTCTCTTCTTCGTTGGATTAGAAACTACCTTTCCGACCGTTCAATACAAGTTGTGTTGGATGGCTTCAAGTCTGATACCCACTTCATAAATGCTGGTGTGCCCCAGGGCTCCGTTTTGTCTCCGACTCTCTTCCTCATTTTCATTAATGATCTCTTGTCTGAAACTTCTAATCCACTTAACTGTTTTGCTGACGACTCGACCCTCAGCTTTTCATATTCGTTTCCAAATTCACGTCCTTGCTCTTCGGATGTGGAACTGGAACGGTTGCGTATGATAAGCTCATTGAATTCTGACCTTGACAGCATTGTTGCATGGGGTATTATGAACCGAGTAGAATTCAATGCTTCGAAAACTCAATGCTGCCTCTTGTCGATGAAGCTTAACATTCCCCCATTGCCATTATCCATGAATGGTACCTGCATCGAAGAAACCGAAAAGCTGTCAGTACTTGGTATGTGTGTAAACGATGATCTTCGTTGGAATGACCACATATTTGAAGTCGCCAAAAACGCTGCTAAATGCTTAGGTTTCTTAAGACGATGCAGGAAGTTCTTCACCCCTTCTGATCTGGCTATAATTTATAAGGCCTTCATCCGCCCAAAACTGGAGTATAACTCCCATATCTGGTCAGGTGCTGCTCAAACATCTTTGCACCTGCTTGATAGGGTACAAAACAGAGCGTTAAAATTGATAGGTGATAGTTCAATCGTAGAATCGATTGATTCTCTTGAACATCGATCCATTTGATCCATTTGATTCCATTACGGGACACCGACTAGTCCCGTAATGGAAGATTAATAAGTGATCAACTCGTTAATCTTACATCGGGTTTCTGAGATCAGTAGGTGATTAACTTGCTGATCTCTGTGGTATCACAATGGGCCCTTGTGGCCTAAGTGTGTTAGGCAATGTACTCATTGACTGACAGCCACTTCCACCTAACCTAACCTAAGCTTTTGCTTCAGATCAAAATTGAGCCCGCAAAAGTTGAAACCGATTAGGGCTCTTTTTTTTAACAACATTTTTGATAACTAATAACAATAACAAGAAACTAAAAAACTACCGCAACAAAAATTATTTTTTATTCTTCATCGTTGCTCTTAATATTATATTTAAAAAAAAAACCAGACCGATAAGGATACCCTAACCATAAAAAAAAAAAAAATTGCGAAAATCTATGATTTTTCGGCGGTCACACTGAGATGATCCCTTAAAAGTTTTTTAAAATGAGATAGATTTACTTCTTATTTTGACCCAATTTATCCGTCCTTAGCTTTTTTCGCACCGTATGCAAAACACACTGGATATGCTAGGTTGGGCACACAAACTACGCTGAATTATAATAATCGAATCGAATAAAAAAATTTGCGTTCTCTCCAGAAGCTTAATGCACATTCCATATATCCGACAGTTACTTTTCCCAGCATTCAATCATCTTTCATTAAACAAAAGATGAGAACATAAATCACAATCCGTTTCAAAACATTCTCCATTAGTTTCTCTAACATAACCTCTCAATCGAAATCAACATCTAAGCACACATCCATAAATAAATATGTTAGACCTATTCAAGCGCACGTCTCTGAGAGCTGTGAATTCATTACAAGCACAACGTGCATGCAAATGACTGCAAATGACTCAAGGACACTTAATGGTTGATCAATTATATCAAATTAAAAAAAAAAAAAATAATTTGCAAGAACTGACTTATCGATATCTACTTCCCCGCTATATGTAAATAAATAAATTCAAAATAATAATCTTACATGCAAAAAGCATTCAAGTAATGACTTTTATGCTCAAATCATGGAGTTATCCACCTTCTTCTTTGCCGCGCGCCCCTCTAATAGCTTTGTAAGGACTAAAAAGGATGAAAAGTTCCCAGCTTGATGTATGCAGTGCTATAGAGTTGATGTATTTGAGGGAAGCACCCACATGTTAATCGAACTAATGCGTTTGGGACTCGCATTGCTTTTCCGTGCAATGAGCAGAAAGCAAACGGAAAGCACTCATCCCTTCAATCACGCTATACCTTTCTCATCTTACTACTGGTCCTTCGTGTCAGCTTTGAGAATATCTGTATATGAATGTGCACTCTACCGTTACCTTTTATACAACCCTCTATCTATTTCGTAAGATTTCACTCAGTTTACAGGATCTAATACCGTAAATGGAACAGGAGGAGCTCAAAAACGGCAAACTGCCTTTAGCTCCCCCAACCACTCGAAGCGATAAGTATCTTTTTCTTACACGGATACATATCTCAATTTATGTGTTACGTGACCTCATATTCATATAGGATTTGAACCCTGTAAGAGTGTTTGGAAAAATTTCAAAGCCAAAAAAAAAGAAACACAACCCTCGTGGTGTTAACATTTTACACTGACATGGTTGCCAAGAGAGTCATACACTCGAGCAAGGGGTTTTTCTTAACTCCGGATTCCGCTTATCATTAATATGATTCTTAAATGGGACGCAATTCGAGAGTTAAGGAAACGTAAAATTACACATATCTCAAGCTATGTATAATGCTTGAGTCTACCACTGCAACATTTTTTTGTGTTTTCAAAGGAACGCGTTCGGCTTCCTACATTTCATGCTAATATGTAATATGTACTTGAATATTTCTAGCAACCTTTAAACCTATTTCCTACATCACAAAGGGCAAATAAAAAAATCTCATGTGTATACGCTCCGGTCCACCCAAGACATTGGGCTTAATCTTCATCTTTACCGATTTACTGCTGCGAAAATGAGTAGAGCATGTATCATAAATAAAAATGTGACAAAGCGCGACATAGAAAGCTGGAAAACGAAGAATTTATTGCCATTTTTAGAAGAGAGGTTTGTAAACTTATTTTGATAGCATCGCACCGTACGCTACTGACAACAAGCAAAAGGTTTTAAAAAAGTGGAATCACAAGAGGGTCATGTGTGCTATGTTCCAGTTGTTAGCTTGCTTGGCTGTCGTCTGGTATGTAGCAAAACGGATGAAAATAAGAGAAAAACTTATGTCACACCGAATTTCTTTCGTTGTTTCAGAAATAGGAACTTAACGCTTTAAACTGCAAATGTGTCCCGTCACGACAGCATACTGTTTCCATCGCAGCACACAATAACAACTTTGGAAACCCACGTAAACCTATGACCGTGCCTGGGGAAATTTATAGCAGAGCGTTAATTTAAACTGACACACGTAGTTGAGCTGGGGGAATTATATCGGTAGAAGGCGTCTTGCATATGAGTCGAATCAACATAACACGGAGGCGGAGGTCGTAACCTGCGATTGGATTAACTTAAAATTCATGACCTAGCAAAATATGTTTCTGAAATTTTAATTTATTTCAAACCAACTCGTTTATTAGATTATAAAAGCAGGAAATATATAGGAAAGCGGGTATCCGGTATACCTATACGACTTAAATCACCTAAATGTCGAGGCCATAAACCATACAAGTATTGCATTAGGAATACCGGCAGTTAACATGAAATTTGAAATGCAAAAATAACGTAGTCAGGATGAAATGGTATATTATTATTAGGTCAGAATTAATTGATTTATGAATTTTTGTGTTCATGTTCCTGCATTCATTGTTAATGTGACGAGATAGTCGATATGTATATGCAAATATTTTTGGAGGGTGTGTGTGTGGACATATACAATTTATACATGAATATACAGGGTGTTTTGCATACTGTGCGATAAAAGCTCAGCACGGATAGGTTGAGTCAAGACAAGAAAAAAAACTTTTAAGAGGCAATTTTCTAAGAAATTGACTTAAAAAAAAAAAAAGTTATTAAAAACTAACCAAATTGCTTACTTGCACAAATACTAGTGTTTTTAGAAGCCAGTACTTTGATATTTAATAAACATTTCAGCTCGAATAGTAAAAGAACCAACACGAACCAACGAAACCTTTTTCCACTCAAGTTACTTATTTTTCTACTGAGATTTTTTTCTGTTATTGATTAAATTTATCCGCCCTGAGCTTTCTTTGCATCTTTCGCTAAACACCCTGTATAAATGATTGGGTGTTTGCTAATAATTAGGTTTGTTCGTTGAAGCCCTGGGGTTGCCCTAGGGTCGCCACAAAGCGTTTTTTGAGAAACCTAAATTCGCCCTAAATGCCAAATTTAGTGTTTTTTGAGCCATAGGTTTGCCATAGGTTTTCCCCAAACTCGCCCTAGCTTTTTGCTGTGGCGATTTGAGGGCTGTCAAATGGTATGTATTTTTTTTTTTTAATGGCAGGGATGTGTGGTGATTTGTGGTTTAGCGCTTTTTGAGAACTGGAAAACCCAGGTTTTTGTGACAACTCATAGGGTTGTCAAGAAAACCTGTGTCAACCCTGGGTAAAGTTCAACGATCAGACCTATTATATCTTTTCTATTATAGCATTCCTTTTGACAAAAACTGCATAGAAAATTTTGTTTTTTGTTTTTAAACTAACAGAACCCGTGCCGCCGGCCACTTTAAGTTCATTTTAAACAAACTTTATTTTCCCTGAAATTTGAAGAACTTCCTTAAACTGTCATTAATTCTAGATATTTAAACATGGTTTTGAAAATTCAATGATTTTCAATAATGATTTTTTCAAACTACTAACATTAAGTGGCCATCTGGCGAGCGCGGACGCGGAGGCGGCATGTGTTCTTTTTGTTAAAAAAAAAAAAAAAAATATGGGTAACACATAACTTGTTGTCAAAAGTGACTTGCTCAGTGTCCATAATATTGTCTTCTGATAGACAATCGACAACATCCCCCAATACGTTTAACATAATTTATTAGTTGATATGGTTAACTATCTCATTAGCGGCGCCGAAATCGATTTTTCAGCCAGTCATTACCGGTTGCCAATATTTATTTGAAGATAAAGATAGACATTTCTTCCCAGGCCAACTGCGTCACAAGGGGACAGAAATCGACAATTTGACAGAAATCACCTCATGGCGAAAGAACTTTTGAGATCGGTCCAGTAGCTTCAAGGTTCCCGTTTACGTTGCGTTCCCGTAGGAATATTGGGATAACAAATACAGCCCATGTCCTTGTTCAGGCTCAAGACTATCTCTGCACCAAAATTAATACAAATAGGTTCAATAGTTTGGGTGGTAGATGGTAACAAAGAAAAACAGACAGACGGAGTTGATTTCGGATCTATAATGTTCGTAAGTACTTCCATTCCCATGGGAAAATGGTGACCGTTCCCGTAGAAATATGGGGATGACTTAATGTTAATGCTACTCAGGGATAGTGTAGCATTCTAACGGTGGAAGAATTTTTGAAATCGGTGCTATAATGTCAAAGTTCCCGTATGCGTTCTCGTTCCCGTGGGAATATAGGGATAAAATATATAGCCTATGTCTTTTCTCAAATTTTAGACTATCTCTGTACAAAATTTCGTTTAAATCTGTTCATTAGTTTGGGCGAGAGATGGTAACATAGAAAGACGAACAGACAGAGCTACTTTCGCACATATTATATTAGTAAGGACTCTCGTTCCTGTAAGAATATGGGGATGAATCAAAGTTTATGTTACTCGGGGATAGTGTAGCATTCTAACGGTAGAAGAATTTTTAAAATCGGTGTAGTAGCTTCTAAGTTCCCGTATACATTCTCGTTCCCGTGGGAATTTAGGGATAAAATATACAGCCTATGTCCTTCCTCAGCTTCTAGACTATCTCTGTACAAAATTTCATATAAATCAGTTTAGTAATTTGGGCGGGAGACGGTAACGTAGAAAGTCGGACAGACAGAGTTACTTTCACATTGATAATATTAGTTAGGATTAGTAAAGACTTCCATTCCCATGGGAATATGGTGACCATTCCCGTAGGAATATGGGTATGAGTTACAGTTTATGTTACTCGGGGATAGTGTAGCATTCTAACGGTGGAAGAATTTTTGAGATCGGTGCTGTAGTATCAAAGTTCCCGCATGCGTTCTAGTTCCCGTGGGTATATAGGGATAAAATACATAGCCTATGTCCTTTCTTAAATTCTAGACTAATCTCTGTACAAAATTTCTTTCAAATCTGTTCATTAGTTTGGGCGGGAGATGGTAACATAGAAAGGCGAACAGACAGAGCTACTTTTGCATTTATAATATTAGTGATGACAGGTTCCCGTGGGAATATTCAAATGAAATATAACCTATGTCCTTCTCCAGGTTCCAGATCATCTCTGTATAAGATTTCATTTAAATCGGTCCTGTAGCTTGGGCGGGAGATGGTAACATAGAAACACGAACAGACAGAGGTACTTTCGCACTTATTATATTGGTAAGGACTCCCTTCCCGTAAGAATATGGGGATGAATTAAAGTTTATGTTACACGGAGATAGTATAGCATTCTTACGATGGAAAGTTTTTTGAAATCGGTGCTGTAATTTCTAAGTTTCCGTATACGTTCCTGTTCCCGCGGGAATATAAGGATAAGATATATAGCCTTTGTCCTTCTTCAGGTTCTAGACAATCCCTCTTCCACTCCACTCGGATCTCAAGGATCCATTGTGATCCCCGGGAAATCAGAGGATGAGGAGATGGGAGGATTGGAGATGTAGGGGGCTGGGTTGGTAATTGGTTTATTGGGGTAGGGAACCCCCACTGAACCATTTGGAGCCCTGAGTAAATTCCAGGCTCAATGGGAGGTTAGAGATGTCACCCAGTTCGTCGAAGAAGTATTCTCCGAGGGTTTTTTCCGAATGTGGGCCAAGCTACACTCACAGAGGAAGTGGAATGATCCTTCCTCTGCCTTCTCATCTTGGCATCCTCTACATAAGTCGAATGTGCTAATGTCCATTCTCATCATGTGGGTACCCAACGAGTTGTGGCCCGTGAGAATGCCAATCAACAGAGAGAGCCGAGATCTGCTTACCTGGAGTAGAAATTCTGTTTTTTTTCTTGGAAATATCTGGCCAAAGGTTTCTGGAGACTCGGCATGTTTCTAAAGATGACCACCTGTCATTGGCGGTTTTTAGAAAATTGTTTTTGATTCTGTTTTTTTCTTGCTCTAGTGACTTTAGAGTTGAGGTGTTCGTTTCGCTGGATTCGAGTGCTGACCCGATTTTAGCCAGCTTATCCGCCATTTTATTACCGATTATGTCACGATTTCCTAGAACCCAGGTTAAACTAACTGTGTTTGAATGAAACAAAAAATATACAACAAAAAATCTAACAACAACACTATAACTGAGAAGAAATACACATCTATAACCTATACCAACATCATACCACAAACATTACAATACCAATTAAAAAAACTGAACATAATAATATCATTTAAAACTAATAACAACATACAAAAAATATTAAAACCCAAAACCAAACCAAAAATAGAGACACTTCCAGAAGTATACAAAATCAAATGTAGCAACTGTGATAAATTTAACATAGGCCAAACAAGCAGAACTTTCAAAGAAAGATTTAAAGAACACTTACCAAAACCCAACACAAAATCCACATTTGCACAACATTTATAACTAACTATAATATATTTATATATAACTACACATTTGACAACAATCATAACTACGACAACATAGAAATAAAATATGCAAAAAAGGTAAATTACTGGACGCAAAAGAAGAATACGAAATATATAAAGCTCATAAAATAGACAGACAACCTGCTCAATGATAAATTAACACTAAAAACTAATCCATTATTTGACACAGCAATAAAATACCAAGATAGAAAGAGAGAGACACAATAACAAAACAAAGTCCCAGACCCACACAACACTTGGCCTCACTACATAAAACCAACAGTTTCAACTCTCCCGCTGATGGAGTTAACATCCGAAACGCGTCGCGTCGCCCCAAAATAATCTTATAAAAAGTTGTGAAAATATGTAATTAAAAAAATTTTAAATAAAAAAGTAAAAGAAGAATAACATTTCATTTTGTCTTTCCTTTATCTTTATT
This sequence comes from Melanostoma scalare, assembly GCA_949752695.1. Classification (NCBI taxonomy): domain Eukaryota; kingdom Metazoa; phylum Arthropoda; class Insecta; order Diptera; family Syrphidae; genus Melanostoma; species Melanostoma scalare. Next base: position 128,538,752 of record OX456984.1, on the reverse strand, counting down.
AACAAAAATAACAAAACACAACTGGAGATAAAAACAACAAAATGTATAACTGTGTTTGTTTCGCTGAGCAGTCTTAGGTTACTGCGACAGCTAGTCCTACTAGTCTGGATTTTGTGATAATGGATGAGATAGCTTTAATGGCCGCCTGACTATCTATGAAGAAGTCAGTATTTTTGTTGATCAAGTTTTGCATAGCTAGGTGCTTCGCGGCTTCGCACACTGCGAGTACCTCAGCTTGAAAGACACTGCAGAAGTCGGGAAGCTTTATTGATCTATTCATGATAGGGTCGTCTGTAAAGATACCTGACCCTTCCCCTTCGTCCATTTTGGAACCATCTGTGAAGACGGAAATGTGATTTTCTATTATAACCCTGTTTTCCTCCCAGCTTTCTCTTGTCGGAAAGACTGTAAGGGCCACTGGATTGAAGTCAATATGCGGGGGGTATTGTCTGTTTGAATGTCTATATCTGTATGGTTCATGATGGTTCTCCTTTAAATAAGACAGTGCAAACTGAGCCGGTCGTGCTCCATTTTTTCAAAGATGGTATTGTTGACGTGAAGGCCTCCACGGACTTCTAATTTTGTTACTCCTGCTGTCATACGAAGTATATTCATCTCAGTTGCTGTCAGCTTACTTTCATAATTTTTGTATATTGTCCAACATTGTGAACCGTATGTTCGTAGGTACTGGACGTACAACCGCAATGGAGAGTTTTCCTTTGAGCTTAAGGGGCATTTTGCTTCCACAAAAGATGGCGAAGTTTTTTCGCCATTTCATCCATCTAACGCTTGCTCGATGATTGATGTTGTCACCACTTTACTAGTGATCCTGATCCCAGGTATTGAAACTTTTCACACTTAAGAAGCACATTCAACATCTCGATGTTTTTCCAGTTGCTGATTTGTCAGTGACAAAAACGCTTTGAAAGCTGTTTTTTTCTCTTACATACCACCGCTTTGGGTGCATCATTCTACCACCATGCTTCTTTGGTTTTTGGTAGTGTCTCTTCAAACAAGTTTGTTGCAGGCTGTGTTGCCGCAGGATTAATTCATAATGAATCCCGGCGATAAAAAAAAATAAGTCATTTTGAAAGTTAATAAGCCCCAATGAAAAGTATATTTAAGGCTTATGTTCCTGAAGCTCATGTTGGGTTATGTACCTATTTGCGTTGTATAGAAACGCTAGACTGGCAACCGAAATAGCTTTTAGCTCTTATAAAGGGAAAGGGGTTTCAGAAAGATGAAAGTAATGTCAGATTTCGGGCTACTTTGAAAACTTGCGATTTTTAGATATTTTGTTAGGAAATTTTCTTTTCAACTCGTACTTAATTCAAATCTTAGATCGAATTGTTAGCGCGACCTAAATAAGTACTTTAGCCCTCCTTTACAACCTGGGGTCCATTTGGACTCCAGAGCATGTTTGAACACTCATAACTTTTTTGTTTTTCATTTTTTTAAAATGGGATTTATACTTAGTGAACAAATTTAATTTTTTTAATTATTTCTAACGTTGAAACGATTATCAGATGCTTACAGATTTATCTGCAATTTTTTGGTGAAAAGAACGCGTCCACTCGACCTGGGGTCCATTTGGAACCCACTACTGAAATTCTATGAAATATCATATTTTTTCTAATAACAAATTATTTTATTTTAAAAGCTGCATAGTTTATGTTTAGAAAGATTTAACTTGAAGTTGTTGGCAGTTCCGGGAGACATTTAACATATAAGGTTCTAGTGTGGCAAGGGCAACAACATCTGCCACATCCATCGCAGGTGGTTCTGCTTTTCTTGTCGTCTGCTCTTGGGCAAAGGTGACATCTGCCCCTTTTACAAGAGAGCCTTTCGGGGACTGTGGGTAATACTTCCTGAACTCTCCCTAAAATACAGAGAGCATCCAATGCAGATTTTCCAATGCCAGATTGTGTTGCCGGTTGTGAACGGTTATTCAGTTTTGACCCAACCAGTTCCTCCGCTAGTTCGGTGAGTTTATCACGTCTGAACAAATTTTTGTTTCTTCTAGGCGGATTGAAGTGCCGGAAAATTATGACAGTTGCTAGGGCTGTTACGTCCAGTAAGTTGAAAAAGCAACCATCGGCCAGCGATTTGTTTGAAGTGTACATGAATATATCGAGGCCATACCGGCGGCACGCGGCCAACTGAATCGTCAAAACGAAGAAATGTATTGATCATCTCAAAACGTGATAGCCTTCGCACTGCTCGAAGGATTGGATGTCCTTTGATGGGATCCCATAAGGTTCGCAAACGACGATGACCACCCTTTAAGGCTCCAATGTATAAAAGGATTCCAAAACAGGCCAACAGTTCACTCATCGTCAAAGATTTCCAAAAACGTTGCTTCTTACGATCGTTAAGCTGTTCAATGACATAATTTGTCTTTTCGATTGTCCATTTGATTATCTCTTGCTTGATGCAGTTGTTAAAAATTCGATTGAATACTTCGCTGAGAGATGCATGCAGTAAATAAATAATAAATAAAAGGAACATGCCCAATAGCTCCTCGAGGTCTAAAAACAATGTAATACAAAGTCGATACGTCTGGATCCTTTAGCCACTTCCTTCCACTTGGAGCTAGGAAAAATTCTTCGGTCGATGGATCTTGTCGCCTTGGTCATCATTTCCAATTTCGTCGTCCTCCGAAAAACAAGATTTTACATTCACAGGTCAAATAGTTAGCTATAACTGAATAGCAAATTAGAAACAGATATCCTTTTATACATGCTGTAATTACTTGAGGTCTTGAAAATTCATTTGTAAGGGAGACATATGTTCAAAGGTTAATCTGCATATATCTACCTGTTGTAATCGATTGGTCTGAAAGGGTTTTTGCTTTCAGTAATTAGGTAAAACCGAGTTGACTTGAAGTGTTGGGGTGAAGGAAAATCCAGAAATATTTCCGCTGAATTTGGGAGGCTTACAGAGAATTATATCGAATTCAATCCATTTTGAGGTCGTAAAATTGTTTGATGACCTGAACAAACTGAAATAATGACTATTTTTTTATTAATTTTAAAGGCATACCTGATAAGAACAGCTGATATGGATTACATTCAGTAATTACGTAAAACAGACATATCGAAAGCGGGAATCCCAGATTTGCGAAAAAAGGCAAATTTTCATCGATTTTTAAATTGAAATATTTTATTGATGATCTCCTATATACCTGCATAATTACATCTCTGCTTAAATTTCTTTATTATTGCTATAAAAAACATTTTGAAAGGATTTTGTTCTACAGAATGTACTTTGATAGATTGATTGAATCGTGTTCTACAAAACGTTTATTTAAATTTAAAAAAATCAAAGAAAGGTGAGTCGCTGAATCAATTGACTCCCAGTGACGACACTGATGCTCTCATCATTTTGAGCTGTGTTGATTGTGTTGCATAGATATCTTTGCATATTCAAAATTAATTAATTGCCTTTTCCCTGTCCAAATTATACCACTTCCTTCGCCGTTTCCATAAAAAAGTTTATCAGTAGAAGACTGTGTTGCTGGGTGACAGCTTAACCCAGTATCATTTTGCAAATCTGGTTAGCAAACAGTATCTACAGTAGTCTATTTTTGTTTCATTTCCATCTCTGCTAGAAGTAGCAATGTGTCGGTCTTGTTTGATGAACACACTATTTTATACGACAAGACCATGCGAATTGCTTATACTGAGAATATCTTCATCAGGTGGGTGCTTGGCACCGTATCCCATACATTCATGGAAGTCCTCATAATCCTCGTTTGTCTTCCCAACATGTCAGTTCGAATCACAGTCAACAAACAAAGAAAGACTCCTCTTTTGGTATATCCAACCAAAATCTATCTTTTGGCCACCTGTGATCATGCTCATATCCAATTTGGGCAGCATATGCGATGACTATATTCCACAATTTTCGTTGCATCACCAATTGAAGACACATAAACGAGTACTAGACTTCTTCGAAGTTGTCAAAATTGCAGCTAAATGGTCTGCTTAGTTGTTACTTGTTTTTTTTTTCTTTCACTATCAGAACAGCTTATTTCAAGCTTGTGAAACAATGTATCTTTTCTTCAAGAGTTTTTTCACCCTTAAGTACTTAGAAATATGTATCACTGTCATCATTTAGCGAGGTGTTAGTTGTTAGTAAGCAAAAATTAAGTCTAACACACTAAAGACAACAGAACTAAGAAATATTACAAAATTATTGATAAACATATACAAAAACAAATAAGATAGCTACATATAAACGTAAAATTAATTATTAAATATGACAATTATAAAGATATAAGAAACATAAAAAGAAACATAGTCAAGAGAGTGGAGCTCTGGTTCGAATTAAGGACTTTAACGTAGTTTTACTAATATGAAAATCTACTAGATTTGAGTTTAGGTTCAAAATTTTTATCATACGAGTAATAGGCTCATTCAATCCATAATTAGTTCTATGATAAGGACAGTGAAGTAACTCCAAGTTGCGCAGTTGGTATGAGCCTCCCCGGTAGTTAAAACCTATGCATGCGAGCAAGTCAGGAGCATCAATTTGTCCTGTTATGAGCTGGTGAATAAAGACTAAATCATTATTTATTCGGCGATGCGAAAGCAGTTGCATCTGCAAAAGTTGAATACGATGCTCATACGGTGGAAGGTCATAAGGATCCGTCCAAGGAAGTCCCTTAAGAGCAAATCTAATAAATCTTCGCTGTATACTTTCTATTCTTGAATTGTGGACTGCATAATAAGGAGACCATACTTGAGAAGCATATTCTAGATGGGGTCGAACATGACAGTTATACAGCGAAAGAGTGACGTAGGGGTCCGTAAACTCCTTAGCCCATCTTTTAATAAAGCCAAGCATTGAATTTCCTTTACTAACAATGTAATTGATATGAGATGTAAATTCTAAATTGGAGCTAAAGTAAACGCCGAGGTCCTTAATACTGGACACCTTGCATAATATTTGATGAGAAATCGAGTAATTATGCAAAGCCGGTGTACGTTTCTTCGAAAAAGTTATACTTTGACATTTGTTTTTATTGAGAATCAATCCATTTTTATCGCACTATGTGGCAAAATTTTCAACATCAGATTGTAAAATAAAACGATCTGCTGCGCAGTCTATTTTCTTGAAAATTTTCATATCATCCGCGAAGATCAAAATTTCGCTCGATGACAAGCTAAAAGTAACATCATTAATGGCTAGTATAAAGAGGATAGGACCAAGGTGACTACCTTGTGGTACTCCTGAGTTCGCCTTAAAGGAGTCTGAAAGAATGCTTCTAAATTTTACTACATTATGATCTATCAGTAAGGTACGATCTGATCCAATCAACGAAGGTCGAAGGGAATCCATATGCATTTAGTTTAAACAATATAATATCGTGAGATAGTTTATCGAAAGCCTTTGAAAAGTCAGTATATATACAATCTAACTCTTGCCCGCTTTCAAGCGCGTTTGAACATTTATGAAGGAAATATACAAGGTTTCTTACTGTTGATCTTTTCTGTACAAAACCATGCTGCTGTTTGCAAATTATATTTTTAATATCGAAAGTTAAGCTTTCACAAACAAGCTGTTCAAATGATTTGGGGATACACGAAAGCTTAGATATGGGTCTATAGTTAAGGATATCTGATTTAATACCTTTTTTAAATACAGGTGTAATAAAAGATCTTTTCCACAGTAAAGGGAATCGACCAGAATCTAACGATAATGAGAACAAATAATTAAGGGGAAATGCAATTTGGGACTTACACTTTTTTAAAATTATTATTGGAGGGATGCCATCAGGGCCAGCAGAGTAATCATCGTTCAAAGATGAAATATTGTTAAGGACTCTTTCTAGGATAATTGGAACATTATTAAAATTAACTTTAGGACATTTACGTAGAAACTCGAAGTAACTACGATCTATCTCAACAATAGAATCAGAGAAGGAATTACAAAAATTTTGAGCAAAAGCGTTGCAAATGTCGGATGTTTTTGTCAATGTTTCATTACCATAAGTAAAGTTATCTGGGTATCCATCCGAATCTTTCTTTGAATTGACAAAGTTCCAGAAACTTTTTGGATCATCCCTTAATGAGTTGCCCATTCTGTGAACATAACTTGAGTACAGAGTTTTTGATAGTGATTTAAATTCATCAAAAAAAAAGATGTAAGATAGGTGATCAGATTCAGAACGCGTCTTAATGTAAGTCCGCCAAGCACTATTTCTTTTGTTGCGAAGCTTTTTTAGTTCCTTAGTGTACCATGGGTGATTAGAGCTCACATTCTTTGAAATCTTGAGGGGTATAGCTTTGTTCATGCAGTCGTTAAGAATAAAATAAAAGTAACTAACTGCTTCGTCAATATTATTGAAAGCTGATATATTATTAATATTAGATCTACTTAGTTCATCAGAAAGCATTTGAAAGTTAGTCTTTCGATAGTCAAATATATGCGAGCAGTCATATGAATTACTATAACTATGAATGTGACCGCTTAGGTCAAGGAAAATGTCTAGAGGAGGGTGATAGTCATCTACATTAGTAATGCCGGAATTAGATTTAAGAACGACAGTACTAACAGCGTCAGAGGTAAAGACTAAATCGAGATTTCGATTTAAAGAGTTTTTAATACAACTCACTTGTTGTAAGTCAGTAGAAATTAGATAATCCAGTAAGATAAGCTCTTGTTGAGAGGATTACAAGGAAGCTTTCTGAAATGAACAGTCAATTGATGGAGACCAATCTATATAAGATAGATTAAAGTCACCCAGCAGTAAAATATTTATATCTAAAGAAGACAGATTGTTTAAATAATCTAACACTAAAGCCACTTCATTGTAGGCAGGGGCAGAACTTTTTGGGGGAATGTACGTGCAAATTACATAGACTGTCTTAGACTCAAAGGTAACTTCAATGCAAATTAGATCTATTGTTAAAGTAAAAGGAAAAGTGATATTAGAAGACAAAAAGCTATTGCGACAAGCTATGAGAACACCACCTCCTACGTCTGCGTTTACATGAGAATGTAATGCTCGCTTTCTAGCCAAATAAAATGTTACAAAGTTAAAAAACCACTAGCGAGCGGGTGCTTCGATTTTTTTGACAAAAGAAAAACAACATAAATCCTAACTAATATTATAAATGTGAAAGTAATTCCGTCTGTCGGTTTTTTAAGGTTAACATCAAAATTAAATTTTGTATAGAGAGAGTCTAGAACCTGAGGAAGGACATAGGCATTATATTTAACCCCTATATTCTCACGGGAACGGGAACTTAAGCGAACGCTTAGAAACTACTGCACCGACTTCAAAAATTCTTCCACCGTTAGAATGCTAAACTCTCCCGAGTAAAATAAACTTTAATTTAACCCCATACTCTTACGGAATCGATAGTAATTACTAATATAATAAGTGCGAGGGAAGCTCTGTTCGTCCGAATTTTTATGTCATCATCTCCCACCTAAACTACAGACCCGATTTAAAAGAAATTTTACACAGAGATGATCTAGAACCTGAAGAAGGACAAAGGCTATATATCATTAGAATATTTCGACGGGAACCGATATTATTAATATTATAAATGCGAAAGTAGATCTGTCTGTTCGCCTTTCTATGTTACCGTCTCCCGCCCAAACTACTGAACCGATCTAAATGAAAATTTGTATAAAGATGGAACCTAGAGAAGGACATGGGCTTTATACAGGGTGTTCCGTATTTCGTGTGCAGTTTTTTTCACATTTTCTTGGTGCTTCAGTCTGTGAATTTTTCATTTTGATACCTTTGTAAGTTACAAAGAAAAAAAAACATAAGTTAGGAAATTTCAAACTATAGCAAAAGGAAAAACAAGACAAGTCACTACTTATGCCTTTAAAGCAATTTCGTAATTCGATAGTTCACAGGTATAAGTAAACTTATGCTTTTTTAACCTAAATTTTTTCATTCATTCCTGTAAGAACATGTCTATTTACGCTTTTCTTCCAAATTTTGTTAATTCATTCTTGTAAGCACATGTCTACTTGTGCTTTTTATCTATTTGAGTAAAGAACACAGTTGCTAGACCTAACTGCACTAATGTTGTTTTTCCATATAAAGAAATCATCACACATCTGCAGCTAAGTAACACAAGTCGGTTTTTGCTCAAAATTACAGTATAATAAAAGAATTTTAAAGAAAATTTAATACAGTCTTAAAGGTTGTTATTTCTTCAAAAAATTAAGTCTAAGATTAGGTCTCTATCATTAGTATTGACAGAGATATCGAATTTAACACAGGTCAGGGTACACCAAAGTTAGCCTTTTCTTAAATTGTCAAAAAGTGATGTCAAAATTGAGAAACGGACTTTACTGTAAAACAATTTTTTTCTTAGAATATGGCGAAGAAGAAGTATAATACACGAATTACGGAACACCCTGTATTTTATTCCTATATTCTCACGGAAACGGGAACGTTTACGAGAACTTACACACTACATCACCTATTTCAAAAAATCTTCCACCGTTAGAATGCTACACTATGCCTGAGTAACATAAATTTCAACTCATCATCATATTCCCACGGGAACGGGAGTCTTTGCTTATATTATAAATCCGAGATTAACACTGCCTGGCAATTTTTTTTGTTACCATCTACCGCTGCAACTATTAAACCTATTTATATGAATTTTGGAATAGAGATCTAGAATATATCCTAACGGTGGACATAGGCTAAATATGTTATCCTTATATTCCCACAGGAATGCGAACGTAAACGGGAACGGGACAAATCCGAAATAAACACAGCCAGTCTGTTTTTCTTTGTTCATATCGAATCTGTTGCTAAAAATATTGATAGTAGTGCTATGTTATTGTACTAGGTGATTTTACTTAGGTAATGTGAAATGGGCTTACGAGAGCAAACGTATTGTTCCTTGTTATAACGTTAATACTGAATGTGAGGTAAATGTCATTGATGCAATGTAAGCCATGAATTTAATGCAAGCCAATCCTATTAAAAACTCTTTAGGTAGAATCCTAGACTTGGTTTTTGCTAACGAAGATTTAGATGTTACAGTAAGCGAACCTGAATGTGTCTTATCGCATAACACTATTAAAAATAATGCCTTAAGCATTGTGATTGATTTTAACACACTATTTTTCGTAAGAATGATGTTCGTAGCTTATCTTTCTAAAATTTTGCAAAAGCCGATTATCTGCAATTTAATAACTTCCTGAATGGAATAATATTTTTAGTTTTTCTAATTTAAATCAAGATCAATCTTCTTTCATGGGAGTACTTGAAGATAAAAAAAAATATGGTGGCGCTACAGAGCAAGGAGCCCCTGGGCCTAGCGCATTTCTCACAACCATGCCTTGTGGGGGAATGGAGGGGACCTACTATTTTCTGCCGGTTCCGAACGGCTAATCGAGAAGGCGCTTTTCATGGCAATGATACTAACGGAGGACTTGCCAATTCCTCGCGAAAGGCGATACCCGTGGAAAAAACATTTTTGCCTCTGTTGGGATTCGAACTCGAACCTCTGGATTAACAGGCGGACATGCTATCCATCACACCACGGGTACCACAGTACTTGAAGATGTTTTTTTAAAATTCGTGCCGGAAAAAAAATCATTAACACCCGATTTGGTTTCGTAAGCGATTAAGAAATTTAAAAATAGCCATTTTATTTTATTTTTATTTATTTTATTTTCATTTCTCAAGTGGACTGGTTCTTGATGATTTAATATCAATTTATATATGCTACCACGCTCCTCATCCAGCTGATAAGACTGGAGGTGGATCGCCAATCCTGATGGAAAAGAGCTTAAAACACCATGAAGAAGCTATGTTTACAAACGAGAATATGCAAGAAACAATAAAAATAGTATATCGGTATGAAAAAGAAAGACTTCAAGTTGGCATCAATATACTGCCCGCCAAGGCGTTCTGAAGATGAACTGAAGATGATTATACAGAACTGCTAAATCTACTAGGACAAAAAATTCCTTGTTGGCGGTGACGTCAATGCTAAGCACACCCATTGGGGATCCAGACTTATAATAACAAAAGGCAGAAGGCTTTACAAAGCATGCCACAAATACAATTGCGAGTTTTATTCTTCCAGATCACCGACTTACTGGCCATCTTTTCGTAGTTAAAGGTATCAAACGAAACCATATAAGAAATAAGAATCGAAGGTAATTATGACTAATGATCAGATCATACACCGGTGATTTTATCACTTAATGAATCAGAGATAATGGAAAAAAGTAATCCTATGCTTGTAAATAATAAAACATACTGGAGTGAATTCAGAGAAAACCTTGAAAGCTACATAAATCTCAGATCCCCTGTGGAAACAAAAGAGCAAATCGACCTTGAAGTAGAACAATTCATTGCCGATGTTCAACAAGCTGCAGAAGAAAGTACACCAACTTACTAGAGTAGGAAGCAAACTGAAACAAAATACCCTGTCGAGATAAGAGAGTTGATATTGGAGAAATAGTACAGTCATTTGGTAGTTTTGCCTGGAAAGTTTTCCGGGAGTTTTGAAAATTGGCAATTTTATAGATTTTGATGTGCTCTTTCCGAATTACAACTTTGCCACCTCGTACTTTTGCCGCTCGCGCCGCCATATTGGAAAAATGGCGCCCAAAATTGGATTTTAGGGAATATCTCCCTCCCGACTCATTTTACGATAGAAACATTAATACACAAAATAAAACTAGAGAAAATTTCCTACAATTTATGTGTTTATATTTTTTTTCATAAAGTCAATAGTTTTGGCGTACGAGCTCCACAAACTCCAACACGTGTTTGGCCAAAAAACTCTTCATTTCCACACCACCTTGAGGTAGAGTAAGCGGCGCGTTTTTTATCGTGGTATCCCCAATAGGCCTAATCCACATGCAATTGAATTTCCTAAAATCTAGCGCATTCTAATTCGCTTCGCTGTACTTGATGGATAAGGTGTTGCGAATTCATTTTTTTTTTTTTTTGCATAAAGGAAGTGGCCACTGGCATGAAAATAAGGCATCATTTTCTGTATAGTGTCAAGATGTAAATTCCAGTTACCCATTCTTTCTGCCTCATTGAACTGTTTTACGAGTGTAACCATACGGAAATATTGCAGTCATAGCTTCGCTGTAGCACCACGTTGTTCCAATTTAACCTGTTCGTTCTCAAATTTCTGGACAAATTTTTTGCAGCATTCTTCCTGGTCCGCCACGAGTAGCACTGACCTATCACAATTGTATAAAATCCGTTCTAATTCTGCACTGAGATCGGGTGTGAAATCAATCGAATTGAAAGATGAGACAGCATATGCGCTCTTACTGCACGCGAATACGCGTGTCCTGCCATAATTTTTTCAATTGAATTCAATGCGTAAATAGTGTTTAAGAGCTCCTTTAATCCGCTTCCAGTCATTATGTGTCCGATAGACCCCATGAACGACATTAACAAATAGAACCCACCGAGTCTTAAGATAACAATACTCAATTTGGAGTTCTCATCATACGAAGAAGTGATTTCTCGCGCTTTGAAATACAGAGGCTGGTCAAATGTAACGAAACAAGTATGTTGGTGTAATGATTCACATTTTTTAGAAGCCGATAAGAGAACAGTCAAAATTGTGTCGCAATCACTCGGTGGAGCATTAATGAACGGCAACAACCCTACAAATGATTTTGCGAAGGGGAGTTCCGCTGTCGCTTGTTCCATAAATCCACTCCATCCAGGTATGTGAGGCAAGTCGACATATTTTACATATAGCCACAATAAGTCTGAAACGGACGGAGGAATCACTGTCGAAACCGCACGAATGCTAGTGAGGTTTTGAATCTTTATTGTTTTCAAGCCTGCATCGTTTCTCTTCGTAATTTTTACTTGCGATTATAGGTACTATAAGGCAAGTCTTGCAATCGTGCAGAAAAAAAAATTTGAGATAACAATTAAACATGACATTACGATGATAGAGAATACGAAAAAAGTGGGTCCTGCAATTCTGTCTGTCTGTCTGTCTGTCTGTGTGTCTGTGTGTCTGTGTGTCTGTGTGTCTCTCTGTCTGTATATGGATCTACAGCCTGAACCAATGGACCGATTTTCTTCAAAATTTGCAGTTAGGGTCTGTGGAGCATCCTACAGAGGGGTTTTTGGAATTGGGTCTCTAGGTCTTGAAATAACGGTACCTGCCATACAACCGATATGATTATACTTATTTTTCTCGAAAACGGCTCCAACGATTTCGATAAAATTTTGTGTGTTGGATTAATTTAGGATTGTTTTTCTTATGATGTAAAAAAAAATTTTGGAAATGGCCTAAAAACGGTACCTCCCATAGTACCGACTTTCTCGTTAATGGCTGACACGATCTTGACGAAATTTTGGATTTAAGAAGTCGGAAGCTGTTAAAGAAAGACTGCATATCAATATTTAAAAAAACTTAGTTTTGGAAATTTTTATAAATCTTTTAAAAAAATTTTGATTTTTGAAAGTAACTTCGAAACTATAACTTTGACTTTTTTCAAATTTTTTGTCAAAATAACTCCTGTTGAGATCTAAATTTTTGCATACTCGACTTTTGAAAAACAGTTTTTAAAAAAAAGTGAAAAATAAAAACCCTTTTTTTGGAAAAACTGCTCCAACGATTTTGATTAAATTTTCATCATTCATGTGTATTAGCGATTGCAAAAGAATGGCGTTTTTAGATTTTTGCTTGAAACCTTTGGAATATTTAATTTAATTTTTTCATTATTTTGCGTGCTTTAATTCAATTTCCATAATTAATGTGTAGTTGGCAACCCTGTACCACAAAATATATTATGAAGAGCTAATACCAAAACCTTTAACTCAGCCTTTAGATTTTGATATCGTATTTAGAACACAATCGCAAGTTCGTGCGACCCAGTCGTGCCCATTTTTTTTTTATGCAATGGTACCAAAACTACCTACAACTTTGCAGACTGCATTTGTTTTAATCGTGGAATACTTTGATCCGGAGCGATAGCATTTCTAGGTGTTATACATTGGATACCGCCCATGGCATGAAAAGTATTGTGACCATCTATCGTCTGTGTTTTGAAATCCGCGTTGTAGAAAATAAATTGCGAAAATGCGTTATCATCGATATTTTACGGTGAGCGCATTATAGCTGAAACTTCAAACAGCATTGCTTCGGTGTACGAAGAGCAAAACCAAAGAGATGATAATAGCCGCGTTTTATTATTGATCTGATCCGGATCAGATCATGGGTTTATTAGCGTTACAACAACAAAGCGAAATCCTGCTTTTTAGTTGGATCTATTTTTGTGATCTAAAAATTAGTTCTTCTATTTCACACAAGAGGAGACTTTCCATTGAAACGTTGGTATCATTTCCAATATTTCCAATAACAACAGTATTGCCACATGAACATTTTTATCTGTGTGAAATGAAATATATTTTAGATAGATACCGAGAAACTTCACATTTATTCATTTTTGTATAATACATGACATAATGAAAAAGTTTTACAAAACAAAACATATATTCGTGAAATTAATAAGAATTAGTGCAAAAGAATATATTTTTGACAAAGTGGATGAATATCATTTTTCCCTAAAAAAAAGAACAAAAAATTAACCATTGAAAAAAAAGTTCGTAGGGCAACTCTGCAACTCTTTTGAAATGTCAGTTGAGAGAGCGAGTCTCTCACAGCTTCCAACTGGAAATATGATGATCTAAAGCTGTTTTATTATCAAGATCTGATCCGGATTGGATCATTGTGATAATAAAACGCGGCTAATGTCTCTATTAATCGCCGAGATTCATACTTTTGAAACAAAAATGCTTACAAATAGAAACAGTTAAAATAGATGCCACGGGTTGGATGTATAATGAGTAATGACCAAAACGCGTGTCGGAGTACAGTTTGTGGAGCTCGTACGCCAAAACTATTGACTGAAATCCAATTTTGGGCGCCATTTTTCCAATATGGTGGCGCGAGCGGCAAAAGTACGAGGTGGCAAAGTTTAAATTCGGAAAGAGCACATCAAAATCTTTAAAATTGCCAATTTTCAAAACTCCCGGAAAACTTTCCAGGTAACCGCTATTTTTCCTACCAAATGACTGTACTAAAAAGAAGAGCTCGAAGAAAATGGCAAAATACTAGATTTCCAGACGACAAAATAGCATTTAACCGTCTAAGCAACGAACTGAAAAAACAAATCTACGAATTCAAAAATGATTCATTAAGTAGATTCCTGAAAAATTTAACGACTGATGCTTCAACTGATTATTCGCTCTGGAAAGCAGCTAAGCGCCTGAAAAGACCGCAGTTACAAAACCCGCCAATTAAATCTCTAAACGGGAATTGGATCGGAAATCCGAAAGAAAAAGCTAACCTGTTTGCAGAACATCTTGCGAATGTTTTTAAGCCATTCCCGGCAAATACATCTGAAATCAGCTTACAGTTTATTGATAAAGTCGATGAAGTTGACATACCAATTGTCACACTCAAAGAAATAAAAAGTGTGTGTCGAAATCAACTATCGAACAAAAAATCACCTGGGTACGATCTAATAACTGCTCAGGTTATGAAAGAAATGCCATCAAAAGCCTTCATAAAACTCCAATTCATAATAAATGCATGCCTAAAGAGAAAGACCCAATATGTCCCACATCATTTTATTGCTGAAGTAATTGTTATACCAAAGCAAGGTAAGCCACCAACATAAGTGACGTCTTAGAGACCAATATCGCTTATACCAATAATGGCTAAAGTCTTTGAAAAATTGCTACTGAAAAGAATAGGCAAAGTCAAAGAAGAAAGAAATCTAGTCACAAATAATCAGTTTGGATTTAGAAATAAGCATTCCACGATAGACCAAGTTCATAGAATAACAGATGCAGTTGAAAAAGCATTAGAAGAAAAACAAGTATGTTCGGCTATATTTTTAGATGTTGCTCAAGCATTCGACAAGGTATGGCATGAGGGGCTATAGTACAAACTGCAAAGGGACCTACCCAGGCAGTACTACGAAATACTAAAATCTTATATCTCAAACCGGCTCTGCAGAGTACGGTATGATCAAGAATATTCAAAGCTAAGTAAAAAACAAGCTGGTGTTCCACAAAGAAGCGTCCTAGGACCTACCCTGTATTTGCTATATACAAGGTAGTTTCAGTAGATTACAACACCATTATGGCTACTTTTGCAGATGATACTGCAATTTTTGCATCCAGTAACTGCGTCGTCAAAGCTGCTGAGAAATTGCAAAGTGCCGTCGACACCGTTAGTGATTGGACCAAAAAATGGCGTATCAAGCTCAATGAAGCTAAATCTGCACATATAAATTTTACAAATAAAAAGTTAAGCTATGTTCAAATATTCATCAACAATCAAGCTGTGCCTTATACCAATACGGCCAAATACCTTGGGATGAATTTGGATGCAAAGCTAAAATGAAAAGAGCATATCAAAAAGAAAAGGGAAGAGCTCAACTTGAATAAAATAATGCTTTATAAACAAGTACTTAGACCTGTTTGGACCTGTGGAATCCAATTATGGGGCTGTACAAAGAAAACAAATACTGAAATCATCTAAAAGTTCCAAAACAAAGTCCTTCGTGGAATAGTAAATGCACCATGGTATATAAGAAATAGATACTTACATCGTGACCTACAAATAGAAATAGTTCCATAAGTTGTAAGAAAACATGCTGTATCACACAATGCATAGTCATATCAACTCTGAAATGGAGTCCGTATTAAATACGAGAGGCAATGTTCGGAGATTAAGAAGAACCAAGCTAATGGTCTAAAAGTCATGGGAAGCATTAAAAGTTTAAGCTTCCCCTAAAGCGATTATACTATTGAGAAAGAAAAATCTGTTGTCGATCGTTCATAGATTGGTTCTGATAACGAAGAGTTTTTAGTGAGGTAAAAATCCAACGCTACTTGGTGTCGAATACTGCCAAGTGTCTTTTAAAGATTTCCTCCTGGCAAAAAAAAATTATTTTATTTAACATGATAAAAGCCTATCGAAGAAGTCTAAGCCATAGTTCTCATCGTGCCGAATTTTGTCGCCTTAGAAAAGAATATGAATTCCTAAAAACATTTTCTTACCGCCAATATGTATGGTCCCTTGAATCGAAAATCAAAAATGATTCTAAAGCATTTTGGAGCGTGATCAATTCTAAGAAAGAATCTTTGGGAATACTTGCTTCCATTAAATATTATAGAGAAGTTAGTACAAACTAGCAAGTTATATTTGTAAATTTATTGGAAGAAAGTGAGCCTGTTCTTAATTTAGACAATTTACAAGTAGAAGAAATATACATTCTCAATGAACTCTCTGCACTGGACGATAGTTCTTAACATGCACCTGATATTGTTCCGGCAATATTTTTAAAAACTGTAAAAGTAAAAATATTTAAATACTTGTTTAATTTTTCAATGACTGAAGGCGTTTTCCTGGAATGTTGGAAGTATTCTTTCGTGGCACCTATTCACAAATCTGGCTCCCTTCAAGAAGTTGAGAATTATAGACCAATTGCAAAGCTACAAACCATTCCAAAAGTTTTTGAAGCAATTGTTAAAGATAAAATTGATGCATTTGTTCGCCATCGAATTCTCCTTCCCAGCACGGCTTTGTATCAGGTAGGTCTACTTCAACAAACCTAGCTATCTACTCAAACTATTGTCTTGGAAGTTTAGAGAGCAGGTACCAAGTGGACACCATTTTTACAGATTTTTTCAAAGCTTTTGATCGCGTTCAACATGGAGTACTAGTTAGAAAATTGAAAGACTTAGGCTTTCATTCTAGCTTGCTAAACTGCATTGATAGTTATGTAACCAATCGAAAGAAATATGTTAAGATTGGCTCCAGTATATCAAAGGTTATCTCTAACTTTTCAGGCGTTCCTCAAGGAAGTCTTTTGGGCCCACTGCTTTTTGCTTTATTTTTAAACGATTTACCTCAATATCTGAAACATTCAGAATGTTTATTATATGCAGATGACTTTAAAATTTATAAAGTAATAAAATCTTTATCAAATTGTATTGTACTACAGAGTGATATTGACAATGTTATTAGATGGTGTGAACACAATTCCTTGTATTTTAATGTTAATAAGTGCTCTGTCTTAAATTGTTCTCGTATTTTGAATTCTGTGTCATTTAACTACACTATGTCGTATGTAACTCTCAGCAGATTCTCTTCAAAAAAAGATCAGGGAAAAATTTTTGATTCTGAATTTCGTTTTGGTTTACATTATGATCATTTAGTTGCCCAAGCTAATGCTATGATGGGCTTTATATTTTGTAATTCTAAGGATTTCGTAGATCCATATACAATTAAAACGTTATATATTTCCTTAGTAAGGTCTTAATTAGAATAGTGTTAAATAATTTGGAGTCCATATTATGAAAACGCAATAATGCGCATCAGGCGTAACCAGAAAAGGTTAACAAGATTCGCGCTACGAAAGATTTATTCTCATTCCACTATGCCATCATATGAAGCACGATGTCTTTTAATTGATTTAAAGCCTCTTTATAGAAGAAGGCAATGTAATTTTGCTTAATTTGCCCGCGACATATTGTGCATATTGTTCTTACTTGCTTTCTTTGATAAACATAAATATATTCCTGCCCGTTTCCTTCGGCCAAGAGAAAACATATTCATGTACTTACCTAGGCAAGTAACAAGATATGGTCATAATGAGCCCTTAACTAATGCAATGTATTATTTTAATAAATTTATAGGCCTGATTGATTATAATTTAAATAGAAATACATGCAAGAACTTGATACTGAATTCTGTGTTATGCGAATTATAATTTGTAATATATTTATATATGGGTAATGTTACTATGTTTTATGTTACTTATTGTTATCTATTAGAGTTTATTGCTAGATTAATAAATAAATAAACAAATAAACTAATTAGTTACCGCCCAAGCTATTGAACCGATTTATATGAATTTTTGTATAGAGATAGGCTAGAAACTGAAGATGGACATCCTTACTAATATTATAATTGCGAAAGTAGCTCTATCTGTCCGTGTTTCTTTGTTACCGTCTTCTGCCCAAACCACTGATCGGATTTAAATGAAATTTTGTTTGTCTAGAGACTGAGGAAGGACATACATAGGCTGTATATGTTAAATCTATATTCCTACGGGAACGGCAATGTAAAAGGGAACCTAAAAACTACTGGACCTAATACAAAAGTTCTTTCACAGTGAGGTGATTTTTGTCAAATTATCGATAACACAGTTGTCCTGAGAAGAAATGTCTATCTTGATATTCAAATAAATATTGGCAATCGGGAATGGCTGTGTGAAAGGTCGATTTCGGCGCCGACTAATGTGATATGTGATGTGTTAACCTTATGAACTATTAAATTATCTCGAATGTCTATCTGTAGACAATATTATGGACACTGATCAAGTCACATCGTACTCAATTCCTTAGAACTATCAGGAATACTTTCCCATAAGTTGAGGCTGCAAATGCAGTTTCTCTCAAACCTGTATTTGAAATAAGTATAAATAAAGCTCAGACGTTTAAAGTTGCAGGTGATCGTTTAGAAGAAAAAAAAAAAACAATCCCACCCGCAAAACATTTTTATTTAGCAAAAGATGTAAAAAATAAGAACGTCGGTCGCCGTCGGCGTCGTGTGCAAAAATGTACCTACTTATATAAAAAAATATAACAACAGGTTACTTTAATGCATGTAGGTATGTGTTTTCTTTGCAAAATAATTAGCCTAAGAAATTTAAAATGCTGCCGAAAGTCACCATTCCACGCGGACGAGGTCAAGGACACAGCTAGTTTACATTATAAATAAAAGTGCTTTCAGCTTGCTTTGCAACAAAACTTAAGTAAACATTCAATGCAATTCCTACAAACGCAACGTAGGCAGTTCTTTTTTAATAACACTCACACCCGTCGTTATTACTCAAAATACGAACCACGAAATCTGCAGAGAATCTACATAAATTCAGTCGACTCCTGTGCAGTTGGTGGTACTTTTTTTCCGACGCTTAAACATTTCAAATCAAACTCTATTTGATAGAACGTTCATGTTTAGACATGCGTTGAAGGCATAACAATAAAAAAAACCTTTTCTATTTCCACTGAGCAAAAAAATTTTGTTCAAACAATCAATGAAAGCTTTCTGAAATAACCAAATCTTGAGCGAAATGTTCTATTAATTACGATTTCCAACCAGTGCTGATGGTATCTCCTACTCCTCGCAGCACTTTGATAGAAACTTCTACACTCGAATGAGTTTTGCCTTTGATGCACTGACTGACTCTTTTATTTTTGTAATCAATCAGCGGTGCTTTATCTTTCTCACATGTCATCGCATACTCGCATCCGTTTTGTTTAACACCAACACCAATGCTGAAGAGAAAGCAGTAAATATTTGTAATGAATGAATATTTTTTATACATATATGGTCGGCAAAGTACAGGCGACATAAAAACGCATCTTTCAAGCAAAAGTTATTCGATAGCAGAGTTGGCCGAAGTCTCACTTTCTAGAAAAACTACATTAAATTTGTTACGTTTGCTACGTAGTTTATGTAGTTAAATGTAGATTATGTAGCAGACGTAGTTTGAACTGTCAAACTTTCTGTCAGCTGTCAGTCTTACCGATTACCGTTTTTACTTGCGATTATAGAAAAAAACATTTGAGATAACAATTGAAAATGAACGACATTACGATGATAGAGAATACGAAAAAAGTGGGTCCTGCAATTCTGTCTGTGTGTCTGTGTGTCTGTCTGTCCGTATATGGATCTACAGCCTGAACCGCTTGACCGATTATCTTCAAAATTTGCAGTTATGGTCTCTGGAGTAGCCTACAGAGGGGTTTTTGGAATTGGGTTTCTAAGTCTTGAAATAACGGTACCTGCCATACAACCGATAAGATAATACCTATTTTGCTCGAAAATGGCTCTAACGATTTTAATAAAATTTTTCGTGAGGTATTATTTTCGAATAACTGTTCTAATGATGTAAAAAAATTTTTTGGAAAATGTCTAAAAATGGTACCTCCCATAGTACCGTTTTTTTCAAAGCCGATTTTCTAGCTAATGGCTAATACGATTTAGACGAAATTTCATATTTAAGAAGTCCTAAATTGTTTGAGAAAGATTGCATATCTTTGTTTCAAAAATCTAGTTTTTTCGAATTTTCATAATTCTTTTTAAAAAAAATTTGTTTTTTCGAATATTTTCAAAACGGTATCTTTGATTTATTTCAAATTTATTGTCAATACATCTGTTAGCCAGATCTTAAACCTTGTGTATTTGAATTTTCAAAATTTCATTTTTTGAAAAAATAAAAAACCGGTTTTTTAAAAAATTTCTCCAACGATTTTAATTAAATTTTAAGGTTTTGTATGTAATAGCGATTGCAAAAATATGGCATTTTTAGATTTTCGCTTGAAACTTTTGGAATATTTAATTTAATTTTTTAAAATATTTTGCGTGATTTAATTCAATTTTCATAATTAATGTGTAGTTGGCCACCCTGTACCACCAAATATATTAAGAGCTAGTACTAAAAACTTTTACTCAGTCTTAAGGTTTTGGTATTGTACTAAGAAAACGATCGCAAGTTCGTGCGACCCAGTCGTGCCCATTCTTTTTATAATACATGTATTATAGTTTTTTTAGTTAAATGTAGATTATATAGCAGACGTAGTTTGAACTGTCAAACTATCTGTCAGCTGTCAGTCTTACCGTTTTTTTTTTAATTTAATTTTTTTTTGTTTGCAAATCTGTTGTTCTTGTGAATTCTTGATTTTTGTTTGGTCTTCTAAGTTCTAAAGTGTTGCAAAAAATAACAAAAAGAAGTGTTTTAAAATAAAAAGAAAAATAATGGCTGGTCCTTGAATCTTGAACTTGATACTTGATATATTATATTAATTATTCTAATTTTTCTATATTTACTACGTGTATGTAGAAAACGTAACAAATTGTAGTAAATAAAGCATGTAGTTTATTGAATTAACTACGCGTAGTTAATGATGCAGTAAATGTAGTGTAGTTTATTCGGCCAACCCTGTTCGATAGGGACAGCCTCAAAATACTTACAAAATCTTTTAATTTTCAGAGAGCTTTACGAATTTCCAACAGTTATGAGGTCAAAAGCTTTAAACGTAGCAATTTGATACAAAAACATACTAGAAATATCTGTGATCTGTATCTGGGGATTGCGATCTCGGGATCTCGGGCTCTGAAGTCTTTTTCCGGCCCCGAAAATCCCGGGATTAAAATCGCAAAGTGCCGGTGTTTTCGAAATTGATTTGTTGAATGTTTTGACTTATTTTCATCTACTTGAATTTCAAATTGGATTCCACTTGATGGTGAATTGATTATAATCTATATCTGTTTACATTAGGGTGGTCCTTAGGAAAAAAAAATTGGGGATGCCCCCCAGATTGGTTCTAAATTAGGAAAAAAAAAATTCCCTAATTTTTTCAAATTTTAATTCCTAACCCTTCCTGACCCTATTTCATAAAGAAGTTTTTTTTTTCGATCATCCGTTCAAAAACGGCTGCTGTTATAAGAAAATTGGTTATATCAAGTTTTTGTTAATAATAAATGAAATGATAAATTAAAAAAAATCTAATTTAATGTTAGTTCATTAAAATTGCCGTATAGTGCAGTCATTGAAGCATTATTGCTTCGAATTTTTTCTACTGTGAACCGATTTGCATGAAATTTTGGAACTTTAGCACGTAAAATAAGTGAGCTGTAGTGCAAATAAGGGGAGCATCTATCATCTAATGTTTTTTTCTTTTAAATCAATGGGTTTTGGACTATAAATCCTTCAATTTTCATGCTATCACAATTTATAAAAAACCATTGTAAAGGTAATTAAGAGAGCTACAACATCCTCATTTTAAAGCTTATTTCAAGCACTACAAAACATCCTCTGGTATTAGAATGCATAAAATGCATCTGCCCGCCGCTAGATGGCATTGACCACAACGATTAAATTTCAGACAAAACTAAAATTGCTTTAATCTTTAATATCTAGCTTAATATTGCACTTAGAATACTAAACCAAATTGTTCATTGTTTAACCTGCTACAATTTTGTTCTTTATAAAATTCTCGATTAAACGTATAGTTTTGGAGATATTTAATTGCAAAAAACAGATGAAAAACGTGAAAAAATATCGAATTTTCAATTGCCAATAACTTGAAAAGAATTGGATTTTTTGAAAAACTTTATATACGATTTTTTGCTAAAAATTAGGCCTTCTATCGATATCCGACGTTATTTTGAAAAAAAAATTCACCCCCGAAAAGGGGTGGCAACCACCCCCAGGGTGGTGGCGGTGTTCAAATCTTTTTCACTTTTGAAGTTAAGGGTAAGATGAGCCTAATTCCAAAATTTCATGCAAATCGGTTCACAGTAAAAAAATTTCGGAGGTAAGACCGTATTTTTCGCTTCAATGACTGCACTAGTAGATATCTTTGAAAAAATAATCCATGTCAAAATGCTGCTTACTTTTGACAGATTGAGCGAAATAAGAAATCAGCCTTTTTGTTTATTAACAATAGTGTATAAACAAATGATCTAAATTTTATCAAACATAAACGCGGCTGTAGAGTGTTCAGAGACGCTTCATTTGAGCCTAATTCGAAGTCTTTCCGTTGATTAGTTCAAAAATGAGGGAATAAATAAAGATTAGGGAATTTTTATATATAGTATACATAACATATACATATATTTATATATTTTATATATACATATATATTAGGGTAGTTCAAAAAAATCTATTATCGATTTTTTACAAGTGCTACGGAAAAATGGGTTGCTAGACACCTTAAAAAAATTCTCACAAAGTATGAGCTCTTAATTTTAATAGGACTATCCTCCGCATCCCAGTTTTGTATTTTTTTCTCAGTAAAATAGAAAAAAATTCATACCTCATCCTTTATTGATTGAACAGAAAAATGTTCAAAGAAAATTTTTTTAGGAAATTTAATGTTCTACAAAAAAATTATCTTGTATTTTTTCCGTAAACCTCACAATTTGAAAGATATTAAGGATTTAATTTGGATTATTTTAGGAATAATTTAATTTTTGTTTATGAATTTTATAACTCGACAATAAATAACTTTTACAAAATGCGCAATACAAACAAATTTTTGTTGGAAACTAACTGCTCTATAAAAATAGTATTAAATGTTTTGGCGATGGAATTAACCGTTCAAAAGCTATTCATCATCAAGCTTTCATGTGTACGTATTTTAAAAGTTTTTGATGAGATATTCGAAAAATTTCAATTTAATTTATGAATTTCATATGAATTTCATTTTTTGTCATTAATATAAGTATTATTTGAGTTTTTATTCATATCCGACGTATTTTTCGACGAGGAATCCGATGGTAACCTTGAATTTGACCTTGGACCCTGCCAAATTTTCGGGGGTTTCCATACTTTTGTCGCACGCTGTATACATATATACACGCACAAAGAAATTAACCTGAGCAATTCCTCAGATCTAATATTATTACTCAGAATATCTTTAATAAAAACAACGCATTGGGTTTTTCTGCGGCCTTCGAGAGTTTTTAAGTCTATAAGCGCGCATGTAGAAAAATAATCAGGCAATTCATCAGACCATCTCAGATTTCTTAATGCAAAACGCGTAAATCTTCTTTGAATTCTTTCTATTCTAATAATTTTTTTTTCATAAGACGGTGACCACACAACACAGCAATACTTTAATATGGGCAGCACCAAGGACATAAAAATAGCTTCTTTGAAAAAACCAGAATTTCGTCGGAGAAAACCCAACAGCGAATTTCCTTTTGATGTAATGTAATAATATGTGCAGAAAAAGTTAGTTTGGCATCAAAAATAACACCAAGGTCTTTGACCTCACTGACTTTTGGAGAGCTTCAACTCCAAACTTGTAGCTAAAATCTATGGGTGAAAAAGTTTTAAAGGCACTAAAGATTTTACAATTTGAGATGTTCAGTTTAAGATGGTTATAACTACACCAATTTAAAAAGGAATTAATATCTACCTGGAATTTAAGCCAGTCATGAATGATGAATGGAAGCAACTTCGTGAAATAATTTAACGTCGTCCGCAAACATCAAACATTCCGAACATTGAAGAACGTCAGGAATATCGTTCACAAATAAATCGAACAAAAGTGGTCCCAAATGACTTCCTTGTGGAAGACCTGAGTCCACTCTGATAAAAAACGATCGAAAACCATCGATCTGAACAACCTGCTTACGGTTTGTTAAGTAAGACCTCAACCATTTCAAGATTTTTAAGCTGAGTCCCAATTTTTTAAGTTTTTGTAATAAAAGATCATGATGGACTCTGTCGAACGCCTTCACAAAATCAGTATATAAAGCATCAACTTGCTTTCCATTCTCCAAAGCATTTAAACAGAAATGGGAAAAAAGGCACAAATTAGTCGCAGTCGAACGGCCGCTCACAAACCCATGTTGTTTTGGCGTTATAGATTCTTTGACGGCAAAATAAAGCCTCTGAGTTACTAATTTTACGAACAGTTTTGGCACTGCTGACAGTTTTGATATAGGCCTGTAATTTTTTATCTGGTGCCTTAGGCCGCTTTTTTAAATTGGGTTTACGAAAGATATTTTCCAATCATCAATAAATTCACCAGTTCCCAAGCATTTATTGAAAATTATTATAATTGCAGTGCAGAGAGATGAGGTACATCTAAATAGTAAAAGTGGAGGAATCAGATCCGCTCCAGCCTTTTTTGTTGAATCAAGTTCATTTAAATTTTAAACCATCCAAAACGTCTTGTTCAGAAAAGTTATTTAAACCGAAATTAGTAATAAGGGTTATGCAAGAATACATTTCGTTTACGTTTGGAATAATATCCGCGTTATAGTTTGATTCAAAAAATTTTGCAAAGAGATCGCAGGACGATTTTGAATCAATCGACTTTTCATCGTCAAGCTCCATTACTGTCGGTACAAAAGACGTTTTTCTTTTGGATTTTAAGAAAACCCAAAAGGATTTGCTGTTCTACTTAGTTTTACTTTCAGCAGCACTTATATGCTGGTGGTATAGGAATTTATTCAGAAAATCAAATTCTCCCCGAAGTTGAAGAAAACGAGATCTATCCTCAGGTTTGCCTGATATTTTTGATATTTTCAATGCCTTATTTTTAAAATTTTCTTAGTTTTTTAGCCTCTTGTTAAACCACGGGTACTTAAAAGAAGATTTCTTGTTAAAAACGGGGACAGACTGATTTACACCGTCAAATATTAAAGCTTTGAAGTTTGAAGTATGCATACATATCGTTAAGCGATTTATTGATAAGTTTATGTTCCCAATTAATTGAAGTATAAAAATTATATAATGCGATGGTATCGACCTTGGTGAAATCTAAGATACATTAATTTTTATTTGAGCAATCTAAACTGAATTCATAAAATTCAAAAATTACATTAACAGCCTTATGATGAATCACGTTGTTGACTAATGGGAATTCAGATAAATATACAAAATAATTCATATAATTATTAACAAAAACAAGATCTAATTGTCTACCTAAATCATTTTTTGTGTGGTTTATTTGAAATAGTCCTAGCGTGTGTGGTTGTGTGGTTTATTTGAAATAGTCCTGTTGAAAGAATCAACAACATTAATTTCTATGTCTGTCGCAATCGAAATCCATTCTACATCACCAATATTAAAGTCACCTAACCAGTGGCGTAGATAGCTTTTCGCAATAGGGGGGGGGGGGGGGGATGGATCTAGTTCCGTAATTTTTTTAAGAAGTTTAATAATTTAAAAAAAAAAAAATAAAAAAAACACAAGACTTCATTGAATTCATTTTGTATGCCATAAAGAATTTTATTTTTTAAGATAATAAATACATATACGACTAGACTAGAACGAACTAGAATGAACATTAATTTAAAAAATAAATGACAAAATAAAATCCAGTTTTCGCTTCTTTTTCGATAAAACGTTTATAACCTTGTCTGGTGTTATTGGTATTTCGCGTTGAATAGCTAGAGCAGCCAAACCATTCAAACGATCCTACAAATAAGAAAACATCCAAAGCTTATCACACTGTTATCAAAATTGAAATATTTTTAACAATCTCACTTCGTTGGTCATGCTTCTTTGTATTGTTTTTATTCTCTTCAAAATGGAGAAAGTTCTTTCGGGAGTTGACGTTCAAACCGGCAGTGTAGCTAATATCTTTAATAAAACATAAATATTTGGAAAGTTTTTTTCGGGGCAGCTATTGAGTGCTTCCAATGAATTCTTAGAGGAAGTATTATTCCTTCGGATTAAATATCTCTTCCAAGTTTTCAATTCTCAAATATGTTTGGTAAAACTCAAAAGTCTCATTAAATTTTTTTGCTGCTTTGTCTATTTCTGAGTCTGACGAAGAATCCTTGAAAAGAACAGAAAACCCTTCCAGTATGTTTTCATGGTTAGTAAATTTTTTTTCAAGGTCCATTACAAAGAAATCGAGGAAAGGGTTGAAAACAGTCACACGAAAATATTCTTCTGTACTTTTAACCGAAGGGTTCGAACGATTCTTTTGTCGGTTTTTATATTTGACGTCAATGTCAAGGGCTTCAGCTATTTTTTATTTTGCATTTTCAAACACTTTTGAAAATGAGTCGTCTTCTGCCCGTTAAATTTTTAGTTGATCCCTTAAATCTAACTTAGACCAAGTCTAAGTTTACTCTTTGAAACTCACGACTTAATGGTGACGAGATTCGGTAAACCATACTAATAACCTTTAAGCTGATCAAGAACTCGAAGTCCATAGCGTTTTTTAAATTCTTTGCGTCACTTTCCAATGTTCTTATTTGGTCAAGAGTCTCGAACACAAACGGAAATAGCTCCTCAAAATCTTCAACAGCTTGATATTTTGAAATCCATCGCGTCAGATTCAGCCTTTTTAGTGTCTTTTTTGTGGAGTCTCTTCACTTTCGCTTATTGTTTTTTGCAGCATATCTTTTCTTTTTGGTG
This sequence comes from Melanostoma scalare, assembly GCA_949752695.1. NCBI lineage: Eukaryota > Metazoa > Arthropoda > Insecta > Diptera > Syrphidae > Melanostoma > Melanostoma scalare. The sequence continues at coordinate 128,511,788 of OX456984.1, read as the reverse complement.
TATTGAAGTAATTGTAAAGTGCTTCAATTGTAGTTAGACAGTCTCTAATGGCTGGTATTTTGCTGGAAACAGATATCGCAAGGTTCAAGGAATGGCGAATGATTGCTTGCACACCATTGTATCGACCACGACCAGACATGTTGCTTGCTCCGTCGTACCCTTGGCCGATCAAAAAAGAAATGTCCAGATCGCAATTTTGAAGATTTTCCACTATAAGCTTAAGCTAGTCCTAAACGACGAACATGCTCGCCGAGCATGCTCGTTTGCATTATCCCATAGACGACGAACGCATTTGCCGAGCATTCCTTTCATGTTGATTCCCCACAGCGTAAACGTGTGTATTCTTTTATTAAATTGTGGCTGTCTGTTGCCTTTTTACTTTATCCGCGATATGCACACGACGACGTCCACAGCAGAAATGAGTTTGCTTCATAATAAAAAACAGGTTTGCTCGCGAGCATGGCCCTACATGGCAAACATAGGAGCAATGTTACCGCGGGGACACTATAGTGCCAAAAGGGACTCAAAATTTTTTACTTGGCTCGGGGACTCACAAAATTTAGATTTGGCTCATTTTTTTACGAATCCAAGTTACCTCTATACAAATCATTCATCTTTACTCTGAAGTCAACGTTAATTAATATTTTCAAAAGCTTTGTTAAATTTTGTAGACAAAACTAATTTTGAGAAGAATGCATAGTGTAAACGTAGCTTTTATTTCACTCCTGAACACCTGAACGCTGTGTCAGCCAGTGGCGTGGCGTCCATATAACACGATTCCTATCGTCTTACCTTTTAAAATGTGTCCCTTGTTCGTAGAAAAAACCAGCAACATAAGTCTACAACAAGTCTACAAAGCAGTCAACAGCCTATCTTTGCCCATACATACAATGTTCTTCATGCACTTTTAAATTTGCGAGATACACACACAATACACAAAGCATACACAGAACACAAAGCATTGAAAATCGCCGCGCAGAACATATTCTGTGTTTGTCCCTGTCTTTCTACGATATACTTCCACCCCGGTGCCTCCCTTTTCAATACACGTTCTCTTATTGAAAAAAGTAAGACGATAATTTTCGTCTTACTGCAATTTCTGCTTGGAAAAAATAATACATTTTTCGCCTTAGAGTAATGTACGGCAAATTCGGTTTTGTTGTGCTGTTTTTTTTTTTTGTTCTACTGATCATTGTTTTGAATTATTTGCAAGTTTAAAGTGAATTTCAACCTAAATGACTTAAAGTATAGAAAAATTGGCTTCGATTAATCCACGTTTGGAATTTAAGGTACCTTATGTTTATTCCTTATTAATTTGTGTAGGAGCCATTCCATATGAAAACGGTCAATCCGAAATGTTGCTATACCTCCGATTTTGCTCAAACTTTGTAGAAATGTTCCTTTGCTATCGAAATACGAAATCGTCAAAGGATTTTTTTTTTGTAATTTTCCTCTCCCCTCCAGCCATACTCAAAGAACCGAACATAGCGATTTTATGGGCTTCAGACTTTGCACTCTTAAATTGTCTGTATTCAAGCGATTAGGACGATTAAGGTGTCATTTTAAAGCTGATAAAGCATTCTTTTCAAATCAATCAAAAGGTTTAAGGCATTTGAGTTGCTTTAGAAACCTGATCCCTTTGAAATCAACACATTTTATATACATTTTTGCCATTTTTGAAGTAGTCCTGTGCCTAAAATATCAATAGTAAGTCCCTAAAAATTTCCCTAACTAAACCTTACAATAATTACAAAATAAAAAATCCAAAGTTGATCAAAAAACAAATTTTTTTATGTGCTTTACAAACACCCCTTTCAAACTTTGAGCTTTTAAAAAAAAGCCAATCTTTGGGAGCATTTTTGTGAATGTTGACTACCAGATATCAAAATGAAAGTAGGTAGAATTTAAAGGCCTATTCTTCAACTATAAGTCATTATTTCATTTTGTTATTCGCATGCACACTGAAGTTACAGATGATTAAAAACAAGCTTATTTCTAAGCTATGGAAAAAGCCAATCTTTGGGCACATTTTTGGGAATGTTGACTGCCAGATATCAATACGGGAGTGGGCAGGATTTAAAGGTCTATTCTTCAACTTTAAGTCTTAAAAAAGTCTTAAGTCTTCAAAATTTCATTTTGTTATTCGCATGTACACTGAAGCTACAGCTGATTAAAAACAAGCTTACAAAACAATTTTTAAAATTTTTTGGATAGAACGATATTAAAAAAAGTCTTTGAAACTAAGAATTGTGTTTTATTAAAAGAATAAGCTTTTTTTTTAATCAGGGAAGTTTTTAGGGACTTACTATTGATATTTTAGGCACAGGACTACTTCAAAAATGGCAAAAATGTATATAAAATGTGTTGATTTCAAAAGGATCAGGTTTCTAAAGCAGCTCAAATATCTTAAACCTTTTGATTGATTTGAAAAGAATGCTTTATCAGCTTTAAAATGACACCTTAATCGTCCTAATCGCTTGAATACAGACAATTTAAGAGTGCAAAGTCTGAAGCCCATAAAATCGCTATGTTCGGTTCTTTGAGTATGGCTGGAGGGGAGAGGAAAATTACAAAAAAAAAATCCTATGACGATTTCGTATTTCGATAGCAAAGGAACATTTCTACAAAGTTTGAGCAAAATCGGAGGTATAGCAACATTTCGGATTGACCGTTTTCATATGGAACGGCTCGTAGGTGATTCATTTTTTTCGACTTACCATTTGAAAATATCCACGCCACGCCACTGGTGTCAGCATTCAAACATTGCTCGCGTTCTTCGCAACTCCGAAATTTTCGAAACTACTACTGTCAGTCAAGAACGCTATTAAAGCTCTGTGTCAGATGTAAAATGGTACTGTGATTAACCTCTCGGTTCTACATAGTTAGTGGTAAAAGTAATTGGAAAACATGCTAATTTTCCTAGTTTGAAGTTAAGGAACTCGATTTCCAAGTATTTGTGTAAGTTAGTATGCAAATTAAATTCACTTCAATCAATTTTGATAAAAAAAATTAAAATCATATGCCCTCAAAAATATTTTTTTGTTGCTGATAAATTCACTTTGAATATCAATTTATAAAATAGAATATCCGAAAATCAATATAAAATCAATTTCAATTCAACAAGCAAGAGAAAACTAGTAAAAGAAAAAATAAACCAAGAATACCGGGTAAAGTCCGATTGTCATATACGTTGTTTCCTTGTTTTGACAACTAGAACTTTTTTTAAGAATTTTCAGACTGCTTTTTTCCATCTGAAAATCTATGTTCGAAAATCTGAAAAATCTAACTGTCAGCTAAATGTCAGCTGAAACTTCTGACACTTTTGACCAATCAGAGCGACGAAAACTGACAGTAGTTTTCGAAGTCAAGGTGCGAAGAACGCGAGCATTTTCTTTGATTCACTCATAGGGGCGCTTTGTTTGAGTGAAAGCAAAAACAATATTTTCTTTGTCAATTTTCTTTGTCATCTTTTTTATATTTTTATACGAATATGGTTTCTCCTCTGTATCTGCTCTGTGGTTTTAAGTAAATTGTAAATTACAAATTGCAAGAAACTGCTACGCAACGCAGGTACTTTGTTTTTATTCGGCTATCGTTGTGGCAAAACAAGTTAAAGAACTAAAAATGGACAGGTAAATTATGATTGTGATTTGTGACATTGTGAGAAAAAAAAACAACTTAAATTAATTTGTATCGTGTTCTTTAGATTTGTAATTAGAAAAGGCAAAGACAACAGCAACAGCGCAAGTGCAAGCACATCGAGAACGAGCCTGCAAAAAGAATCGGTCGCTGTTGCTGATAAAGCGGAGGAAACACAAAAGCAGGTTGGAAATCTTTCGGAAAGTCAATCTGATAACGAGGAGCAGGAGCAGAAGCAAAAACAAAAAAAACACACTATATATGTAAATAATATATAGGTTTTTTGTATTATTAAAATGAACTTAAAAAAAAACAGAAGGGACTCATTTTTTTTCAAAAGGACTCATTTTTTCAGCCACTGGGACTCGTCAAAATTTGAACCCGCGGTAACACTGCATAGGAGCCAACGAACATAAGAAAATCGAAAATTTTCGCCAACAGCGAGCGGCTCGCCAACTGCTCGCCAACCAACCCCTAGACGATGAAAATACGGCGAGCACGAGCATGCTCGGCGAGCATGTTCGTCGTTTAGGACTAGCTTTAGCAAGATTATCACACACAATAGGTTGTTCCATATAACTTCGATCGTAAGATACACTACCTGATGTTTTTTCTCAATGCATTTTTGAAAGCACCCCTAAACGAACGCATGTGTATGTGTGGTGTTGTTATGCTACTCATTAGCTTGGGTGACCAGATCAACAATGTGCCACACGCTGCAAAGAAATCTCAATAGGAGTCGGTGTGCGCTTTCGTGCTATGGGATGGAAAGTTGGATGGAAGTTTTTTTCTTGCACGTTTTATTATTGGTACGAGACGTAGAAAAAAATTTCTAAAACTCGATATAAAAATGAAATTCAAAAGATTAGGTATTATTTGGTTCATAATAGGCTATGTTGAACAATTATCGATCCCAATGGGGGGGATCTATCCCCCTGATCCCCCCCCCTATCTACGCCACTGCACCTAACACAGAGGGAAACTGATCAGTTGTTAACTCTTTCATTACATCGACGATAGCTATAAGTTGATTATACAAAAGAAAACTACTATGTGGGCTAATATAACTTAGTATAAAGCAAATTTTATTATTGTAAACTTTAACATGTACACAAAGTTGTTCAAAAAATGAGGAATAGGTCGGTTATTCATACTGCTGGCTAATAAAAGTAGAACGTACTGCAATAAGTATACTCCACCACCTCGTTTCATTCCAGATTCGATCGGACGATCAACACGGTAGACGACGCGACGTAAGAAGAGTCAAACAATTCAGATGATAGAAAACCTGCTTTCAACCAAGTCTAAGTTAGAATTATCACATCATATTCATGCAATGAGGAGTTTATAAAGAGTTCGTTTGTTTTTGTTCGTAGTCCACCGTTTTTTGGAACGTTTAAGAATATTTTAATTTGAACACCGACAGGCCATTTTATTTTTTTAAAGCATCATCAAACGCATGAGCTGGAATTCCAATTTTAATGTTTATGGGAGATTAAGCTTACTCGCTGCATACGAAATTATATTTCTTTCTGTCACGCTTTTGTTCAAACGCGAGAGATGTAAGAAACGAAGTCTGGGAACCGATAATAAAGTAAAAGATAAAAAGCGATTGCGGTACCAAACATCTTCGGAATCGGAATGCGTTGAATTTTTTTTTTTTTCTTCTTCTCCTTTTGCACATCAATTTCGATTGTGCTAACTTACCTCGAGGGTGTTAAGATGATCTGCCTGGATTAAAGTATGTTGCTGGCATGATGTAGAAGCAATAGCTTTTCTTAGAAATGTGTTTTATGAGTCATAAGCAGATGCATTAAGATTAAGATTTTGCACAGTTTCCCCAATGTTGTTTTTGTTTTTGGGCTGGCTTTGGATAAGACGCCTATCTAAACTCGCATTGTCCATACATACTTTTGATTTAATTCCAGCAACATCAGATTTTAATGTCAATACTTACTTACTTACTTAGGTGGGCATTACAGTTCGGGGTGAATCTGGGCCTCAACCAACATCCTTCTATAACGATTTCGATCTCGGGCGAGCTCTCTCCAGTTTCGCACTCCAAGTCGGTTGAGGTCTTCATCCACTTGATTGCGCCACCTAAGACGAGTTCTTCCCCTTCCGCGATTTCCCTGCAATGTGCTTTCGAACACCCGACGAGCCGGAGCGTTGGGGTCCATCCGCTCTACATGGCCCAACCATCGTAGCCTCGCGATGCGTACTCTTCTGGCTATGCCCATGTCGCGGTACAGCTCATACAGCTCGTTGTTGTATCTTCTTCTCCACACATTGTCTTCGCATACGGGACCAAAGATCATTCGGAGAATTTTTCTTTCGAAACGACCAAGAGTTTCCTCATCCGCTTTCGATAAGGTCCATGCTTCCGCGCCGTACAGCAGGACTGGGATGATTAAGGTCTTATACAAGGTCACCTTGGTTTTTCTAGAGAGGGTTTTGTTTCTCAATTGCCTTCTTAACCCAAAGAAGCAACGGTTGGCAAGAGTTATTCTCCGTTTGATCTCCGCACTGATGTTGTTGTCCGTGTCTACAGCGGATCCTAGGTAGACGAAGTCCTGTACTACCTCGAAGTTATGTCTGTCTATTGTGACGTTTTGTCCAATTCGTCGATTTTCTGTGCCCTTGTTTGATGACAGCATATACTTCGTTTTGCCCTCATTAACCATCAAACCCATTTTTGCCGCTTCTGTTTCAATACTCGCAAAAGCACCTATGACATCACGCTTTTTTCTTCCCATTACGTCAATATCGTCTGCATAGGCGAGTAATTGTACAGACTTTTGAAAGATTGTTCCTCTGGTGTTGACGTTTGAGTTTCTTACAATCTGTTCAGGTATGATGTTGAAGAAATCGCATGACAGTTTGTCGCCTTGCCTAAAGCCTTTTTCGACATCAAAGGTCTCGGTGAGTTCTTTACCGACCTTGACGGAACAGCGTGAATTCTCCAAAGTCATCCTGCATAGTCGTACGAGCTTTGCAGGGATGCCGAAACTAGACATGGCTCTGTACAGCTCGTCTCTGTAAATACTGTCATACGCGGCCTTGAAATCGATAAAAAGATGGTGAATATCGATATTATATTCTCGGGTTTTTTCCAAGATCTGCCGTAATGTGAAAATTTGGTCTATTGTGGACTTCTCTGGTCTAAAACCACATTGATAAGGACCTATCAAGTTGTTGACGTGGGGTTTCAGACGTTCACATATTACAGCAGACAAGATCTTATAAGCGACGTTAAGGAGACTTATCCCTCTGTAATTGGCGCAATTGTGAGAATCTCCCTTCTTTAGGATCGGGCATACGATACTGAGGTTCCATTCATCGGGCATGCTTTCTTCCGACCATATCATGCAGATCAGCTGGTGCATGCTCCTTTCCAACTGGTCTCCAGCTGCCTTGAAAAGTTCTGCATCAAGGCCGTCTGCACCTGCAGTCTTATTTGATTTAAGTTTGCATATGGCAAGCTTAACCTCTTCTAGGTCGGGAGGACGGCAATCTTGATCATCGTCCAAGCTGAATGGGGCAATCTGCCTGACAGCGGAATTTGTGTCCTCATCGCCGTTAAGCAGTCTGCAGAAATGATCTTTCCAGATCCTCAGTAGCGACTGTGACTCCATAACTATGTTTCCCTGCTGGTCTTTACAGGCTTGAGTTCGGGGCTTGCCACCCTGGCAGGATCTTTTTACCTTTTGGTAAAACTTCCGAATCTCGTTCCTGTCATGGCACCTCTCAACTTCCTCAAACGAGCTCTTCTCATGCTGCTTCTTTTTCTTTTTGAGAAGTCGGTGTTCTTCCCTTCTTCTCTCCTTGTAAATCTCGTTATACTGATCGTAGGCAGCCCTTGTTCGTGTTTGCATAAGCATTTGTCGTGCTCTTTGTTTGGCTGCATTTGCCTGCCAGCATTCTTCATCGAACCATGGGTTTCGTTTTGGTGGCCGAGTGAAACCCAGAACCTCAGAGGCAGCGGTTCTGATGGCTTCTTGGCATTGCTGCCACTGGTCTTCAATGTTTAATGCTGGCGGCATGGGATTCAAGGATAATTGAAGGGACACTCGATTGGAAAAGGCATTGGCAATCTCTTGCGATTGTAGCTTTCCGACGTCATATCTCTTCACAGCGTTAGTTCGCGCTGGTCGTGAACAAGATATCCTCATTCGTACCTTGGCTACAACAAGGTAGTGGTCCGAGTCAAAGTTGGCCCCTCGGAAAGTTCGGACATCTAGCACACTGGAAGAGTGCCTTGCGTCGATCGCAACATGGTCAATTTGGTTGACGGTTAATTGATCTGGGGATCGCCATGTACCTTTATGAATTTTGAGATGCGGGAAGCGCGTACTACTTACAACAAGATTCAGCCCCGCAGCAAAATCGATTAGCCTCAGTCCGTTTTCGGAGGTTTTGTCATGGAGGCTATGCTTACCGATTGTGTTTCCAAAGATGTCCTCCTTCCCTAGCTTTGCGTTAAAATCGCCAAGAACGATTTTCACGTCGTGTCTAGGGAACTGCTCATACGTTTCTTCGAGGAGCTCGTAGAAACAGTCTTTGGAATCGTCGTCTTTCTCTTCTGTGGGGGCGTGGGCGCATATAAGGCTAATGTTGGCGAATTTAGCCCTGATGCGGATGGTCATTATACGCTCATTGACTGGATTTTGGCTAATCACCTTATCCCTGAGTCTTCCTGTAACGACAAATCCGTACCCAAATAAGCGTTGTTTCTTTTGTCTGTAGCAGTCGCCATAGTAGATGTCACAGTTTTTCATCTTCTTTATGCCCGGTCCACTCCATCGCACTTCTTGGATGGCGGTTATGTCTGCTTTGCAGCAGTCCAGGGCGTCCGCTAATTCTCCAGCTGAACCTAGTCCGTTAAGAGACCTTACGTTCCACGTGCAGATCCGGAGGTCATTGTCCTCTTTTCGTTTGCTTGGGTCGTCAACTTTGAAATCATTATCGTTATCCGAGGCTTTTGGTTGTTTCGGAACCATATTTTTTTTCCGTGGCTGGGTAGTTAACCCTACGCACAACCCCCAACCTGGAGGGCCAGGTCCTTTTGGATCCCTTCGGACACAAAGGGCTGGAATATCCAGTGTCAGTACTGTAAGAATATACCATTAAGAGTATAAAATTATATAAAATTATGTATTATGCAATTGATTGTAAATGTACAGATTGTCATGTCATCTGGCAATGCCTCTTTATAGTAACTTAGAACTCATAACTAAATAACTAAACTATTAAATTCACCACACTATTGAAAGCATAAATGTACGAGGTTGTTCAGATGACGGGGCAGTCAAGAAGTAGAAGAATAAAACGAAACATGGTGTCAGGTGTGGAAAACGAAATCTAATAAGTAAAAAAGTGAGACAAATATAGTAAAATAGTAAAATCAAATAAAAATGGCGGAACAATCTATCCGAGGACCCAATGAAATAAATTTTGAGGAGCCAGCTAAAAATTGGCCCATGTGGAAGCAACGATTCGAGATTTTTCTCACTGCAGCAAACAAAAATGAAGAACCAGAATCTCTAAAGGTAGCCCTTTTTCTGCATCATATTGGAGAAAGAGGTATAGAAATATTCAATGCACTTGCACTGCCGGCAAATGAAAGAACATTATCTACAGTGATGACACGCTTTGAAAATTATTGCGTTCAAAGACGTAACATTATAATGGAGACCTTCAAGTTTGGTTCAATCAATCAGAAGCAAGATCAGTCATTCGTCGATTTTGAAACAGAAGTACGAAACCAAGCGAAATTTTGTGATTTCACCTGCTCAGCCCAAGAATGCAGTGAATCTTATACTAACCGAATGATCAGAGATAAACTAATTCTAGGATTAGAAAACAAGAAATTGCGATCGAAACTCCTAGAGTCAAGTCAGGACACTCTCGAGCAAATCATAGAAAAGTGCAAAATTGCTGAGTTATCAGAAGCGAATAAAAAAATACTCAACACCGAAGAAGACGCTGTCAAAGTTGAATCCATAAAAAGCTTTGCATTCAATAAAACTATGCAGCCACATTTTAGTCGGCAGAGGAACACACAACTGTGTGAGCGATGTGGAATGACGTCATCAGTGCAGCACAACAAATTTTGCCCAGCATTAGTAGGAGGGAGAACAGGCAAAATATGTCATAAGCCTGGACATTTTGCAGTTATGTGCAGAAAAAAATACAGTGGCAGAAAATCGACTAACAGCAATCACATACAAACAGCAGTTAGAGGAGAGCAGCACCAAAGTGAAAAAGTGGATTCGATTGAAGAAGCAGATATACAACGGAGCATACAGTCCGTTAATATTAATAGGCAATATTACGACGATGATGCAGGTAATCTAGAGATAAAAATGAAAAATTTTGATTATTGGAATAGAAATTTAAAATTAATTAAAAATTCCCCTTTTGTTCAAATTTATAACTGTAGACGTATAAAGCCGATCGGGTGGTATGAAGAAATATTATTTAACGATGTAAGAGTCAAATTCAAACTGGATACGGGTGCAGATGTCAGTTGCTTGCCTATTAAATATATTAAAGAAATGAATTGCCTGAATTTAATTGAAAAATCGAAAAAGAAATTATATGCTTATAATGATAATGAGATAAACTCTCTTGGAAAAATAGTTTTGCCTTGCGTTGAGAATTTGAAAAAGAATATTATACCTATAGAGTTTGAAGTAGTTGACAGTGAATTTCAGCCCATTCTGGGTCGTGCTGAATGCGAGGCATTAAACTTTATTAAGAGAATCCAAACAGTAAAAAGTAGACAAGTAATTGATCTTCCCTCCTCTAAGGATTTATTTACAAAGAGTTTAAGTGATCTTTTCGACGGACTTGGTTGCATTCCGGGCAAATGTTGCATCCAGTTAAAAGAAGGGTCGGAACCGGTTGTCAATTATAAGAAAAAAATTCCATTCAGTCTTAATGATCGACTTAAAAGTCAATTAGACGTTTTGATAGGTGATAAAGTAATTAGCCAAGTAGAATACCCAACAGACTGGGTTAATAATTTACAAATTGTAGAAAAGTCTGACGGCTCTTTGCGATTGTGTTTAGATCCGCGCCCATTGAATGCATGCATTCGTCGGCCACATTTTTCAATTCCAACTGCAGAGTCTATTAATAGCCGACTAGCTGATAAGTCAGTATTTACGGTAATGAATTTGAAAAATGGATTTTGGCAGCTTGAATTGGACGATGAGAGTTCCGATTTGACAACCTTCATAACACCTTTTGGTCGTTACCGGTGGCATAGACTGCCATTTGGAATAAGTAGCGCTCCTGAACTGTTTATGAAAAAAATGGTACAGCTGTTTGGAGATATTCCGGGGGTTGAAATTTATTTTGATGATTTGTTCATTACTGGAAAAAACTATTTTGAACATGATCAAACGCTAAGAAAAGTTATTGAAAGGGCCAGGGTAAATAATGTAAAATTTAACATAAATAAAATTCAATATAGACAGAATGAAGTTCAGTTTATGGGGCAGTCCATATCTAAAGGTTGTATAAAACCAAATGATAAGTATTTATCGGCCATGAGAGAACTCCCTACACATGAGGATAAAAAAGGCGTAATGAGATTTTTGGGAGTTTGTAAATATCTTGCCAAATACATACCAAATTTGTCAATCGTAACATCGAAATTGAGAGATCTTACCAAATTAGGTTCAAAGTGGGAATGGACCAAGGAACATCAACATGAATTCGATAACTTGAAAAACAAATTTATAAAAGCACCCGCTTTGCGCATGTTTGACCCGAATGAACATCTAACTATTCAAGCTGATGCTTCTAAGGATGGAGTAGGATGTGTTTTGTTACAAGGCGGGCAGCCAATAGCATATGCATCACGGAGCTTGTCAACAAGTGAGCAAAAATGGGCTCAAATTGAAAAGGAACTTCTGGCCATTGTTGTAGCTTGTGAAAAGTTTCATTTTTATATTTATGGTCGCGAGGTTGAGGTTCAATCGGATCATAAACCACTTGAGACACTTGTGAAGAGGGAACTAGACAGAGTTACAGTTAGACTACAACGCATGTTTATGTTTTTGTTGAAATACCCAGGTATCAAAATAAAATATGTTCCAGGAACACAGCTCTTATTAGCAGATTGTCTTTCACGAGCATATTACGAGCATATACAAGCGGAGGAAGAAGGAACCAGATTAAACTATATTGTTCATAGCTTAGTGAGTGAAGTCTGTATGTCTGACCAAAATAAAATAAAATACCAGGTTGCTACTAGGGAAGATGAAGTTCTGAGTAAAATTCTTGAATATCACAAAAATGGGTGGCCAGAATACAGAAAACTAAACTTAGATTGTAAGAAATTTCATAAAATACAAGACAGATTGGGTGTAAATGACGAACTTTTGTTTTTGGATGAAAAATTGGTGGTACCGCTAAGTCTGAGAGATCAAGTTTTAAAAATGTTGCATGAGTGTCATTTAGGAATAGAAAAAACACGAATGCGAGCGCGAAGACTGTTTTACTGGCCAGGTATGTCCAAAGACATAGAAAAGAATATCCAAGGGTGTCGTATTTGCGAGAAATTTAGGTATAACAATCCAAAAGAGCCACTTTATCAGCATGAGGCACCAGATTTTGCATGGGAAAAAATTTCAATGGATATATTTGAGCATGGAGGGAAATCTTATTTGTGTGTAATAGATGAGTATTCCAATTGGTTGTGCGTTGAAAAACTGCAAGATAAATCGATTAATCATATTATAGATGTAATAACATCTCAAATATTTTCGAAGTTTGGTGTTCCACTTGAAGTTCGATCGGACAACAATCCGTTTAACAGTCTAAAGTTCAGAGAATTCGCGAACGAGTTCAATATCAAACTCGTGTTCTCTAGTCCACGTTATCCACAGAGTAATGGCTTAGCAGAGAAAGGGGTGGCGATTGCTAAGCGAGTTTTAAAAAAATGCTTTGAGGAGGGTAAGCAAAAAGATTTTAAGTATCGAATTCTGGAGTATAATGCTACGCCTTTGGCAAATATGTTGCTGTCACCTGCACAGCTGTTCATGGGCAGAGAAATAAAAACCAAAGTCCCTACGACTAAAAATAATTTAAAACCGCATAAAATAAATGCGAAAGAAATTTCAAATCGCATAGACAGGAAGAAGAATCTCCAAGCTGAGTACTATAATAGAAACTGCAAGCCACTATCCATTTTGAATGAAGCTCAAAAAATTATGTTTAAAAAAAATGAAAGAGATTGGATGTATGGAACAATTTCTAAAAAAGTAAACGATAGGTCATATGTATTAACTGATAGTGAAGGTAATAATTTTAGAAGAAATAGACGCCATATTAGGTGTTCACTTAACAGTGCACCTTCAAACTTATTTAATGAAGACATCTATATCGACAACGACAACGAAAATACTGAGATTGGTTATTCTTCCGAAAATGAACCAAAAACAGAAAACCTTTCAAGTGACAACGTTGTCGATGTTGAAATAGATACAACCGATCGGCCAAGCAATATTGTTACAAGATCAGGAAGAGTTGTAAGAGCACCGGAGCGCTATGGCTACTAGTGTCTCATATAAAAAAAAAAAAAAAAAAAAAAAAAAAATGTATAGCATGTAAGAATATACCATTAAGAGTATAAAATTATATAAAATTATGTATTATGCAATTGATTGTAAATGTACAGATTGTCATGTCATCTGGCAATGCCTCTTTATAGTAACTTAGAACTCATAACTAAATAACTAAACTATTAAATTCACCACACTATTGAAAGCATAAATGTACGAGGTTGTTCAGATGACGGGGCAGTCAAGAAGTAGAAGAATAAAACGAAACAAGTACCCTGCTGAAGGGGTGTGAGTGCTGCCGTTGGCTCACCAGGAGCTCATCCGCCACCATCTCTACTTCAATACCCTGTCCTAGTATTGAAAGACCCCGAAAGACCTTTAAACCAAATATGTTGGAGTAGCTCCTTCAGGGGTTTCTGCTTTTATGGCTGCTGAAGTCCACCGTTGATTCTGTCCTTCGAATTCATCCGCTGGAACATTTACACGAAAGCTCTCGTAGACCACTGAGATTCGTGCAGTCAGTCATAGTTCGCAGAGCGATTATAGTGTTGACCGATCACAATTCTTTTGTTCCGGATTCCCTTGCCAACACTCGCACTTACTAGTTTAGCAGGTCAGCTCTGGACGGAGCATCCCAGGTCCCAGTGGATAACGCTTGGAGGTATAGTAAGCACAATTGACGTGTACTATAAGTTACAGCATCTGGGCGCCGCCAAGTTGGCACCAGTCAGAGCCTACCCGAATAGTACAACGCCCATCCACCATCCATTTTAATGTCAATATTATGGAAAAAAGGGAACCGTAAATTAAAAAAACAATGTTCAGGGTAGATGGCCCTCATCACTTAGGGGTATGGAAAATAGATAGTAGCCTATTCTCAGACCTGCTGAATATGCATAAAAAATTTGGTAAAAATCGGTAAAGCTGTTTCGGAGGAGTACGGTACCTAACATTGTGACATGGAAATTTTATACAGGGTGTTCCGTAATTCATTTTACATACTTAGGGATGTGATTCTTGGTCATATTCTAAGAAAAAAATTGTTTTACAGTAAAGTCTGTTTCTCAACTTTGACATCACTTTTTGACAATTTAATAAAAGGCTATCTTTGGTGTACCCAGACCTGTGTTAAATTCGTTTTCTCTGTCAATACTTATGGTAGGGACCTAAATTTAGACTTACTATTTTGAAGAATTAATTATCTTTAAAACTGTATTTTAGTTGGGCTCTTTAAGGGTTGCCAGATATTCAATTTTAACCCTCATTTACGAACCGCCAAAAGTCGTGTCCACCCGAACTGGGGTCCAAATGGACCCCACGATTTTTTCTTCGAAATTTTTTTGATTTCTGACTTATATTGTTCAGTTATAGTTCTTCTGGCTATTGTATGAATTGTTTCTAAGTATTATATATAGCAGGGATAAAGAAATTTAAGCAAAGATGTCATTATGCAGGTATGTAGGAGGTCAGCAATAAAACTTTTCAATTTTAAAAACGATGAAAATTGCCTAATTTCGCAAATCTGGGATTCCCGCTTATCCTTTTCGATATGTCTTTTGTACGTAATTACTGATTGTAAAATTCATCCACATCAATTGTTCCTGGCAGGTATGCCTATCTCAAAAAAAATTGTCATTTGTTCAGTTTGGTCAGGTCATCAAATAATTTTATGACCTGAAAAGGATTGAATTTCCCCAATACATGCCAATCAAGCCTGCCATATATGGCTTGAAGTTTAGGTGGCTTAGTGAAAGCTCAAAGGGCTATCCACTGAAGTTTTCTATCTACACTGGTAGCTCTGACCAAAGTACAGGACTTGTTCGTGGATATGATATGCTGATGTCGTTGATGCCATCATATTTCAATTCTGGACGCAACTTCACTATTGATAATTTCTTTACGTCGGTGGATTTGGCATTGAAGTTGCTGGATAAGAAGATCACTAATCTTGGCACGATTCGGAAAAACAAAAGAGATTTGCCTAGACCTTTTGTAGCGAAGGAGGTTCTTGATGACCAGAATGAGCCTGTAAAGGTCAATAACAAAAAGCAGTATCGTCCAGTCCACAACATAACTGTGAGAAAGCCACTTCCGGTCATCAAAGTAAGCCTGCAATGATACTGGATTACAACCGCACCAAAGGTGGAGTCGATGTATTCGACCAAATGGTCTCAATTTATTCATGTACACGCAAAACAAATCGCTGGCCGATGGTTGTATTCTACAACTTACTAAACGTAGCAGCCCTAGCAACTGTTATCATTTTTCGACACTTCAATCCACCTAGAAGAAACAAAACTTTGTACAGAAGTGATAAACTCATCAAACTAGCGGAGGAACTGGTTGAGTCAGAATTGAATAACCGTTCCCAACCTGCAACACAATCTGGCATTGGAAAATCTGCATTGGATGCTCTTTGTATTTTGGGGAGAGTTCAGGAAAAACAACCAACAGTCCCTGAAAGGTTCTCTTGTAAAAGAAGCAGATGTCACCTTTGCCCAAGAGCAGATGACAAGAAAACCAGAACCACCTGCGATGGATGTGGCAGATGTTGTTGCCCTTGCCACACTAGAACCTTATGTGTTAAATGTCTCCCGAAACTGCCCACAACTTCAAGTTAAATCGTTCTAAACATAAACTAGGGTGCTTTAAAAATAAAATAATTATTTATTAGAAAAAATATGATTTTTCATAGAATTTCAGTACTGGGGTCCAAATGGACCCCAGTTCGGGTGGACGGGTTCTTTTCACAAAAAAATCGCAGAAAAATCTGTAAACATCTGATAACCGTTTCAACTTAAGAAATGAATAAAAAATTGAATTTTGTTCACTGAGTAAAAATCCCATTGAAAAAAAAATGAAAAACAAAAAAGTTATGAGTGTTCAAACATGCTCTGGGGTCCAAATGGACCCCAGTTTGTAAACGAGGGTTAAATGGTGTTCAAATTTTCTTCCCGATACAAAGTTTTGACTTTGAGGTCAATTTTTTCAGAAAATGCCTGATAAACATAGAGTTTTTTTTATTTTTTACAGATGAACAAAACAATAAAAAAAAAAACTCATTAAAAGATGCACTCAAAAACCCATACATTTTATAACATTTGGAAAAATACGAAATGAGTAAAATATAAAAAAAAAATTTTTTGCTCTGAGGTGAAAACAGTTTGAATAAAACAGTAATATGGGTAGTATAAAGAAGTTTTTTCTTCATTTTGTAAGCATGCAAATAGAATTATAACATCCTTGAAAAATACGTTGTTCTAATTCAGTTAAGGTAGTTGTTCATATGAGTAAACAATTTCTTTTATTCACCTCCATACAAAAACATCAAGTACAGTGAGATCGTGCAGGCCAGAAAATCAATCAGATAGATAGATATTTCTTTATTTCTGTGGCAATAACCCATAACAGCATAAGTCAAATTTCGCTACTTTTCAGGAGAAGCATTTGAAGTTTTTGTCATCAGTTGAAGCGCTTTTATAGACGAAAATATTACCATAAGCAAAGTTTTTATGTTGTTAAGTGATAGAAAATAGAAGTTTGCTTGTTTTGAAGTTTAAATTTTCTCTAAAATTCTTTTATTATACTGTAATTTTGAGCAAAAACCGACTTGTGTTACTTAACTGCAGATGTGTTATTATTTCTAAATATGGAAAAACAACATTAGTGCAGTTAGGTCTAGCAACTGTGTTCTTTACTCAAATAGAAAAAAAGCACAAGTAAGACTTGTGCTTGCATGAATAATTAAAAGAAAAGCATAAATAGACATTTTCTTACAGGAATGAATGAAAAAATTTAGGTAAAAAAGCATAAGTTGACTTATACCTGTGAACTATCTAATTACGAAATTGCTTTAAAGGCATAAGTAGTGACTTGTCTTGTTTTTCCTTTTGCTATAGTTTGGAATTTCCTAACTTGTGTTTTTCTATCTTTGTAACATACAAAGATATCAAAATGAAAATTTCACAGACTGAAGCACCAAGAAAATGTGAAAAAACTGCATCATTAACTCAATTTGAGCATAAGTCGACTTATGCTGTTATGGGTTATTGCCACAGATTTCGTATAAATTTTACATAAAAGGTTTGCCACCGCACATAATATGATACAGAGATTTGATTCGTATGATCTTTCTACTGAAATATTATCTTTATATTACATTGTATAGGTTTATTATTAGAAAAAGAGATATTTTGTTGGAAGAAACTACGATCGAAAAACTTCAATATCAATTAAGAGAGAAAAAAAAAAAATGACTAGAAATTGCTTTAAATTAAATAAGTAAATAAATAAATAAATAATTAAATAAATAAATAAATAAGTAAATAAATAAATAAATAAATAAATAGATTAAATATATAACTAAATAAATAAATAAATAAATAAATAAATATATAAATGAATAAATATATAAATGAATAAATAATAAATTAATAAATAAATAAATATATAAATAAACAAATAGTAAAGTAATAAATAAAAAAATAAATAAATAAATATAAATCAATAAATAACAATAGCCGCGTTTTATTATCACAATGATCCAATCCGGATCAGATCTTGATAATAAAACAGCTTTAGATCATCATATTTCCAGTTGGAAGCTGTGAGAGACTCGCTCTCTCAACTGACATTTCAAAAGAGTTGCAGAGTTGCCCTACGAACATTTTTTTCAATGGTTAATTTTTTGTTCTTTTTTTTAGGGAAAAATGATATTCATCCACTTTGTCAAATATATATTTTTTTGCACTAATTCTTATTAATTTCACGAATATATGTTTTGTTTTGTAAAACTTTTTCATTATGTCATGTTTTATACAAGAATGAATAAATGTGAAGTTTCTCGGTATCTATCTAAAATATATTTCATTTCACACAGATAAAATGTTCATGTGGCAATACTGTTGTTATTGGAAATATTGGAAATGATACCAACGTTTCAATGGAAAGTCTCCTCTTGTGTGAAATAGAAGAACTAATTTTTAGATCACAAAAATAGATCCAACTAAAAAGCAGGATTTCGCTTTGTTGTTGTAACGCTAATAAACCCATGATCTGATCCGGATCAGATCAATAATAAAACGCGGCTATTATCACAATGATCCAATCCGGATCAGATCTTGATAATAAAACAGCTTTAGATCATCATATTTCCAGTTGGAAGCTGTGAGAGACTCGCTCTCTCAACTGACATTTCAAAAGAGTTGCAGAGTTGCCCTACGAACTTTTTTTCAATGGTTAATTTTTTGTTCTATTTTTTAGGGAAAAATGATATTCATCCAATTTGTCAAATATATACTTTTTTGCACTAATTCTTATTAATTTCACGAATATATGTTTTGTTTTGTAAAACTTTTTCATTATGTCATGTATTATACAAAAATGAATAATTGTGAAGTTTCTCGGTATCTATCTAAAATATAATTCATTTCACACAGATAAAAATGTTCATGTGGCAATACCGTTGTTATTGGAAATACTGGAAATGATACCAACGTTTCAATGGAAAGTCTCCTCTTGTGTGAAATAGAAGAACTAATTTTTAGATCACAAAAATAGATCCAACTAAAAAGCAGGATTTCGCTTTGTTGTTGTAACGCTAATAAACCCATGATCTGATCCGGATCAGATCAATAATAAAACGCGGCTAATAACAAAAAATTACTAAATACTTCGATAACTTCACAATAAATAGTAAACAATTTTAGAGATTTTCAATGAAAAGAAACAAAAAACATAAAAAAAAACAGAAAAATAAAGTTAGATGACAATTTGGACTATAAGTTACAGGTCATATAAATTCAATTCGTGAATGAGGTCATTTTCAGCAAACATACATTTCAAAAGAAATTTATCGGAAAGTTTTGAAATTCTATCAACAATCAATTCAACATTCGCATGTTCATGCAACTCGTGTGTTGAATAGTGCCATGGCAAATTCAACATCATTTTAAGAATCTTGTTTTGTGATATATGGAGCTTTTTTAAGTGACATTTTGCACAACTTCCCCATACTGGACATCCATACAACGAAATAGACTGAAAGATAACTTTGAATATAATGATTTTATTTTTATTTGAAATCTGTGATTTACGATTTATGAGGGGGTAGAGCATTTTAATGGCAATCCCTACTTTTTTTAGTGTTTGAGAGATCTTGGAATTTTAGTTTGGCGTCAAGGTATATTCCAAGATATTTGACAGATTTTTGCCAATAAATACTGCATCCATTAACTTGAAGCTGATTGCTTGGAAGAAAGCAAGATTTTCTTTTTCTAGAGAAAAAGATGGCTTGCATTTTTTCCAAGTTGAGTTTTATTTTCCATCTGTTATAGTAATTTTCTAATACCCTTATCGCATTTTTAAGATTCGTTTCAATTTGGAAACTGAATTTATGCGACGAAAGTATTGCTGTATCATCAGCGAAAATTGCTGATTCACATTCAGGCAGATCCGGAAAATCAGATGTAAATATATTAAATAAAGTAGGTGAAAGCACAGAGCCTTGGGGAACACCAAAACCAAGTAGAACAAACTTGACCTTTCACAATTTACATGTACCTTAAAACATCTATTTGACAGGAAACTTTGAACAATTTTACACAAATGTGGTGGGAACTTATACTTTAAAAGCTTGAAAATTAGCCCATTATGCCACACGGAATCAAACGCTTTTTCTATATCAAGAATTATCATGCCGCTGGACTCATCTCTCGTACGATTCGTTTTGATAATATTACAAATTCTTTTTACTTGATGGGATGTATTGTGAAGTTGTCTAAAACCGAATTGTTGGTCTGGAAGAATTTTATATCTTGAGAGAAAAGTAGACAATTTATTTTTAATGATTTTTTCTAATATTTTGCTGATACAGCTTAAGAGGCTTATAGGTCTGTAACTATTTGGGCTTTCAATAGGTTTACCAGCCTTTCGAATCGGAATTACCTTAGCTTCTTTCCAAGAAAGTGGAAAGTAATGCATTTTGAGGCAAGCGTTTACCAGATAAGTAAGATAGGTGATGCCGATAACAGGTAAATTTTTAAGATATATATTTTGAATTGTATCTAGACCACTTGATTTTTTTGCTTTTAAAGCCTCAATAATTGTTTTAATGTCGTTTTCTTTCACGAAAAAAGATGGTGGCGTAATGATTGAAGATGAATTAAATGTATCAATAGTTTCTTTGACTAATGAACTAGTGAAGTTTTCCCCCAAGTTTTGTGAAACTTGGTGGTTTTTTAGAAATACAGTCCCAAGTTCCTCAGCCTTTTCAAGGTCAGTATATAAGGTTTCTGTAGAGGTTTTTAAAAACGGCAAATTTTTGCCTTTATTTTTAATGATCTTGACAATGTTCCAAAATGGTTTGGTACCTTTATCCAACGAAGAGAGTTTTGTATTCCATTGCTCATTTCTGATGCTACTTATTTTTGAGGATATAAGTTTATTAAAAAAAATAACCATGTTCCGAGAAAAAGGTTGATGGTATCTCTGCCAATTTCTTCTGTGGGCATTTCTTATTTTAATGAGCTCAAGAACTTCTGACGGAAGTTTTTTAAAATTGTTTTTAACTTTCTTTTTAGGGATGCACTCATGAGCACAACTTAAAACGGTTTCAGTGAAGCCTTCTACAATACGGTCAACATCTGAGTTTATAGAGACATCAGCAAGATCTAAAGATATGTTTCTAAGTTTTGTTCTCACTTTAGAACGAAAGCAAGACCAATTTGTATTCTTAAGATTATAAATATACTGTATATTTTCAATGCCCGACCAAGGGAGACTACAAAGGACAGGAATGTGATCTGAACACAACACATTTTCAGTCACAGGAACACTAATTCTATTTACGACATTGGTAATAAACAAATCGAGGACAGACGGGGAACCACGAGAACCTGCAGGAAAGTATGTTGGACTGGAAGGGAACAGAATAGAAACTGGAAACGTGAGAGAAAGGTTTGATAAAATATTGCCCCAAGCGTTTGCTCGGAGGCAACCCCAGTCTCTATGACGGCAATTAAGATCTCCCCCCCCATTAAAAAATCATCTTTGATCGCAAAAAACTTAGAAAAATCATCTTTCAGCAGTTTTCGTTTCGTTATGGAAGAAGACCCACCAGGGAAATAAACGCAAAAGATCTTTATTAGTTTTTGATTCCTTAATTTAATTTCTATGAATATGTTTTCCACGCATTTGGTTCGAAAACAAGGTAAAAGCGAATGCTGAATTGATTTTTTGACTAAAATTGCAACACCACCACCCCTTTCATCTATTCTATCAACTCGATAGCATTTATAGTTTGAAAAAGGTAGTCTAACTTCAGGCGAAAGCCAAGTTTCAGTTACCAATGCAACATCAATTTTTTTTACATTTAAGTAATCTATGAATTCAACATATTTGCTGCGAATGCTTTTTGCATTCCAAGTTATTATATTAACATTTTCATTTGACATGTTACTTATCATTTTTGGTATATAAAAATTTAGATGCTAACGGTGCGATGGCATTAAACTGTTCTACTCTAGTTTTACAATTTGCTAAAGTTGATATCATCTCCATACATAATGAATTCAGTTCTTCAAATGAAAGGAGCGAGTTGTTGTTGCAAAAACTATAGATGTCGGCTGAGACAGGTGCTGAAGAAGCATTTGCAGCAATTTGTGGTGTATTTGGCCATGAGTTTATAGCTGGTGAATTATAATGCGCCTTTGTATTGCGCGATGCATTGTAATTGCTTGAACCTGTCTCTCTTCTCCGTGGGAGCGAAGGAAATTCAGTCATAGATTCCAACAAAACCGGTTCTTGACGTTGACTATGACTAGCACTGGGGTTAAAAGAAACTTGGGCTGTTGTTGCTGTTGCATATCTTTGCTGAGAGGAGTAGTTTTTTCTCCCTGATGCTCTTTCTTTAATTTCCAAATATTTCATACGACTAACACATGTCAAATCAGTGGACTTGTGATCTCCGTTGCAATTTGCACATTTAAGGTTTGAAGTAGTTGTGCAGTCTTTAGTAAGATGACAACCAGCACATATAGTACAGTATGTTTTTATATGGCAGTTTCGTTCGCCGTGACCGAGTATCTGACAATTATGGCACTGGGTTAATTTACCTCTGATTTTCCTTTGAATGTTCCAGTTTACTTGGGTGTGAAAAATAGCTCGATAATTCTTTTTTAGTTCAAACAATTTGATAGAACCATTTTCAAGTGATATTAAATAAAAGGTGTCCATGTATTTATCGAATTGTTTTGTTATTTTTTTTTAACTCAACGCACTTAAGACCGATTTTAATTAGCTCGGATTTTAATAAATTCTCTTCGACATTGTCTAGACCATAGAGTACCACTTTAAACAGTTTTGCACTTTTAAGGTCATGTGAAAAAAATTGACAGTTAAGATCGTTTAACTTACTTAGAACACATTGATAGTTTTCAATTGATTCACATATAATTTTAATGCCAATGGATAGTTTTTTTATTGAATATTCGGAAATATTTAAAGATTTCATTAGACTATGAACAAATTCAATTGGTTTTTTTAATAGCTTAATAGGGGGAATATAAGCTTTTTTATCACTTGGCGGTGTAATAACGTCGTCCATTACTTCTACATCAACATCAGTATCAGGTTGACACTGTAAAGGTTTCCAGTATTCGGAATCCTTCCAATTTACATTAACTTTCTTACGAGATGTAATCTCCATTTTTGAGCAATGTTTTTTATCCGAGGACATTGGATTGTCCTCGGGCTTGGGTGATCTATCGCGTTTGGGAATGATTGAAATCACTACGCACACACGATAAGGACAAAAAAATTTCTTACACGGTTGACGTTCCGATGATGACTGAAAATCAATCAATTTCTGCCTTTCCATCCATTTTTAAAGATTGCTACTTCTACTAAAAATGAAGTCCAAAATTAGGTCCCTACCATCAGTACATACTAACAGAGAAATCGAATTTAACATAGATCAGGGAACATCAAAGTTACCTAGCTTTTTTTTAAATATTCGAAAAGTGATGTCAAATTTGAGAAGTGGAGTTTACCGTAGAAAATTTTTTTCCAATAATGAAGAATATGACCAAGAATCACATCCCAAAATATGTTACATGAAGTACTGGACACCATAGATAGCAGGTAACATTTTGTGTTTATGTATAAGTTTTCCATTTCACCTAAGCTGTTAAACACAGCATAAAAGTCAATATTATTATTTTTTTTTTTTTAATTTGGCATTTACAGTACCTATTTCACCCTTGATTTTTAAAACAAGTCTTACTAAGAAAGCAGGTTTTCCATCATAAAAGGGTGACTGAATATTGTATTCCATGTAAGAGTATGAATCATGAAATTGTGAGTTTCTTGCACTACTACTACTATCTTTTTCTAGAAAATAGTTATTGTCTTAAGGGTTTCTAGAATATTGGCATACCGCAGGATTGCAAGAGAGTTCGGATTAATTTATAATATTAAAAAAAAAAAAAAACGGGTATCGCCTTCCGCTAAGAATTGTCAAGTCCTCCGACAGAAAAGTTCATTGCCATGAAAATTGAAGGACTCCTTCATTTCAACTCTCATAATTTATGACCTCTTCATAGAAGTTTCCAACAAAGGGTCGGGAGAATCGCAGTACACATCTCATTGCCAATGCTTCTGACCTACCGCGCCTGTATACTGTGCACTGTTAACCGTAGCGACCAAAAATAGTCTTCTTTGTTCACAACTTTATGGTTAGTTCCTCTTTAGAATTAAAATTTTAAATATGTTTGCATCGGCATTTCAATTGTTCTATACTAATTGTGTTGCAAACGTCTCGCCTGATAGTTTTATGTTGCCGAATTGTGAAAAGTAAGTTATAATAATAAACAAAGTTATGCATACCTCGGACCCTAACGCATTTGAAGGTCCTACAATTCTATGCCGGTTCGTAATGACTAAGTTGGAAATCACTTTTGGAGGCTGTGTGTAGCTACTCTTAGGGCTGGCCAATTTCTCGCAAAGGCCGAGAAAAATTCTTTTTTTCTGATGTCTCTCGAATTCGAACCAAGAATCTCCCACTTTACTGGCAGACATGGTAACCTTTATGCCTTTTACACCACTTTTGTTATAAATGTAAGGGTATGTTTGCATGAACCTGACTTTATGCCTTAAATGACTTTAAATTCACCTACTAGATCATTTTCTGCGTGGCAGGTGTCAAGATTGTGTTGGGAGAAGTTCGAACAATTTCATTAGCACTGCACTCCTACGAACCGGAATGTTTCTTCCAACAATTAGAACAGTAGGCAAAGAATTCTAATCATGCAGCCAACATGACTCCTCACATTACCCAGTACGAGCCAAATAGATACACTGTGTGCCCCATTTTTAGAAAGCCTCATGCGTCCGGCAAGTGCCATGCATGTGTTCAGCAAACTGACAAATAATAACGCCATGGTTAGTACCTAGAAGCGTATAGTTTTCGATTTCGTATAACAGCTTTGCCATGGGCAACCAAAAATACCAGAGTCACCATTGAAAGGCATCCCACGTCTGTACGTGTCCACCTCATTGGGTTTGCATTTCCCTTGCAGTGTATGATATTGGTCTTAATTGCACAATTAAACTTAAGAGGTGAATATTTAAGTGCTTGTGTGCGTTTTTGACAAATTCTAAAGGTCGATTGGTATGGCTACGTTGTACCATATGTGGGTTATGTTGGGAACATTAAGTCCACTATGTGGCTTCACTGATAGTAGACAAGACAGTGTGTACGGATGTATGCCAAAACCACAAGGGAGTCTAGATGACGTTGCTGGTGGTGTCGCTCAGAGCAACTTTCCAACTGCGATTCATTTGTATGTTGAATAAAGCGAATATACCTTTGCGAAGTATTAAATTAAAAAAGTTTTTAGTCACAATTTTTGTTTCTCACAAAAGGACAAAATAATCAATGTATTACAATACTGAATTCATATCATATTTATGGTATGATGTTGATGAAAGGGACCGCATTGGCTCCACTCTATGTCTTTGCAAAACAATTCACAAAATAGTGAAAACTGAGGTTTTTTGTGAAATTTATTGTTATTGTTGTTTTTTTATTTCGTCGATGAAGAAGAAATAAAAGAAAAAAGTTCACTGATATGAACGATGTTTTATTTTATGACCAACTTAATGCACCCGCTTTCTCTCAACATGATCTTATTTTTCTTTCTATCAATTTCAATATAATAGCGCCACTAACAGTTTTCGAATATCGAGATTTCAAAAATATCAATACCTCTGCTCTTGAACAAGAAGTGTTTATGATTGAATAGGATAGAATTTTTTATAATTTTCGTTAGGTGATAACGAACAAGTAGAATTCCTTCAAACGAACATAAAGAATCTTTTCAACTCGCATGTTCCCCTTAAACAAAAATGTATAACACATAAATCTCGACCTTGGTTTACGTCTGAAATTTCTTCACTTATGTTACAGCGAAATCAAGCTTACCTTAGATGGAAATGATATAGGTTAGAAGACTTTCCTATAGATAGATAGATAGATCTTATTGTTCGCTAAGAAACCTTGTTGTATGCAAAATAAGAAGCGGAAAAGAAAAAAATTTTAAAAATCGACTCAACCTTAATATTAATGGTCGAAAACTTTGGAACACTCTTCGTGATATTGGTATTGGTGAGCAAAAAAAGTCTGACCTGCATAACATTAACTTAAATGAGTTGAATAAACAATTTTTAACATTCTCCTCTGCATCTTCACCTAATCCCTATGGATTACGCAATAGAGAACAAGATCGTTACTTTGCCTCTGAATTTTATTTTTAGTTTTCTGGAATCAACTGTACTGATGTAGCTGAAGCTTTTATATGTTGGTGCAGTCAAATGCGGTTGGGGTTGATGATAATACATTCTAATTTTGCAAAAGCTTTACTTCCACTCATTTTGACTTACATCACTTTTATATTTAATTCTATACTTAAAACTAGCATTTTTCCGAGACAGTGGAAGCAAGCCAAGATAATTCCAGTACCTAAAAATTCAAATGGCACAGATTTTCGTCCAATATCAATACCCTTTCTAGGTATGGTCCCTGAAAGAATAATGCAAAGACAAAATAATAATTATCTTAACAGATCAAATATGCTTACACCTTTTCAATATGGTTTTCGTCCAAAACATAGCTGTATCACAACCATTTTGACATTCAAAAGGGCTGTGATACAGCTGAAGATGTAAGGCAAGCAATTGATGATGACAAGGTGAATATCTTGGTCTTACTAGATTTTTCGAAAGCTTTCGACACAATTGATCACTCAAATCTCATTTGTAAGCTTCTACAACAATTCAATTTTTCACTATCTGCAGCTAATCTGGTCTTATCTTATTTAAGTGAAGGAAAAAAGTCTGTAATTTTTGTTGATAAACTCTCGACTTTTTTGCCTGTCTCAAAAGGTGTTCCTCAAGGATCGATTTTGGGCCCGATTTTGTTCTCTGTCTATGTAAATGAGCTGCCATCCATCCTTAACTACACACTAATATCTATGTATGTATGCTGACGATGTCCAACTGTATTTGAGTAGCCCGCTTGGTCTCATTGAAAACTGCGTCCACAATATTAATCAGAATCTTCAAAACATCCATATTTGGTCCCAACAAAATGGCCTGTATTTAAATCTTTCAAAGACTAAATTCTTATTTATTTCTAAAAAACCGCGTATTTTCCCCGCTTATTTCTCAATAATACAGTCATTGACTTTGCAGAAACAGCAAAGAATCTGGGAGTGATCTTTAACAGATCCTTAACCTGTTAAATTCATATAAATTCAATGGTTGGTAAAGTCTACGGATTCCTTCGTGTTTTTCAGGAATCTCAATCTCAATATCTTACTCCTATAAAGACTCGAATTATATTGGCAAAAACTATGTTCGGTTGTGAAATTTATTGTAATTGTGATTCCGAGAGTAGAAGAAAACTTACAGTCGACTTTAACAGCACTATTAGATAATATGTTTATGGTCTTAAGAGATATGACCACATCTCTGGTTACGTCCCAACTTTATACAACAAGCAGTTTGTACAGGTTATTCAGTATCGAACACTCCTTTTATTCTTCAGAATCAAACAGACACATCAACATCAGTACCTGTTTTTTCGACTACCGTTTCCTGTTTCTAATAGATTAAACCAATTTATAATCCCGCGACATACCTGCCAAACATCCCCTCTCGCCTCTGGAATTCTCTGCCAAATGATATAAGAAAACTTGTTGATTGATGCTTACACTTTTCAACAAAAACTTACACTTTACTTCTCATCTCTTTAGTTTAATGTGTACTCTTATTCATGGGCTACAAATTAAACCTCTTTTCAAACTGAAGAAATGTCTTTTTAGAAAGTTATGCATACTTATATTACTATTACTATATGGGTGCCGTTTATAATTGTGTGGCCACCACTGTATATTGTATATACATAAAGATAGATTGTTAATTGCTCAGTTTTGCATTCTCCCATTACAATTTTGAATTTTATTTGCTTATTGTAAAATATTTTATCAATTTCTCGCTATGTTATTTATTATTTTTGTAATGTTAGCTGTTATACCAAAACTGAACTTTATAAAGCTATCACAATTTATAAGATAATGTATCATAATGTGTATAGCAAATCTAAAAATAAACTATACTAAAAAACTAAACTAAAAAAAAAAAAGAAGTGATCCGAAATTACATCTGTCTGAATCCTAGAAGTGACGAAGACTTAAAACTATAAATAAACGCCGAGCGTTACACATGCATTGCATGAGTTTACTTAATTCGATAGATGAGGTTAAATTTTTAAGTTCATATCATATGACATCATTACCAACCAAGAAGTAGTGTGTTTCAGAAAGATAGAGAAAATCCCTGGATAGTTAAGACACCTCGCCCAATATAGAAATCATTTATTTATTTGTTGATCAAGGCATCCACCTTTTTTGACGCAGTCCATTATAAAGGGTGCTTTGTATAAAACCCTTTTAGACGATCTGTTTTAAGTCCACTTATCAGTACAGTTAAAAAAAATGTGTATTTAGACGTCAGCCTGGTGTTCTATTCAGCTTTTATTTTACTAGTGAACAGTCGAAAGTCAGATTAACTAGTAACTGAACTGACAGCTTATGGGAATTTCATCAGTTTCAGTTTTAGTTAAACGCTTCATTTCTTTCACTTACACATCAGTTTAACAGAAACTGATAACTCAACTGAAACTGAAATGATCGCCTCAAGGCCCCTTTAAGATATGACAAAAGCTCAGGACGGATAGGTTCGGTTGAGACAAGAAAATAATCGTTTGGTAGCGATGGTGTCTCTACCTACGTTGAAATAAGAGAGGATATTTTATAAAAAAAAAAAAAAAAAAATGAATTAGTTGTCTTAAAAAATTATTAAAGATCTACTTAACCACTAAAGTTTGCTTTATTAGGGTTCATAAATAAATCAATGCTTTTACTAGTTCTGGGTCAAACACTGAAAACAGTACGTGAAAATCTTTCTTAGTTTTTGTGAAATTTTAAAAAAGGTACGTTTTTCAGAAAACCCATTTTTGTGGGATCTCCGCTGATTTGCCTTTATTCTCTGAACGAAAAATGTAATATATGTTTACTGGTAGGCACTGCAATGTATATCTGATCTACCTCTGAATTAATAGCCCTTGGAATTGATCAGGCTTGTAGCTTCAGCACTGGGAAAAGGCATTTCTCCCGTCCTTCCTTTGCAGTAGTGAACGACTTGACCCCGAATAATTATTTCACTAATGTCGTTTTCCAAAACTAAAATTCGGAGTGAATTGGAGAGTTGGAGTGACAGATTTGACAGATAAAGTCTCCAATTCAACCCGATGCTTTTTCAAAAAATCAATTTGAAGTGAATTTTGGAAGTGATTTCTTCACTCCCATTTCTGTTTAGGTGCAAAAGACCACTATATAAACAAAACTTTCATCTGACTGCTTGTCAAAGCAAACCGCAGTTTCTAATTAATTTTTGTCAGCTCAAAAAGCCCGCGATATTTTATGAATTTTCTTTAGAAGACCATTGAATAATTTTTAAAATTCAAGTGTATGATTTTTCGTCTTGTTTTTAGCTACATGAAAGAAGAATTCTAGCAAGTTTACCACTACAAACGCAATCAATCCAAATTTGTCAATTTTGCTTAAAACGAATTCTAATAATTCGACAAAAAAGGAGTGAAGATTGAAAATGATTTTGGGAAACGACATACGACCTCAAAATTTTAAACACTGATGTTGGTTTTTATTTTCCTTCATTTAACCCATGTTAAACGCTCATATCCTGCATTTCCTCGAGTCAGGTTACAGATACTCAGCGCAGAAATGTTGAGGGCTGATAACATAGGCTCTTTCTCCTGGCAGCGTCTTCTGTCTCTTGAACGAACACCAGAGGTAATACGGTTTTGAATGTTCCAGTTGATAATTAAAAAAACATTTGACAGAAAAAAAAAAAAATTAAAACAAGGGACAAGGGAACAGACATTACTTTGTAAGTATAAAAGAAAACTATGAATGTCAAACAACCAAGAAAACCTCAAAACAGAGATGTCTATCTTAAAAAATGGAAATGGAAAGTAAAGATGAAAAATTCGAGCGGAGATATACGCTTAAAGTCGGTAGTAGTCACGGCTGTCGGCGATTGCTTGGCTTCAAAAGAAAATAAGTCGCCAGTGACAAAGAACAAGACGACAGACAATGTAGATGAAGCCGCAAAACACCTAGCTACTCAAAACTTGATCAACAAAAATATTGTCTTCTTCATAGACAGTCAGGCGGCCATTAAAGCTATCTCATCCATTATCACAAAATCCAGACTAGTAGACAGCTGTCGCAGTAATCTTAGACTGCTCAGCAAAACAAAAACCGTAACCTTAACCTGGGTTCCAGGACATCGTGACATAATCGGTAGTGAAATGGCGGACAAGTTGGCTAAAATCGAGTCAGCACTCAAATCCAGCGAAACGAACACCTCAGTTCTATCGCCACTAGAACAAGGAAAAAACAGAATCAAACATAAATTTCTAAAAACCGCCAATGACAGGAAACATGCCGAGTCTCCAGATACCTTTAGCCAGACATTTCCAAGAAGAAAACAGAATTTCTGCTCCAGCTTAGCAGACCTCGGCTCTCTCTGTTGATTGCCATTCTCACGGGTCACAACTCGTTTGGTATCCACATGATGAGAATGGGCATTAGCACATCCGACTTATGTAGAGGATGCCAGACGAAGAGGCAGAGGAAGGATCATTCCACTTCCTCTGTGAGTGTACCCAAGCTGGGGTTACCAAATTGTAAGGATCACAGCACAAAGTATGTAAGATAACCTGAAACATGAGAAACCAAATCATTGGAAAGGATTTTGATGGGATTTGTTTGTAGCCAAAGGTATGAAGGTATTGGTGGAGCGTGGTGGTAGAATAATGAAGCTAAACAGTGATAAGTTGGAAGAAAGTTGCTAGAGAAACAGGACAAAGCAATTTGAATGAGGGACAACAAAACTCAGCCACTCCAAGAAGGGAAAATGCTCAGGTTATTCATTCCTCAAAGTTCTTAAACGATGCCCAAGGACCAAGGACAACTCATTGAGTTTGCCGACAAAATTCTGCATAGGTGGTGACTCGAGGGCATTTTCCAGAAGCTGATCCTGATCATCATAGTCGCAGAAGTTAGTTTACAATTCCAAAGCAGTAATCGGGCTCAGGCAGACTTAGCTTTGAAGAGAAAGTTACCTTTTACTAATGCACAAAGGGAAGGAAGGTACAGGAAATTGCAAAATATAAATTTTATTCAGAAAATGTTCTGTTTTTTTTTTAATATCCAAATATAATTTGTTATTGGAAAGACTTTTATATCACTGATCATGAATTTATTTGATTATGAATTATTATTGATGGAATTAGTACAACCACTGTACAGGTACACATCTCTTTTTCTTTCAGAATACCTCCTTTATATATGGAAATGACGTCTATTAAGGAAAGACTAATGTATCAGGTCGTCGATGTACCGTCATCAGGTGGCAACAAAATTACAATTGTAGGTGCAGGACATGTTGGTATGGCATGTGCAGTAAGCATCCTTAGTAAGGAAATATCAAATGAGATTTGTCTGATCGATGTCAATGAAAAGAAGGTGAATGGTGAAATACTTGATCTGCAACATGGTTCAAGTTTCGTAAGAAATGCTAAGATTTCCGGTGGTAACAACTTCGATGTAACAGCTGGTTCGAAGATTTATATTATCACTGCTGGTGTTTCTGGAAACGCTGAAGAGTCCCGCCTCTTACTGCTCAAGAAAAATGCGAGAATAATTGAAGAAATCATTCCACACATTGTCAGAGTCAGTCCTAAAAGCATAATACTCATGGTCACTAACCCAGTGGATATTTTGACTCATTTGGCTTGGAAAATTTCAAAGTTTCCGAAAAATCGGGTACTTGGAAGCGGAACGACCTTGGACTCGGCAAGGTTTCGTTTTTTGATATCTCAAACTTTAAATATAGCACCAAATTCATGTGAAGCATGCATTATTGGAGAGCATGGTGATAGCAGTGTTGCTGTTTGGTCTTCCGCAAATGTGGGCGGCGTACATTTGAGAGACTTGGATCAATGTATAGGCATCATTGAAGACGCTGACGGCTTAAGCCAAGTTCATGCACAAGTTGTTGATGCAGCAAAAAACATTGTTTCAAAAAAAGGGTACACTAACTGGGCAATTGGTTTCAGTTGTGCTTCAATTGTCGATGCAATATTGAATAATTCTGGTGCTATAATGCCAGTTTCAACAGATGTAAAGGTATTTGTTTGTGCATTTATTTATGCGTTACTTTCGTAAAATAAATAGATTTATTTTCCAGGGAATGTACGGAATTGAAGAGAATGTCTTTTTGTCACTACCATGCGCCTTGCATGCCAACGGTATTACTTCCATAATCAAATTGAATCTAACGCTCGATGAAGTTGAGCTCCTTAAAAAGTCATCTCAAATCTTGTACAATGCCCAACAAAGTCTAGGGATTTGATGGCACATTAATAAATTTTTTAGCATTTCAAGATGTGTTTCAATTTAATTTCTTTTGTTCAGTCTAATAGAAAAAAAATTAATAGAAATTTTGCTTAGAGAGCAAGAGAACGATCGTGATTTTTTTCGCTTTAAGGACAAAAAAAAAAAAAAAAAAAGTCAGATAATAGTGTTTTAAAAAGCGTAGAGTAAAGAGTTCTGTTGTTCTCGTCAAAATTACTACGTAAATTGAAATTTGACGTAAGATTTAATGCAACTAATTAACTCCGATGTATTTCTTTTATCTGCCGAACAGAAAGCATGTGTTGAAGAAAGCCTATCTTATGATGCTGTGAATTTGATTGAATTTTTATGAGTAAAGTATATTATAGCAAAATAGAAGCCCAATTGATATCGATGCGGGGAAAAATTCTACCAAGGGCTATATTCACAACTCTCACATGTCTGCTTTACACTTGTGTGATCAGTCAGTTTTAAACGCCATCGCCAGGAAGAATTGACAAGCCTATCGGTGTTGGATTACTACAAAATATCTGAAGCCAATATTCAATTGGTAGGGGAGAGTTGGTATATGTGGGACACTTTTCGATAATATGTCAACTGCTGGAAACTTGTAAATCGTATCTGCATATGACAGTTTTTTTTAAGATATGATAACATTGTGGCAAGCTATTCAAAACACAAAAGTAACCAAAAGAATACCAGAAAATATGATAAAATTTATTCCATGCAACACCAAGCCTTGTCCCATTCCTCCTGCTTTCAGGAGGTATGGGACAGCTATGTGGTGAAATGGGACACTTGTATCTATTACACTTGCAAAATATTTTTCATCACAGCATCTAAAACAAAATTTCTGTAAAAAAATAAACGCAGGTTGAACCGTACTTCCAGAAGCACTGATGAGACCAGAGATGGCGACAAGTTGACCACACTCTCCAGAAGTAGCCTGCACGATTTGTTTCACTTCCTACGATGAGATTTCCTATGGAGGATTGTGCACAGTTGACATTCCTGTTTCGTCACAATTCCAGATGCTATCTGGATAAAATGTATGTCTTGAATAGACGTCTAACAGATTACTATAATATTTACCAACATTCGTTTTATTGAAACTTGTGCATCGCGATAAGCGTGGGACAATCACCCTTTCTTCCTGCATAGAAGTGTCCCAATTATCCTGTAGGGCATTTCAGAAAGATATAGGATACTAACACTTAAAATACGGCTCAGACTAAACAAAATAAAAATTAATTCACTTCACAATATTTGATAATACCTACTTAATTCACTAATTCAGTAATTTCACTCACTTATTATTATTTTTTAACCCAAAGTTCACTCAATGATTTAACTTCTTATGCTATAATAACCATTTTTACTTACGATTATAGGTACTATAAGGCAAGTTTTGCAAATTTGGTTTTGGAAATTTTTATAAATTTAAAAAAAAAAATTTTGATTTTTAAAGCTATAACTTTGATTTTTTTCAAATTTGTTGTCAAATCAACTTCTTGCAAGATCTAGAACTTTGCATACTTGAATTTTAAAAACAGTTTTTCAAAAAAGTTAAGAATAAAAAACCGTTTTTTGAAAAAACTGGTCCAAAGTTTTTTATTAAATTTTCATCATGCATATGTATTAGCAACTGCAAAAGAATGGCGTTTTTATAGTTTTTAGCTTGAAACTTTTGGAATATTAAATTAAATTTTTTCATTATTTTGCGTGATTTATTTCAATTTTAATAATTAATGTGTAGTTGGCAGCCCTGTACCACAAAATATATTATGAAGAGCGATTACCAAAACCTTTCACTTAGCCTTAAGATTTTGATATCGTATTTACAACACAATCGCAAGTTCGTGCGACCCAGTCGTGCCCATTTTTTCATCTCGACTGCGTAATTTTAACTGCACACAAGACCTGTTTTGTTGACTGGTAGATACAGTTTAAAGAGCAAATTTGTGATCAACAGAATGTAGAAAAAAGATACGACGTTGAGGAAAATGCCTGTGTCCCATTACTCCTGTGTCCCATACATACCCACTCTCCCCTATATTCGAATATATGTATGAGCCGTATTACATTCAGATTTCAGACTTTCTGTATGCTGCGCGTTTCGTATATTTTCTTTTGAACCCTCATCCCGTCAATATCGCATTATTACACTCAGATGTTTTCGGGTTGCGTGTTTTTTGTTCTCACCCACAGAGTCAAAGTGTGGAGTTATATACATCATGGATACGGAAAATACATGAAAATACATGGAAAATGGAAAAAATAGTCCGACGACATACTACTTCTTTACTCAGGAACATAAGAAGATACAATAAAGCAACGACAAGAAACAAAGAAAGACAAGAAAAAGAAACGTCAAAAACCATCCAAGACAATTGGACAATCCTCAACCCACAACTTTGCGGGTTGATACTTTTTAAAGTATTTCTATTTCACCTACTTTCCCTTTCGCACTTATTTGCGTCTTTCCAAAACCGTCTGAGTGTAATAACACACTATGCAAGAAATTTATTTAGACCATGCAAGCACAAAAGAACATTCAGGTCGACGTGCTAGTAACGGTGAACTACCTTCACCCTATCTAGTTAAAAAAAAAATATTAGAAGCCTCTTAAAATAATAAAAAATGTAACAAAATTATAGTAGAATGGACCTTATTTGAAATGGAATAGAATCCTACAAAAATTAGAGTAAAACTAAATTAGAGTCGATCTGAGGTTTGGAAGTGTTAGCGGAGAGCCTTAAGGGAAAAAACGGTCCATCTCGGCTTCCGGGAAAACTATAAATTTTATGGAAAAAAGTCGCACACAAAATTGTAAGTACTTATTAAAAAGACCTACAAAATTTTGTATTTACACATAACTTCAAATTAAATGTAAAAAGTTATAAGTTTTTGGTTTTCTATTTTTGTCTTTTGTAAAAATATTGTTTTTACAAATGTTGGTGAAAACTTACCTTATGTTTACTATGTAATTTTTTATATTAGTAATATTTTTTTTTCACCCAATGTTGATTAAATATTGAAAAAGAACCCAAACTTTGAATTGATTTACACTTTTGAAATTAAGTTTTGCACTAATCTTGGTACTCCTGCTGCCATAGAAATCATTTTATTATTGGCTGCTTTTAAATTACTCACATGCTTTAGTATCGGGTGTTTATTTAGAGGTTGGTTTTTCGAATGAGAAAGAAACTGACATCTTGTGGTCAAATCAGCCAACTCAAATGTCATTTATGTTCAATTTGGCTTGCCATTTAATCATAAACAGGTTGACCAAAAAATAAAACGCTTGCAAATTGTGCAAATTTATTTCGAAAATAATGATTCAGTTCGCGAAGTTTACCGCAAGCTCCGTCCATTTAATGGTCGACATAATCGTCCATCAGAGCAATTAATTCGGTTAACCTTGGATGTTTTCACAACCCTGTTATTTTATGAGATAATACGCATCCGCAGAGACGTCTTGCTTGTGCAGGAATTAAAGCTCCGAGACCATGCAATGCGTCGTGATTTTGGTGTTTGGGTCAGAATTGAGATTGATCTCGATGCTGATTTTTATCGCAAAATTTTGTTCAGAGATGAGGCTCATTTTTGGTTGAATGATTACTCAAACAAGCATTGCCGCATTTAGAGTGAAGAGAATCCACATGAGTACCTTGAAACTCCATTACATCCTCAAAAACTGACATACGGCCTCAAATGCTCGAAAAAGTGGTTGAAAATTGGACCTGTTGATTTGGTTTTATTCGAGCCAGCCGTGGCGGCCACATGCCCGAAATCATATTTAAGCACTTATATGGCAAAAAATTATTCTTCCTATAAATTATCTTGTGTTTTATTGCAATTCGAAATTCTATACCTCTAAAAAACCACAATTTACATTTTAACAATTTGGCAACTCCGGTGAAACGCATTGGCTGCGCTCTCGTCTCAAAGGGGAACTACGTTCGAACGGTATGCGGTATAGCCCCTCCTTTCCACAGGAAACTGTCGAACGTCGAG
This sequence comes from Melanostoma scalare, assembly GCA_949752695.1. Classification (NCBI taxonomy): domain Eukaryota; kingdom Metazoa; phylum Arthropoda; class Insecta; order Diptera; family Syrphidae; genus Melanostoma; species Melanostoma scalare. Next base: position 128,475,496 of record OX456984.1, on the reverse strand, counting down.
ATCGACGAATACCTTCAACCTATGCAGGTGGAGGACACTATCCCTAGTAGATGATTAGATTTAGATTTAGATATTTTGTTCACTGATTGCATGCACAGTAAGAAATATGTACATCTTATAAATTAGTGCCATGCTAAAGAGAATACATCATAAAAAGAGTGAGCAGGCTACTTATTCTTAGAAAAATTAAATATAAGCATTTCCCCTTAATTTTTTTTTTTTTTTTGAAATTATTTTAGTCCCTTTGAAAATGATTTCGAAGTTCAATGTTAAACTAAGCTTGGACACGTATTATTTTCAAATTTCTTGGAAGAAGATTCCACAGACGGATACCGTTGACGAAGAATTGATGTTGTTTGAGGGTGTGTTAGCTTTAATGATGTGTTTGAGGAGCTGGAGCTTAGTGCCGATTTACATTCAGACTGTTTGCCTGCTGCGTGTTTCGTATATTTTCTTTTGAACCCTCATCCCGACAGTCTCTCATTATTACACTCAGACGTTTTGCAGCTGCGGGTTTTTTGACACTTCTCTTTCATTTTTTGTTCTCACCCACAGAGTCAAAGTGTGAAAACCAGCGTTGCCGCTGTGCCACTTTAGTGTCAGATTGCCACTTTTTTTTAGGCTGTGCCACCGAGCCACCACCTTTTAGTCTGTGCCACTTTTTTAGCATTCCCCACAAGTAAAACTAAAGTTAGCAATGCACCATGCCGTTTTACCATAACTTTTCATATCTTTCATGCGAACAAAAGTTACTCAAAGTACACAAAGTTTCAAAGTTCAACATAACACACACATTGAAAAAAACTCATTTAAAAAAACGAGTCCCGAATATTTGGCACATATGCTGTGTAAATCAATCCTTAGCTAAAGTCAACGAATCAGCGGTCGAGGTTCTGCCGCGAAATATAGAGGAATTTCGTCGAAGTGTTTCTGAAGGTTTTAGGCAAGGTGACAAACTGTTATGAGATTTCGTCAATATCATACTTGAAAAGATTGTAAGAAACTCAAACGTCAACACCAGAGGAACAATCTTTCAAAAATCTGTACAATTACTCGCCTACGCAGACGATATTGACGTAATGTGAAAAAGAAGCGTGATGTCATAGATGCTTTTGCTAGTATTGAAACAGAAGCGACAATAATGGGTTTGATGGTCAATGAGGGCAACGAAGTTTATGTTGTCATCAAACAAGGACACTGAACATCGACGAATTGGACAGAACGTCACAACAGACAGACATAATTTTGAGGTAGTACAGGACTTCGTCTACCTAGGATCCGCTATAGACACGGAAAACAATATTAGTGCGGAGATCAAATAACTCTTGCCAACCGTTGCTTCTTTGGGTTAAGAAGGCAATTGAGAAACAAAACCCTCTCCAGAAAAATCCAGGTAACCCTGTATAGGTTAGGGTTAGGTGGAAGTGGCTGTCAGTCAATGAGTACATTGCCTAACCCTGTATAAGACCTTAATCATCCCAGTCCTGCTTTACTGCGCGGAAGCATGGACCTTATCCAAAGCGGGATATAAAGCCCATGCTTCCGCGCCGTAAAGCCGTAAACATTTGATCGTTCCGAAAGAAAAATTCTGAATGATCTTTGGTCCCGTATGCGAAGACAATATGTGGAGAAGAAGATACAACAACGAGCTGTAGGAGCTGTACCGCGACATGGGCATAGCCAGAAGAGTACGCATCGTGAGGCTACGATGGTTGGCCCATGTATAGCGGATGGAGCCAAACGCTCCGTCTCGACGGGTTTTCGAAAGATTGTTGCAGGGAAATCGCGGAAGGGGAAGACCTCGTATATATACTTTGGTTCTGAAGCCGAAAATTGTGTTGTAAGTCAAAGATTAACGGAAATTGAACTTGTTTTAATTAAGAAAAATATTCAAAGCTATTATAAAATACTTTGGGATGAAATATTTAATCGATTTGACATCAAAAATGAAAAACTTTCTATTAGGAGGCATTAAGACCCCAACCCAAAGTAATCAAGTCGAAATAAGAGCTCACTTGTTTTATACTAGTTTCCGTTCTTAGTAATTCTACTATAAGTCCCGAAAAGGTAATCGAACAATATAAATTTTTTGGTTTGAAATGGGTAACATTAAAAAAAATTTGAATGAATACCTATTTTCCGACTTATATGAATTTGTTGCAAAAATATGAACCTTGCCTCATAGCAGTGCCTGCGCTGAGAAGATTTTTTCCAAGATAACTGTGATGAAAAGTGTTCACACCAACATATTAAAAACTGAAATTTGCGAAAATATGTTGGATTCCTTAAATTTAGTAAGCAAATGTGACACACCTGAATGGAGCCCTGATGAGCTTCTTATAAAAAAATATAGGGAAACAACCATTACAAGAAAGTAAAGAGTAATACGAATTCTTTTTAATAAATTATTATTTATCTCTTTTTTATTATTTATTCAAACTATTATTTATTTAGTTGTGTTGAAATATCAATAAAAAATGAGTGGAAAAAATGAAAGAATGAGTTGCAATAAACCTTAAAATGATTGTTAAGGTTATGTGTTTTCTTCAACTCCTATGAATTCGTTGAGATGTGTGAAATTTTTTCATACATTATATGGTGTTTCGTTTTTAATTTCAAGTGCCACCTTTTTTTCTCGAGTGCCACTTTTTTTGCTACTTTTCAAAAATATCCAACGGTAACGCTGGTGAAAACAATCAAAGAAGCTCAGCTGCATTATTTATAAATCCACAAAAAAAATCTCATAAAGAGCAAAATGTCATTTGAAGTGGTAAATAATTTAATTAGATTTTGCAGCAATGATTATTGACATCATGGATATGGAAAATACATGAAAATATATGAAAAATTAAACAAATTGTCCGAAGACATACTACTTCTTTACTCATGAACATTAGAAGATACAATAAAGCAACGACAAGAAACAACGAAAGACAAGAAAAAGAAACGTCAAAAACCATCTTAGGACAACTGGACAATCCTCAACCCAAAACTTTCCGGGTAGAGATTTTTTAAAGTATTTCTATTTCATCTGCTTTCTCTTTCGCACTTATTTCCGTCTTTGCAAAACCGTCTGAATGTAAATCGGCACTTAGATATCCTTTTAAATAAGCTGCAGGGTTATTATGTGAGAATAATAGTGCAAAGTAAGAGTAGAGCTCTGTACCAAAAAAAATGATCAAGGGACGTATTATAAATTTGACTGTCCAAGGTTAACTTTCCATTTAACAACATACCATAATTTTAATATGTATTTGATTGGAAAATAATCTAAATTTAGCACTGCCCTACTGACCACAATGCATTTGGACTTAAGTGGATTTAGGAAGAGTCTCTTGTGACCAACTGAGTATTTGCACGTGATCATTGTTAATATTTTACAACAACTTTTAATCTATAATAAGTTCGAGGGGACAACTTTTAAACAACTGCACATCATCAGCATACATTTGAATAGAAAAAAGGAGCGGTCCGAGAATAGAACCCTGGAGAACTTCTCTAACTGTAGGAAGAAAGCTAGAAGTTGTGTAATCAACATATACCGCTTGAAATCTATCTTGCAAATATGTATTCATTAAACGAACCGACGGAGATGATAAGCCAAACTTACAATAGAGTTTGCTACATAAATTATGATGGTCGACCGTATCGAAGGCTTTTGACAAGTGCAGTAATTCTTAGAAAGTTACTAGGTCATCGTCTAATGCCAGTCTTATGTCCTCAACTACGTTTATTATAGCTGTCGTACAGCTGTGTTTTTCGCGAAACCCAAATTGCTTGGACGACAATAAGTTTTGTGCCTTTATGTACTCCTCAAGTACTTTGGACAAATAAGGTAGTATGGAAATATACTTATTTTCAGACACTAGGAAAAACGTCAGTCATAATTATTGTATTGAATAAAAATGTGTTAATTAAGGTAGAATATAATGCCAAACGCATTTAATTTGATACAAAGTAGGCTTCCTAAAATTTCTGTACTTTCTACACAAATAAGAAATGCTGTATCCGAATGGGAAACATAAGAGGCTTCATGAACATTGAACATCAGATGAGGAATAAAAAGGATCCATGTCTTGTTTACCTATCCTTATTTCTCCCAGATTTTTCCATAATTGACGTTTGTAAGCTGTTCCTCGCTCCACTTGATACATTTCAATTTGTGCAGATCTTATTTTACTGATTGCTTGGTTGCGAAGAGTACGATGTTTCTGGTGGTTAATCTCTAGTCTATATCTTTTCAACTCTTTATAAGCATGATCCCGCTAAGAGCCTCCGAATTTCATTGGAGTTTCATCTTCTGATTGGAACGTGGCTATTAAGCAGATTTGAGATATTAGTAGATATTCAGAAATTCTACCTGGTCATTGGGTGAGGGGAAACAGAAAACTCTATCCCATTCAATACTTTGTACATGTTGCTTTAATGGAGAATAATCTACTTTTTGTAATAAAATCTCCATACTCGAATGTGGTTTCATTTCTATTCATCCTAAAATCGAGTTTCAAGAAAACAAGATCGTGTTTTGAAAATGCTGGGGGTCAATTCCCGATCTGTGAATCTGTGAACTGAAAACATTTATCACAGCTTCACCGAAAATTCGATTCTCGATTAGTGCAAATCCAACCTCAAATGTCAAATTTGTTTCATATGATAAATTTCTTTTCATTGCCGTATGAGTCGGTGAAAAAATTCAATTATGCAAAATGGCAGTAAAACTCAAGTGCTGAAAAATCCAACTGGAAAATGAGAGACAACTGTCAAAATTTATCATTTAGAAAGTTTTAGAGCCTTTTAGAACACAGTTTGAGAACTTCTTTATATTTTGAGATCGGGAGTCGGGAAATAGAATAGGTTCGTGAAATGATAAAATGAAAAAACCGTGTGAAAACTGAAATGATATTTTTTTTCACTTCACAGATCGGGAATTGACACCCTGGTGCCCTGGTAATTGATCATAATACAAAACGTAACTTAATGGCGTTTTCCATTGGTTTCACTCGGGGAAGCACTCATTTTAAAAACCAATGGAACACCTAAAATTGTTTTTGCTCAAATTAACGTGTTGGCTTTGTGTGAGTAAAACACCAATTGCACATAAAAAATATTTCCTGTGGAAAATTTTCTTTTTGACATTTGAGGAACATGTATCTATTAGTGCTTCTTGAGTCGATTCTCACTTCAAATCGAGAAGCGGCTGTCACTCCTCAGAATCATGAGAAGCGATCTTTTTGCACCAATGGAACGGTTTGAGAATGCTTCTGGACGCTCCTGGACGGTTCTTTTCGTCCAATGGAAAATGCCATAAGTAACTTAAAAAAATACATCTTAGAGTGTCTACCTTCAAAAAGGGTGGGAATGGTTGGGTTCACAGGTAATAAATCAAATGTTCTAATTTCACTGATTGGAACGCTATCCGCAAGAAGGTTGCTGTTAAAGTCACCGTAGATGAGTACTTTTGACGTATGTATTTAAAGAAAGATTTTCTAAGAGCTTAATCAGTGGACTTAAAGCGACGTCAGTATTAGGCCTATATAGGTACCTTCCTTTTTTTAATTTCTCAAAAGCTGAAAAAGATCTCGTTCGGTTTGTTTGACGTTTGACCCAAAACTAATAAGGGTATTGATTACTTAAAAAAGTGAACCCCAATAAGGTAAAATTTTTATCTAAATAAACAAATTTGATTTTTTTCAAAATCTAGATTTGAAACTTTATTACTCAGAAACTATTCACTAAAAACTTGAACTTAATAAGTAAAGAACAAAGTATTAGGCTTCAAACACTGTAGTATGTGGTAGTAGTGGCTTATTTGATTTTTAATTACTATTAAAGAAAATTAAGTAAATTTTTATCTTAGTCAGTGTAACTTATCAGTGACATGGAGATAGAGACGATACGATCACCACTGCCACAATGTCCCAAGCAGTTGGCTTAAAAGTGCATTTTTTTTTAGTTCTATGCGAACATTGTGTAGAGATAAGAAAAGAGAATTATAGACAACTCGGTGGTTAAATTTGACTGACCCTCTTTTTAAAAAAGTAATCTAAGTAGGTACTTGTCACACAAATTTAAAAAAGTAGTTGTACCTACATGCATACATAAATTATTATAGCTTGTCACCGTCATTATTGCTCCTTGCGCCACGCCGTTGATATTAGCATAAGGTAATCCTAACAAATTATGGAAATCAGACTGTGAAGGGGAATATGTCAAGAATTACGCCTATTTCATTCTCAATTTAAGGTTTGCAATAAAACGACGATGAAAGCATTTCCAGGACACCATTCACTGAAGAGAGTCCTCCCCCACAGGCCAACCAGCCCTCCCTCGTGACGACCCCAATCCCAACCTCAATCTACATTCTACATGTAATGTGAAATCCACACAAAGCAATGTTGTCGTCCCTTTGAAGTTGGAAAAACTTTTCCCACACATAAATTGGCGCTCTTTTGTGTGCTGAAAGGCGCGCGGCACGGCGCATATTGCGGTGAAACATAATGTTAATGGATTTATTATCCTGTCCCTGACTGCCATTCCCGACCCGACTCCGATGGTAATACGACGCGCTGATGATGTAATTGTACGACACTGTTTGTGTGTCGATAATCGGCTGTGTTCGTATGTTACACGGGCATGTACAAAGATGGGTTTTATTTAACTGTGGGGTGGGTGGCGCTGGTAGTGTTAAAGATTAACTTTTATGGAAAACGAGACAACACCCAGAAGTGGCGTGATAGTAAGTGTGGGTTGTTCCATTATTGCCACCACTTTTATTCAAAGGAATTCATCTGGAATGCGACGGGTTATAATAACTGTTGTGATTTTACGCGTCCAGTGGGCTTCGTTACGTTCCGCCAATTAAACGAAAAAAATTCTCATAATTGTTAATTATAGGGTTATTTTTTGCGATTGCTTTTACTGCAATAATGTGGAATTAGTGAAACTTAATTGAGAAAAATTAACTCGTTAATTACTGATTGTTAGTGTGGTCAACAAAATACGATAACGGTGCCCTATGCTTCTGGTTGCAATTCACTTGCAGTAGCAAAATAATGCGCACTAGGTGCATCAATCAAAATTGAAACATTACTTATAGTTTTAAGTTACTGTTACTGACGTTAAAATCAAAAAAGAGGGGTTGGAGTTATACAAGGTGTTCTGTAAAAGATGCAACAAAAGCCTAGGACGGATAGGTTGGGTCAAGACGATAAATAAATCGCATGGGAAGGGGGTCTATCTCCGTCCGTTTAAGCGGGAGTGGCAATTTTATAAAAAAATAATAATCAAATTAATAAAAATCAACGAACCCACTTACAACCACATACACTACCAATCATCAGGTTATCCCACCACTTAGAGCTGAAACAATTTATTAGTTTTCTCATTTCTATAAAAGTGGACCCTACGTTTTGTAATGCATTTTTCTCCTCATTTTATGCTCTTTAACTATGGGTGCATCAGTTTCAGTAGAATGATGCTATTTGCTATGGGCGATTAGACAATACTTTTTAAAATACTGACCCAAACTTTATATTTTTTTTTTTTTTTCAATCATTACGTTGGCACATGGATGAAGCTACCATAAAAACTATCACGTAAATGACAGTTTCTTTTGATTCATTTGTTCGTGTGGTCTATTTAAATCGATATCGGTCTAAAATTTAAGCTTACGAGGAATTGGGTCTTTCAATCAAGTCAATTTTAAAAAAATCGAGAGAAGTCGAAAAGCAATACGCGCTTTTTGTCCAATAAGTCTCAATATGGTTAAAACAACAAAGGAGGAAACAGCAAAGTCATTTCAAACGCTGATTGAAGGCCAATTTTAAGAGTTAAGCATCTAATTCTCATCAATCCGCTGCAAAAATTAGACATATTGTTGGTGTTGCAGGAGGAACGTAAAGGGGTCAAAAGAAATGCAATTAGCCTAGAACTAGTGCCAACGCACATGTCGGATGATAAAAGATCAATTAAGATGTGCCGGATGGATTATTATATTATATTACTTCCATGATCTGCGCAAAGAAGGAACACAATTTGGATCGGCTTCATAGTCGAGTTGGACGATGTTGTAGGTGTCATGAAGGGGGAGCCATTCCTTACTATGTAACTTGCGAATTACAATTTTTATCAGCAACTATGAATGCACATACTTACAGAAATGTACTCGATTTTTCTTTATATACATACATCGCACTCTCCAAAAAAGCTGATGGAATTTTTACCCGCGAGTACTTTTGTTTTGCCAGGAGACCAGTTGGAAAGGAGCATGCACCAGCTGATCTGCATGATATGGTCGGAAGAAAGCATGCCCGATGAGTGGAACCTCAGTATCGTATGCCCGATCCTAAGGAAGCGAGTCCCTCACAATTGAGCAAATTATAGAGGGATAAGTCTCCTTAACGTCGCTTATAAAATCTTGCTTGCTGTTATATGTGAACGTCTGAAACCCCACGTCAACAACTTGATAGGTCATTATCAATGTGGTTTTAGACTAGATAAGTCCACAATAGACCAAATTTTCACATTATAGCAGATCTTGGAAAAAACCGAGAACATATTATCGATATTCACCATCTCTTTATCGATTTCAAGGCCGCATGTGACAGTATTAACAGGCGAGCCATGTCTAGTTTTGGCATCCCTGCAAAACTCGTACGACTATGCAGGTTGTCTTTGGAGAACTCACGTTGCTCCGTCAAGGTCGGTAAAGAACTAACCGAGACCTTTGATGTCGAAAAAGTTTTTAGGCAAGGCGACAAACTGTCATGCGATTTCTTCAACATCATACTAGAAAAGATTGTAAGAAACTCAAACGTCAACACCAGAGGAACAATCTTTCAAAAGTCTGTACAATTACTCGCCTATCCAGACGATATTGACGTAGTGCTTTTGCGAGTATTGAAACAGAAGCGCCAAAAATGAATTTGATGGTTAATGAGTGCAAAACGAAGTACCTTTATGTTGTCATCAAACAAGGACACATAACATCGACGAATTGGACAAAACGTCACAATAGACAGACATAACTTCGAGGTAGTAAAGGACTTCGTCTACCTAGGATCCGCACGGAAAACAATATCAGTGCGGAGATCAAACGGAGAATAACTATTGCCAATCGTTGCTTTTTGGGTTAAGAAGGCAATTGAGAAACAAAACCCTCTCCAGAGGGTTTTGTATAAGACCTTAATCATCCCAGTCCTACTGTGCGGCGCGGAAGCATGTACCTTATCGAAAGCGGATGAGGAAACCCTTGGTCGTTTCGAAAGAAAAATTCTCCGAATGATCTTTGGTTTCGTAGAGAAGAAGATACAACAGCGAGCTGTATGAGCTGTACCGTGACATGGGCATAGCCAGAAGAGTACGCATCGCGAGGCCAAGATGGTTGGGTCATATAGAGCAGATGGACCCAAACGTTTGATTAATAGTCTACATATATAACATGTCTTGTGGCCTTATTTTTCTTTACAACAGGGCTGACTGATTCAACACCTTCGAAATCTTTTGATTTTGTTAAAAACGCTTTTGAATGGTTTATTTTGCAATTTTAGAACATGGGATGATGTGGTCATAGATTTTCACCACATAATCGATGGGCCAAAAATATTGTTTTGGGTATTTCTGAAACCTTATGCGGCTGACCCTGAACGATGCGCTGGTTGAACATTCGACACCAATCTACTTGCAGAAATGGTTCACGTTTGCCGCAAGGTGTAGAAGTTCATAAATGATCGGGAAACAGTGAGAGGGCGTCGTCCCTTCTTTGAATTTCCATATCCTCAGAGAGCTTGTTTCTGTTTCAGGTGTAGATGGGAAAGCACCACCCCTCCGCAGTTTTCCTCGTTGCGCGGAGAACGAGTTGAAGAGCAGTTCAAAGCTCCGCGGGAACTGCTATCTGGAGATGAACCCGTAGTTCAATTACTGGAAACTGCTGATAAACTCTGGCTTATTCCACCCTTTCCAAATACTTCCGACATCCGAATAAATATTCGCCGATCCCCCCTATTTCTGCCATCTGAGTCTTTAAACGTACTTTTGAGACCTAAACCAACCACCCAACATATACTTATGAGAATCCCAGAAAAGCCCTTATGGGAAAAAGCTTAGAGAAAAAGAAGCGCACGAGACTATCGAAGCGGCAGAATTGTGCAGTTTGGAAGACCCAGGTCTCTATGCGCTAGTCCAAATTTTTGGAGAGCTAATTCTGGGGTTCATGGATAGTGAAACCACTGGTATTAATTGTTTCGGGTTAATGGCATGGAATTCCTACGAAGACATAGCCAAAACTTCTCTTAAAATTTTGGTGGAGGTTATGCCTACAAAGGGAAGACAAAAACAATTCCCCTGCATCTGGTTCTATCTTGCAGCAGAAATTATACTTGGGTTTGACTTTCGCTCAGATCATTGCACAACCGATGTTGATCCCATCGCCCACATACTCACTGAACAGCAATCCAAGCGGGGCCATCCTCATGTTGCAATTTGTTTTTTGTTTTTTAATAAAACCGACAGGTGAGTTGTTGATGAAAACAGAACAAATTCAATACTCATACATGTTACCGACCATATTGTTACAATACATACATAACAGAAAATGGGAAATTTCGTAACCTAAGGTCCAGGGCCCAATGAGCAATGAGCCTTTCACTCATTAGGCTTCGAAAGATATTCGATAGTATAGAAACATTTGTAACAGAAATGCCTTATACAATGTCTCACTAAAAGCGTTCGACACAAGAGTTTAGAAAATGATACTGTCTACTTACAACAAAAGTTTCTTAACTTTTCTTAATTAATATGTTCTGAAACCAAAACATAATAAACATACTACAAAATCGCTTTGCTTTGGGAGATCCTCTATGCTACCATTGCTGGACAAATTGCATATGTTAAAGCACATTTTTTTGGCAATAGTTTGACATCCTGCTTCATATAGGTATTGTCCATTAAAGTGCATAAGTGAACGAATTCAACAGAAATATTATTTATTCAAAAATATAATAAAAATCAGAGCCACCTTTTGGAACTTTCAGTTCATTTCTGTTGTTCTGAACATTTCGTAGAAAAGTTTTGTGCCCAGTGCGCACACATGTGAGAAGTGGGATACGTACCATTTGAAAGCCGATGCTAAGCTTAGTTTTCTTCTTCAATCCATTTTATTTTTTTGGGGTGTTTTGATGAAGCTGTCAATTTAATGGCTTTCAAATTGCTTCTCAGCTGGCCTGGAATATTCCACACCAGTTGGGTTTCAATTTTAAAAATTTGATTGTGTATAAAGAAAAAGTTTGTTTGTATTGAAAATGGCTTGCCATCTATATTGTTTGTGTAGCCCCGGGGTAACGTATCAAGAGCTCATTGCTTATTGGGCCTTGGGCTTAATGTTACGGAATTTTACATTTTATGTTTTGAATGTATTGTAACAGTCGTATTTATAATCCCATTCCAAAGTATGTCTAACTTTGGACAGCTCTTAGAACAGTGTCCAACTCCAAATCGTATTTATAAACACTTTCATCGCTGTCTAAGGAACGTCTAACTTTAGACACCGAAATTGGTTGTCTAAACTATGGCTAAAGTGGCATTTGCTACAGCAAAAACAATTTTGTTGGACATGTTATAAAACACTGTTGAGAGCTCTAAGATCGAAAAAAATAAGTAGTTTGAGGTGCAAAAATACTACTTTCAACAATCCTAACTAATATTATAAATGAGAAAGTCACTCTGTCTGTCCGACTTTCTATGTTACCGTCTCCCGCCCAAATTACTGAACTGATTGATATGAAATTGTGTACAGAGATAGTCTAGAACCTGAGGAGGGACATAGGCTATATATTTTATCCCTAAATTCCCACGGGAACGGGAACGTATACGGGAACTTAGAAGCTACAGCACCGATTTCAAAAATTCTTCCACCGTTAGAATGCTACACTATCCCCGAGTAATATAAACATTAATTCATCCCCATAGTCCTACGGGAACGGGAGTCCCTACTAATATAATAAGTGCGAAAGTAGCTCTGTCTGTTCGTCTTTCTATGTTACCATCTATCGCCCAAGCTACAGAACCGATTTAAATGAAATTTTATACAGAGATGATCAAAAACCTAAAGAAGGACATAGGTTACATTTCATTCGAATATTCCCACGGGAACCGGTCTTCACTAATATTATAAATGCAAAAGTAGCTCTGTCTCTTCGCCTTTCTATGTTACCATCTCCAGCCCAAACTAGTTAACAGATTTAAATGAAATTTTGTACAGAGATAGTCTAGATTTTGAGGAGGGACATAGGCTATATATTTTATCCCTAAATTCCCACGGGAACGGGAACGTATACGGGAACTTAGAAACTACAGTACCGACCTCGAAAGTTCTTCCACCGTTAGAATGCTACACTATCCCCGAGTAACATAAACTTTAATTCATCCCCATATTCCTACGGGAACGGGAGTTCTTACTAATATAATAAGTGCGAAAGAAGCTCTGTCTGTTCGTCTTTCTATGTTACCATCTCTCGCCCAAGCTACAGAACCGATTTAAATGAAATTTTATACAGAGATTACATAGAACCTGAAGAAAGACATAGGAGGATACATTTTATTCCAATATTCCCACGGGAACCGGTCCTCACTAATGTTATAAATGCAAAAGTAGCGCTGTCTGTTCGCCTTTCTATGTTACCATCTCCCGCCCAAACTAATGAACAGATTTAAACGAAATGTTGTACAGAGATAGTCTAAAATTCAAGAAAGGACATAGGCTATATATTTTATCCCTATATTCCCACGGGAACGACAACGCATACGGGAACTTTGACATTATAGCACCAATTTCAAAAATTCTTCAACCGTTAGAATGCTAAACTCTCCCTGAGTAACATAAACTGTAAGTCATCCCCATATTCCTACGGGAACGGTCACCATATGCCCACGAGAATGGGAGTCTTTATTAATATCATAAGTCTGAAATGAAATCTGTCTGTCTATTTTTATTTGTTATCAAAAACCCCTCAAACTATTAAACCTATTTATATGAATTTTGGTATAGAGATATAGTCTTGAGCCTGAAGATGGACATACGCTATGGCTATACAGGGTGTTCCGTAATTCGTTTTACATACTTTGGGATATGATTTTTGGTCATATTCTAAGAAAAAAATTGTTTTACAGTAAAGTCCGTTTCTCAAGTTTGACATCACTTTTTGACAATTTAAAAAAAGTCTAACTTTGGTGTACCCTAACCTGTGTTAAATTCGATATCTCTGTCAATACAGATGATAGAGACCTTATCTTAGACTTAATTTTTTGTAAAAATAACAATCTTTAAGACTGTATTTAAGTTGAGCTTTGATAGGTTAAGGGTTGCCAGATTTTCAATTTTAAGTGGTGTCCAAATATTCTTCCCCAAACAAAGTTTTGACTTTGAGGTCATTTTTTCGCAGAAAATACCTGATAAACATAGAGTTTTTTTTTTTTTTATAGATGAACAAAACAATAATAAAAAAAAAACTTAGTAATAAGTGCACTCAAAAACCCATACATTTTATGATACTTGGAAAAAACTAAAACAGGTAAAAATTCTAATTTTGTCTTTTTTAGAAGAGCACAACGAAGATACCAGGAACTTCATCCCAACAGACGACTTCCTTCTCCATATGTCTTTGGAAATACCTTTCGGAGGCTTCGAGAAACTGGATTAGTATTAACTGAAAGACCTAACGCAGGAGCTGGAGTCATAAGAAGAGTTTCGGTTGATGAAAGAATACTGGCAGCTGTTGAAATCGATCCTTCCACTAGCATAAGACGCTTGGCTCTACAGTATAATGTTTCCAGACAAAGAATCTCCAGAATACTGCATGGCGAAAATATGCATCCATATCACCATACACCTGTACAGGAACTACTTCCGAATGATTTTGTAATGAGAATCGAATTTTGTAACTGGTTGCTAGAGAGAAGCTTGGATGACAACCACTTTATAAACAGAATTCTTTGGGCAGACGAATCCCAGTTCACAAGAGACGGTATCACGAATTTTCATAACCTCCATACATGGGCCTCAAGCAATCCACATTCAAGACGGCAAAGATCGTTTCAGCGCAGATTTTGTGTCAATATGTGGGCAGGTGTAATTGGTAATAGATTAATCGGACCTTTCAAATTACCACCCCGACTTAATTCTACAAATTACCTGGAGTTTTTACAAAATGATCTACCAGACCTATTGGAGGATGTTCCACTGCATCAGCGAGTTTCATCATATTTCCAACAAGATGGTGATCCCGCCCACTATGGTCGTGAAGTTAAGGATTGGCTGGATGAAAAATACGGTGGTAGATGGATAGGCAGAAATGGACCATTTCACTGGCCTGCAAGATCTTCCGATCTCACTGAACTGGATTTTTTCATATGGGGACGAATGAAAGAAATTGTTTACTCTTCTGAAATAACAACTTTAACCGAATTAGAACAACGTATTTCCGAAGGATCACTACAAGTAAGACAAGAGCTATCGAGAGCAAACATCCACAATGAAATCCAAAAACGGGCTCTGGCATGCGTTCAAAACGAAGGAGGGCACTTTGAGCACTTCTTATAATTGTATTTGTATAAAATACATAAGAAACTACTAAAAGTTCTTGGAAAACTGCTCCCTTTGCAAATTGTTGCAATAAAAAACCGTAAAAAAGACAAAAATAGAATTTTTACCTGTTTTAGTTTTTTCCAAGTATCATAAAATGTATGGGTTTTTGAGTGCACTTATTACTAAGTTTTTTTTTTATTACTGTTTTGTTCATCTGTAAAAAATAAAGAAACTCTATGTTTATCAGGTATTTTCTGCGAAAAAATGACCTCAAAGTCAAAACTTTGTTTGGGGAAGAAAATTTGGACACCACTTAAAATTGAAAATTTGGCAACCCTTAACCTATGAAAGCTCAACTTAAATACAGTCTTAAAGATTGTTATTTCTACAAAAAATTCAGTCTAAGATAAGGTCTCTATCATCTGTATTGACAGAGATATCGAATTTAACACAGTTAGGGTACACCAAAGTTAGACTTTTTTTAAATTGTCAAAAAGTGATGTCAAACTTGAGAAACGGACTTTACTGTAGAACAATTTTTTTCTTAGAATATGACCAAGAATCATATCCCAAAGTATGTAAAACGAATTACTTGACACCCTGTATATTATGTTATCACTGTATTCCCACAAGAACGCAAACGTAAACTGGAACCTAGAAACTAATGAACTGATGTCAAGAATTATTTCCCCGTTAGAATGCTGCACTATCTCAAAGTAACATTAACTTTAATTTATCCCCATATTCCCATGGGTGGCATGGGAACGGAAGTACTTACTAATATTATAGATCCGAAATCAACTCCGTTTGTCTGTTTTTCTTTGTTACCATCTACCTTCCAAACTATTGAACATATTTGTATGAATTTCGGTGCAAAGATAGCCTTGAGCCTGAAGAAGGACATGGGCTGTATTTGTTATCCCAATATTCCTGCGGGAACGGCAACGTAAACGGGTACCTTGAAGTTACTGGACCGATTTCAGAAGTTCTTTCACCGTGAGGTGATTTCAGTCAAATGTTCGATTACACAGTTGACCTGAGAAGAAATGTCTTTTTTGATCTTGAAATAAATATTGACAATCGGTAATGACTATGTGAAAAGTCGATTTCGGCGCCGACTAATGAGATAGTTAACCATATCAACTAATAAATTATGTTAGACGTATTGGGGGATGTTGTCGAATATCTATCAGAAGACAATATTATGGACACTGAGCAAGTCACATCATACCCTATAGAGTTTCACAATTCCTTACAATTATCTGCTATCAGGAGTGGCTGCAAGTTGGTGTTCCAGTGCCAATAATGAGTAATCTAGAACTGTACACAGCTACAAATTACACATCTCGGCTGCGTCATTATAAAACTTTTAATAATTACTGGAACAGCGAAAGGAGAAAACTATTGATTCCCTGTATTTCTTTAATTCTCACTGATTTGTCATTTTAGTTTAAAAGAGTGTATCAAACTCGCAAAACCTTTTTATTTGACAACAAAAGATGGAAAAAGTAAGAACGTCGTGTGCAAAAATTTTTTTTAATAAAATATAACAATAGTTCACTAAAACGCATGAATGTGTCTTATTTGCAAAATAAGTAGCCTAAAAAATTAAAAATGCTGCCGAAAGTCACTATTCCACGCGGACGAAGTCGCGGGCACAGCTAGTTTAATTTATAAATCGCACAAATTTCATCATTTTATGAGACTTAGAAAAGCTGTAACTCAAAGTCAAATCAGCTGCTTTTTTGGTCTGGTTCAAGTGCTATGTCACGCTCTTTCAGAGCCATTTAGTTGTTGCACTCGTATATCAAAACACAAAAAATGGTACTGCACGGATACATCATGAACGCCACCAGTTAGTTTTTCATTCGAAGTTGACAGTTTTAGGGGTTGTTTAGACAACACTGTTGGAATGCATTTATAAATACGGAATTGGCTAAGGGTTGTCCAACTCTTTAGACACCGACCGTCTAGTTGGACAGTTGTCTAAGGATGTTCTAAGCAAATTTTATAAATACGACTGTAACTGTATTGTCATATCTTATATGTATTGAATTTGTTTCGTTTTCATCATCAAATCATCTGTTTTTACAAAAAAAAAACAAATTTTGAATTAAAAACATTCAGCATGAGGATGGCACCGCTGTTCGGTGAGTATGTGGGCGATGGATTTTATTTTTTCTGAAAATATATGAGTACATATTTGTTTTGTTGAAGTGAATTTCGACGAATGATTTTTCCGTCATCGGTACGGATTATGTATGAGCGAGGTGTGTAAGCTTTTGATTAGATTTCTCCAGAAGTCCAGTTGAGTACAGCTCTTTGAATACAGACTCTATCTCCTGAATTCAAAGACTTTGAAGGCTTCGTGTTGACATCGGCATAATATTTAAGGACAAGTCTGGACTGTAACATGTTATTTTTTTGACGTTGTTGACTATTTTAGGTATAAGTTGTAACGTAACGATGATCGTGTACATTGGCTCATTAATCTCTGATTTGGAGACCGCATTTCATTGTTCCTTGGGATATTTCTCCAGTTCAGTGGGGCTAAGTCCACATTTGATCCATCAGAAGACCATAGCTTCAAAATATTTTTTGCTTCTTAAATATACCTCTCAGCGAACCCGTTTGAGCGAGAATAGTATGGGCTGGAGGTTTGATGAACGAATTCCTAAGACTTCTCAAAGTCTTTAAATTCCCTGGAGAAAAATTGAGGCCCATTATCGCTTTCAAGTTTCATTGGAATACCAGACTTTAAGTAAGCGAATGACTTCAGATGAAGTCGATTTCTTGTAAATGATGGAAATCAAAAAAACTTGAATAACTATCCACAGCAAGCATATTGAATATCTATCTTTAAATGTTAAAATGTCGTAAAAATAGAAAATTGAAACGATTCACGAAAACTCTTTTATATTAAACATTTAAATAAATTAATTCAAACACATTATTTTGAGTTTTCAAATGAAAATTAAGATTTTATTTATTTAGGTTGCATTTCGAGCAGTTTTCCGCTCATCATCAGCTACACGACTAAACATACTTAAACTAGTTCTTGCATATTTTTAAACATAGTCATTGCAATCAATTTACATTTACATAATTTGTGGAGGAGTAAGTAGGAACGATATAGTCTTTAGGTGTTGAACGGTGTACAACAAACGTTTTTAAAATAAGAGAGACATTAAAGTAAACAAAACAAATCAGACTGTATGTTGCCCTTGTCTAAGTTTAAAGCGGTGTTATCTCTGTAAATGTATATGCTTTCATATGCGTCTAATTTCTTCACGTCGTTGATGCATTTTACAAGCTTCACTTCACTTTTAAAAACAGGTAGGTGTTGTTGTTCCAGTATGTGTGCTGCGAAAGCCGATTTTCCTGGTTCATTTTTGGTAACGTATTGCTTGTGCTCGTCGTACCTCTTCTTAATAGATCGTTTGGTTTTGCAAGAACTAGTTTATGTATGTACCTATGTTTAGTCGTGTAGCTGATGATGAGCGGAAAACTGCTCGAAAAGCATCCTAAATAAATAAAATTTTAATTTTCATTTGAATACTCAAAATAAAGTGTTTGAATTAATTTATTTAATTGTTAAAAACAAAAATGTCTGTTGCAATAATTTTCCACGGATGGCCTGGTACAACTTTTTCGATAAGTAGTGGCTCTTTTGTTTTGGATGATTGGGTGGCCTGACAAATACTGCAATTCTCTACAAAGTTTGTTACGTCATCTGCCATCCCGAGCCAGAAAAGAGCACATTTTGCACGACTGAGAGACCTCTGAATACCTTGATGTCCAGCGTGGATTTTTTCCATTATGGACTTTCTCATAGATGTGGGTACTGCTACCTTCCCTCCCTTCATCACGATATCTCTACCGAGTCCAAGTTCATCTCTAAAGGTCCAAAATTTCTTTGCAGTAGCTGAAACCTGTGTTACGTTTTGTGGCCACCCAGTCGAAACGTATCTTGTAACTTGTTTTAGGCACTCATCATTTTTAGTCTCCTGTGCTAAGATGTTACGAGTTTGATCAGATACTTGAACTAAGCAGTTTATTTGCAGTTCAACGTCCGAATCAGTCTCTTGCTTTGATGTCGGCACAGTACAATTGCGACTAAATGCGTCAGCAAGGGCAATTTCCTTCCCCTTTCTAAAAGTGATATTCGGTCCATAGGGCAACAGTTCGAATAAAATTCTTTGTGATCTGTTTGGTGCGCAATGTAGAGTTTTTTTTAATATGGCCTCTAGGGGCTTGTGGTCGGTTTCCACTAAGGACGCTTACAGAAAACATATTCATGAAATTTCTGAGTTAGTTAGTTTTAAATTAATTTTAATTTTTTATCACTAATGACTACTTACTTGCTAACAAAAATGCTTAAACTAGCTTACATAATACCATAATTAACTTACCCTAGGCGGGTACTCTAAATTACTAAATAGCGGGGTTTACATGGTCCAACATGGTTTGACAACATGGTTGGATGAAAAAAATCAGCCTTGCGTTTACACGAAATTCGATGTTGTCAAACATCAGTGTGGTTATTTTTCGCGAACGAGACGGACACGTTATGGATAAAAAAATTTTAGCTGCTCTTATAATGAAAGAATTTATTGACGACGAAGAAGAGGAAATAAAAATTAAAAGAAAAAACGTTTGTGGGTAAAAAAGTGGATTAAGAATAGACCCAAGAACTCGCATACTCATATGCTACAAGAACTGAGGCTATCGTCATTTTCAGATTATAAAAACTTTTTGCGGATGGATGCTGATGTGTATGAAGAATTACTTGCTATGGTAAAGCCTCATATCGAAAAGAAAAATACCAACATGAGAGATTCGATATCAGCTCACGAACGGCTTTCCGCAACTTTGCGATTTTTGGCAACTGGGAGAAGCTATGCAGATCTAAAGTACTCTACACGCATCGCGAAATGCACTTTGAGTATTTTAATAATTGAGACTTGCCAAGCAATAAGAAAAGTATTAAAAGACTTTATTAAGGTCAGTAAATTAACTTTTATTTTATTTTATTACGAATATTAAAAATCAGACAAAAGTTCATTTATAGAACCATAGGTTGTGCAATTCGTTTGGGCATCGGGTACAATGTGCTCCTCGGCGCCGGCGTAGCTGTCTTCTGAGTCCACTGTTAGGTAGTATCCACGCAGTGGTTCTTGAATTATGACATGCCCTGGTGCATACCTTGAAAATGTAGAACTGCTGATCTGCCACGCGTCACTGAAATATTTGATTGAAGGAGATGGAGACTTTGTTCTAGTTGACAGAGGAGTTGAGGTGCGAGCTCTTTCACCGAAATAATGACCACTGTTTTCAAAAACTTTACTTGAACCTTCGTGAAGTTTTCCTAGTGCCCCCTGGAAGAGAACCTCCATTATCGTTCGGTTCGCATATAGTTGTTGGGTTGGTTGCAGTTTCCTGAACATGTTCTCCCAGGTGGCGCTAAAAGTGCTGGCATCATCTTGCTTTTGGTTGGTCTGTTCCAATTGATTGAGGGCTCGCATGAAAATTTAATTCCTGTCTGCTTGGGAATTTTTTTCATCTTTTTCTTTACCGGTTGAGCTTGTTCCTGTAATAAAAGAAAACTTTAATATTCTTACAGCTACCAACAAATGAAGATGAGTGGAGAAAAGTGGCGAATGGATTTGAGGAAGCATGGAACTTTCCACATTGCATTGGATCGCTTGATGGTAAACACGTCAATATAATTAAGCCCACTGTAAGCGGAGCCTACTACTTCAATTACAAAAAAACCTACAGCATCGTTCTGATGGCACTGGTGAATGCTAACTACGAATTTTTAATGGTTGAAGCTGGTGCCAATGGAAGAGTATCTGACGGTGGGGTGTTTTCAAACACCAAATTCGGATACAAATTTGAAAATAAAGAATTGAAAATTCCACCCCCCGCGAAAGTTGGTGCTTTTGAGAAGAAGTTGCCATACGTCATCGTCGCAGATGATGCTTTTTCATTGGATGAAAACATGCTCAAACCATACAGCTACCATTCGATGACAAAGGAGCAAGAGCAGTTCAATTACCGGCTATCGAGGGCAAGGAACGTGGTTGAAAATACTTTCGGCATAATTTCATCTCGTTTTAGGATTTTGCTCACAACTATCCAATTGAATCCAGCGAAGGCAACAGATATCGTTCTTGCCATAATTTTTTAAGAACGAAAAGCGCCAGGACTTATATTAGCAGCACGGACACTGAAATATCAACATCCCACGCTAGAGAAGACTCACTTCTCCAATTGCAATGTGGGAAGTACAAAAATTCATCAACCATTGCCAAGGACACAAGAAACAATTTTTGCGAGTATTATGCTTCCTCGATTAATTGAATTTGATTTTAACTAAAATTTGTTCAAGGCACAAAAAGTAACTACAAAGTTTATATTTTTCTCAAAAAAGTAAGGATAAAAATAAACCACATATTACACTTTTAACACTTGCCTCTTCATTTTGCTCTTCGTCTGGATCCATTGAAGATACACCATCTACTTGTTCCTCTTGGTCTTTTAGGAAGTAGAGGGTATCGAAATACCACAATGACGGAGAGTACACATCATCTACTCCTGCACCTGATTTTTCACTCCTTTTTACTTTTTTCAACTCTCTACGGTAAGAGGAACGGATGGAGTTTGTCTTTTTTTTTAATAGATCAATATTTGCGTTTTTTTCCACTTCTTTGAACTTCGTTAGTAAAATTTCATACGCCTTTGCTTTGGCGTTTCTGTTTTTGTAGTTTTCTGATTTTATTTTCCAAAGTTCTAGAAAACTTTGATAAATTTGAAAAAATTCCCGCCAAAAATCATTATTACTAATTGCTGCCATTATGCGACTTCACACCGAAAAAAACAAATTCAAATGAAAAATGATAAACGCCGCAGTAATGTTTGTCCAACATCTGTTTACACACGTTGGATGGTATGACAAATCAGCATGTTTTTAAAAAATTTTAAAAACCATCCAACATGGTTTGTCAAGCGGTTGTTTTAGCGTTTAGATGATACAACATTGCTGTTGTCAAACCATGTAAGCCCCACTAATAACTTATTTCTAATGCCTTTGGCCTAATCATACAATATCTATTTCTAACTATAACGAACATTAAAAACTAAGAAAATTTAAAAAACTTAGTTTCATTGATCATGAAATTTCAGACATGCGAAGTGAATGGCCAGTGCTTCTTTCTCTATCTGTATGGATAGTTCTGTTGAGCTGCTGCGTATGCAATTGGCTGATCTTTTTGCATCAGCACCGCACCCAAACTGTGCTTACTTTCATCTACTTGTAGTTTGACTTCTAATTGTGTGTCCTAATAACGTAAAACTGGGGTGGTTGTAAGGCTTGCTTTGAGTGTTTGGAATGATTTGTCGTGACGCTGATTCCAATCAAATGCTACGTCTAATGAAATCTATAAAAGGTTTTGTGATTTCAGACAAATTGTCTATAAATTTGCCAAGATACGTGACCATTCCTAAAAATCTTTGAAGCTCTAGCATATTGGTTGGTTTCTTAACTTTGTGTTGCTTCTACCTTGTCTTTGTCCACCTGAATCCCATTCGAAATTAAGATATGTCCAAGGAATTTCACGGACGTGGAATTGAAAATGCATTTCTCCTTGTTTAGTTTCAAACCCTTAGCTAGTAATTTTGATATGACTTTGTCTGTTAATGATTGAAGCTCTTTATTTGAGGATGCGTGAATGGGTATATCATCTATAGATACCTCAACGTTTTCATCAACTTCTTACAGATTGGACATTATCTCTTGAAAAACCTCTGATGCCGATGCAAGGCCAAAAGAAAGGCGTCTCCATCGTGAGTAACTTCTGTGAACGCTTTGAAAGTTTAACTTGCCAGAAGCCTTTCTTTCAATCTAGCAGGGTGAAAAATTTTGATTTTCTAATTCGGCTTGCTATCTCTTCGAGCGTTCTTAAAGGATGATATCTTCGAATTATGTTTTTGTTAATATCGGAAGGGTCTATACATACATGGAGTTTCCCATTCTTTTTTGCAACGACCATGGGTGAGACCGCCTCAGTATAGCTTCTTTTGTTTTAACTAAAAGTCCTAATTTTATCATTTTGTCTATTTCAATTTTCACAGTTTCTCTCAGGGCATATGGAATCTTCCTTGCTGGATGTATACGCAAAATCGGGGTTTTTACCAAATCTATGTCATAGATAAAATTATTTACACAACCTAGGCCATCAAAAATGGAGTCTTCAATTTGAGTATCGTTTACACGCAAGACCAGGTTGAGAATTTCACCAAGAAGACGCGAATGCAAATGTTTCTGCTGGTTGATTCGTTGAACAAAAAAAAGATTAGCGCTAAGTTACAAGCAGTTGTTCATTCTCTGTTTTGTCAATTACAGAAAAGAAACTATGTCAATAATTCACTGCTCATATATAGCCGAGAAGATCGAACGAAACTGGAATTGTAATGATTCTTAGAAACATCACACATACAACGCGGCGGATACCAAAGAGAATTCATGAAAATTCTGAAACCCTCTTTGTGTTCTACTTGGAAATATTTTATAGACAAGAATTTAAAATCATTCTTCAAACTTTTACATAGTAAAAAAAGATTATTTTACAGGCAGTTTCACCATTTTTAAACCTTCCTTTCAAATTTTTCAACAACCAGCTTCTTCAGCCCAGACAGATTTAATCAAATATACTAAGGAACTAGACATGTCTCTTAAGAAGATGTGGCCTGCTAATTGTCGGAACTTCAAATCCTTCTTTTACTTGTGGGCAGTGCTCAATTTTCAACGAAATTGCCAAAGAAGTATTTAAATCAAGAATTGTGATTTGGTTGGTCTAGTTTGTTACATGTAAACTACTCCCCTGACACCGGTGTCGGCGGTCATCAAGTAAATTTTAAATAGTTCTCAACTGTTTGCATATTAGCCCAGTCATATTAGAGGTTTCACCTCTGAATGACTGATAATAAGCTGAAAATTAGCATAAGTCTTTGTTTTGTCGTTTAAAATGTTATCTCAAAAATCACAAGTTTTATCGTGTCCGCGTCTTAAGATATTGAAGGTCAAAAGTCACAAAAATCGGTTTCTCGAAGATATTTCGCTTTCCATTGTTTGAATGAGATTCGCACCCATATAAAAGTTGTAGAGTATAAAATTCCCTACAACTTTAAACCTCACAGATTTTTCACACGATCAACTGTTTTAGCAGTAGACCACGAAGAGTGCGCCGCGAACAGTCATATCGTCTAATGCAAGGTCAAGCGTGAGTTACGGTAATCAGTACGTTGTATAAAGTTAATTGTTTGCTAAAAAATTATAATTATTAAAAAATGCCCATTATTTCCGTTTTAACTTACCTACTTACTTAGGTGAGCATTACAGTTCGGGGGTGAACCTAAGCCTCCACCAACATCTTACGCCAATAATTTCGATTTCGGACGAGTTTCCTCCACTTATGTGATACATATGGTGTAATGGTGATATCCGCCTGTTAACCCAGAGGTTCGTGGTTCGAATCCCAACAGAGGTAAAAATGCTTTTCCACGGTTATCGCCTTTCGCGAGGAATTGGCAAGTCCTCCAAAAGTATTCATTGCCATGAAAAGCGCTTTCTCGATAAGCCGTTCGGAACCGGCAGAAAATTTTAGGTTCCCTCCATTCCCTCAGGTATGGTTGTGAAAAATGCGCTAGGCCCTGGGGCTCCTCGCTCTGTTGCGCCACCCTATTTATTTATTTATTTATTTATTTCTCCAGCTATTCACTCTGAACCGTGGGAAAAGTGGGAGAGTTGTGATCGCTTCAAGATCACTACTCGTAACGCCGGAAATGAAAAGAAGAAGATGCACTCTGAACCATGTCACGGTACAGCTCATAGAGCTCGTTGTTTTTATCTTCTTCGAAGAATTTTTCTTTCGAAACAACCAAGGGCTTCCTCATCGGCTTTCGATAAGGTCCATGCTTCCGGGCCTTAAAGCAGGACTGGGATGATTATGGTCTTATACATGGTTTCCTTGGTTTTTCTGGAGAGGGTTTTGTTTCTCAATGGCATTCTTAACCCCAAAAAAGCAACGATTGGCAAGAGTTATTCTCCGTTTGATCCCCGCACTGATGTTGTTTTCCGTGTCTATAGCGGATCCTAGGTAGACGAAGTCCTGTACTAGCTCGATATTATGTTTATTGTGACGATTTGTCCAATTCGTCGATGTTATGTGTCCTTGTTTGATGACAACGTATACTTCGTTTTGCCCTCATTAACTATCAAACACATTTTTGCCGCTTCTGTTATAATGCTCGCAAAAACACGCTTCCTTCTTCCCATTATCAATATTTTCTGTGCTAGCGAGTAATTGTACAGACCTTGGAAAGATTGTTCCCCTATGGTGTTGACGTTTGAGTTCTTAACAATCTTTTCCATTATGAAGCTTGAGAAGTCGCCTCAGTTTCTCGTCTTACATTAAACCATTTTCAACATCATAGGTCTCGGTGAGTTCTTGACCGACCTTGACAGAGCAGCGTGAATTCTCCAAAGTCATTCTGGATAGTCGTACGAGTTTTGCAGGGATGCCGAAACTAGGCATGGCCCTCTTTCTGGTTGTTGCGAAGTGATTTGTTGAACTGTCGTGAGTGACTGCATTTAATTTGACCTAGCAGGTGATGTAGGTTTAGGATGTTGTTACATGTCGGGCATATTGGTGGATTTTCTCTCCTTACAATGTGCTGGCGAATGGTTACAGTGTAATGGAAAGATTGTTCCCCTAAGGTGTTGACGTTTGAGTTCTTAACAATCTTTTCCATTATGAAGCTTGAGAAGTCGCCTCAGTTTCTCGTCTTACATTAAACCATTTTTAACATCATAGGTCTCGGTGAGTTCTTGACCGACCTTGACAGAGCAGCGTGAATTCTCCAAAGTCATTCTGGATAGTCGTACGAGTTTTGCAGGGATGCCGAAATTAGGCATGGCCCTCTTTCTGGTTGTTGCGAAGTGATTTGTTGAACTGTCGTGAGTGACTGCATTTAATTTGACCAAGCAGGTGATGTAGGTTTAGGATGTTGTTACATGTCGGGCATATTGGTGGATTTTCTCTCCTTACAATGTGCTGGCGAATGGTTACCGTGTGTCCTAATCATAAGCGAGTAAAAGTGATGCTGATAGTTTTGGACGTTGTTGAAGGGTAGATTGGGGAGTGGCAGCTTGGATTG
The DNA here is from genome assembly GCA_949752695.1 of Melanostoma scalare. NCBI lineage: Eukaryota > Metazoa > Arthropoda > Insecta > Diptera > Syrphidae > Melanostoma > Melanostoma scalare. The sequence continues at coordinate 128,449,698 of OX456984.1, read as the reverse complement.
ACCGAGAAGTAATGGCTTGAGTTGTTATTCTATTCCTTCAGTCGCCTTTTTTATTAAAGAGTCAATGATGCAAAACGCTTGAAGAGTTTGTTAGCCTTTAACCGCCTGTATCTAGGTTCTTTCATAGGTGTTCTTACGGGACACTGTCTAATAGGAAGACACGCCAAATTACTTGGTGTGCTTTCCAATGATTTCTGCAGAAGCTGCATGGACGAAGAAGAGGAAGAAACAGATCAACACCTTCTTTGCTCATGCCATGCACTACTTCATAGGAGGAAAACTCATCTCGGTTAATTCTTTTTCGAACGTACTAAAGACTAAGCTTACATAGACCTTTTCAAGTCTTTCAAAATACATTAAAAGTTCCACGTGGTTCGACTAGCAGGTGATTAACCGGCTAGACCCGTAATGGAAGATAAATGGGTGATCAACTCGTTACTCTTACATCGGGTTTCTGAGACTAGTAGATGATTTACTTACTGATCTCTATGGTATCACAATGGACCCTTGCGGTCTAAGTGTGTAAGGCAATGTTACCTAACCTAACCAATGAGTTTTTGAACGTTTGCTTTGGAGTAGGCATTAATTAGTCTGACGGGGGATCTGCTAGCGAGTTTCGCTTCTTTGTCATTAAATTCGTTGCCTTGTATCCCATTTAGACTAAAAATTAACTTTACACCACGTACTGATCACCGTAACTCACGCTTGACCTTGCATTAGGCAATATGACTGTACGCGACGCACTCTTCGCGGTCTACTGCTAAAACGGTTGATCGTATGAAAAAACTGAGAGGTTTAAAGTTGAAGGGAAGTTTATACTCTACAACTTTTATACAAGAGCAAATCTCGTTTAAGCAGTAGAAAACGAGATATTCACGAAAAACAAATTTTTGTGACCTTCAATATCTTAAAACGCTTACACGATAGAACTTGTGACTTTTGAGATAACATTTTAAACGACAAAACAAAGATTTATGACAATTTTCAGCTTATTTTCTTTCATTCCGAGGTTGACAACTATTTTTGCCTAATATGACTGGGGTATATTACGACGATGGATATTGATAGGATAAATTCAGTAATGCTTCTTTAATCCTCAAAGAATTTATTTGAAAATATTCAACTAGCCACGTTGTGGAAAAATTGGCATTTTTCAAACAAATAACCCTACTTTAAATTCATATTAAATTTTAAAAATCTAAAACTGTTTTTAAATTAATAGTAAAAACTTTAAGGACTGAGCGTTAAGTATGTTTCACTTATTTTCTCATACCGAATATTATATTATAATTAATAATACTTCTTTTTTCGATCGTTTTATTATTATAAATTGATTTTTTAGAGTTTAATTAAAATGAGTACTTTTATACCTTCTCATGGCTTCTACTTTCACCACGCCCCTGTATATCTGTCATCTCTTTTCATCAAAGTGTTCTTGATGTGAGTAGGTATATATTGGGACTCATCAAATTTAGATTAGGCCCATCTACCGGGGCTAATAACCAATTTATAGTAAATATAAAGATTGATAAGCTCTTGATTCCTTTAAGTATTTTCACAAAATAAGTAGCTTGTCGAACGTTAACAAGCAATGCTAGCACTGGCATTACAAAATGCTCAATCTAATTGATTCAATAAATTTCTTTATGTGCTTAAAAAAAATCTAGATAAAATCTAGAACGAATGTTGAAAGATCATGTAGATCAACTTGAACTCCTTTTAACGTTTCGCCCAGGTGCGGCAATTGGCTCATCAGTTTGATGTTGCCGTACCTTTCTAAGACGCAAGCTTTGTTCGGATTACACCGACACTTATGAAATTCAATGCAATCACAAGCTGTGAATTTTATTTCTTATTACCTGGCGCAAATAGGAGTTGAGGTTGATCTACACGATCTATCAAGAAATTTATTTCTTTTTAGATTTTATATTTTTAATCGAATTGTACAACTCCAGTTCGCGGTGCCGTGACTTAAGGTCAAGTGACATAAATCCAAATTTAGATGTTTGGCCTATTGACATTTGCAAAAGCGACATAAGACCAAATTTTAGAGTTGGCCTTTTGTTGCCTTTGTGAAGTGTCATAAGGCCTTCTATTTTTTAAGACATAAGTCCAAATGTAAAATTTATTATTTAAAAAACCTTTAAGAATTATGAGCTAGTTAGCAGCACATCAAAATACATTTTTATATGACTTCAATTACTTCGGAAAATTTAAGTTATTAGGTTCTTATTTTTGAGAAAAGCAAATGGCCATTCAATACGGCCCAGCGAATGGCCCGTCATAGTCTTTTGGAAAGCCTTATAGCTTTGCGCCAAGATGCTATTTCAAACCACTCCTTATCAAGCACTTTCGCACGACAATCATGAACGCCTATTTTCTTAACTAATATTTTGACTTTCTATGTTGCCTTTATTTCTAGTAAATTAAAAGTTGATCAACGTATGTCTCTTAATATAAGTGATATTGTTTATACACATCATCTGTCTTTTCTAAAATACAACATCACAAATCGAAATGCAATTTATAATGAATGAAAACTACATCGGAGTATTTTGTTCTTTATTTTCCTAAAGCACTATACTTCAGGTTTTATGTCCTTTAAAAACTTATCCTTTCGTCTACGGTCTACCTATTAAAGCGTCATAAATCGATGTCTACAGTCTGTATACATTAATGTCCTGCAGTAAATTGTGGAAAATTTGTTTTCGTTCAACCCGATATCGTCCAAAACAGAATCCTACACACATGCTGTTTTTTTATATAGTCCAACTAAAATACAAATAACTGAAAATATTAACTTTTTTTAAATATTCCAATGACAGTTCAAAGGACAGAAGATCAAATTTGCTTTGTGACCCTTTATAAAAGTGACATAAGACCAACTCTTAAAATTTGGCCTTATGTCGCTTCTGCAAAGTGATATAAGGTCAAACTATTGAATTCGGCGGTATGTGACTTGGCCTTAAGTCACGGCTTAAGGTTCCCGATTCATTGTGAGTCTGAATTTTGTTCTTCGCTGTGTCAAGAATGATACTAATTTTTCCTTATTGTTCTCGTTGTTGCTCGTTCTAACTTGTTGCCGTTCTTTCGTTTCATAAATTTAAGCGACCACAGAAAAACGATTTAGAGCAACTATTCGGCTTTCTATATTTTATGAAAATTTTTCTTTTTGTCATAAAATGATGTTGTACAAGTATGCAATAAGACCACTGATAAAAATGAGAATTGTACATTTGCCTTAAAACTTTTTTGTTCCAAAATTTATAGAATACTTAAATCTTTTTTATGTAAGTTGAAACAAAATTCATTAAGGGGAAGGTTTGTATTATGCCTCATTTAAGTGATAAGGAAACATCCATTTTTCTTGACTCTCAAAATTGGTAGGTATGTGTTTTTACTGATTTATTGACATGAACATGCTCTTTCACCCAGTATACAAGGGGCTTATTTCTTTCCGCGAATCTATTACCCGTAAGATGAGTTGAGTTATTCAGCTTTGCTCAAATATCCATGTGATTAAAGGGCCAACTATAATGCACTTAGCTCAGCGTAGGCTAGTGTCAAAAACCAGACGAAAAGTTTCCGAAAGTGTTCGTTAAACAAAAAGCAACTATAATGGATTCTGGCTACTTAACATGTAAACATGCGTTGAGCTGAGTTGAGTTGATTTGATACCACAGAAGAGATACACAAATGAAGGCAAATGGCAGTTGCGGGGAAAGAGAAGTGTTTGTTTTCTCTCTTCTTTTCTTCCTCTATATGATGATACGCTTTAAATTTGACATTTACGTAAGTTCGAGCCAATCCAATGGCTCTTGCTTAATTGCGCGAAAGTTAGCGAAATTTAACGAAACTGAGTAGAACGTCTATTATAGTTACTGTCATATAAAATAGTAAGCTCGGCAAAGTGCATTATAGTTGGCCCTTAAGTCTTCAGTGTAAGTCTCCTCAAAATTATGACAGTGCCGAGTTTTAGTAGAAGCATTGCATTAATTTTGATATGAGAATTTACCCAAAACTATCATAAATTCATTTTCAAATGAAGATGATTGAAACATTTGTAGACTCTGTATTTTAATATTGCCTCTGCTTACTTATAGTTGTATCGTTGAATTCAACCAGATTCTAAACATACTTTGAAACTAATTGCAGCTAACATTTGCAATGATTTGTACAGACACCTGTTTTAATCTTCCCTCCGAAGACCTTCTAATCAAATGAAATCAGTTTCTTTTATCCCAACTCCTTAAAAGCCTTTAATTGAAGTGACTGTCCTCTTTATCAGAAACAAAGACTGACAAGTCCTCCGAGCAACATTTGAAAAGTACACTAAATAACAATAAAAAAAATAAGGACAAGGACATTACAAAAAAACTCTCTTGCAACATTCTCTTTCAATACAGTCCATCATCATCATCGAGCATCATCCGTGGTGGAGCACTCTGAAGGCTCCATTAACGCAAAATTAAAATATTTACTTGTCTTCTATCACGATACCTTTTCACCGCAAGGCAACCGAAAAGCAATTCTTTTCTCTTGAACATAATTTACGTCTCCTAACCAACCACCCACATCCATCCCAGCCCATTATCGTCATCATCTCATCCTTTTTTAGCAGGAAGTTGATTTAACGCAGAAAGCTGAACTTAGATTTATATCATATTTATACTTATATAGATGCCAACTCTGAGCTATTAAATTTAGAATTTCCACCTCTATGTTGCAAAATAATAGTTCGGCATCCAGGCCTCACTGAATAACGGTGCCGCCGCCGCTGAATCAGCTGAAAACCTATTTAAAACCGCCCTCGATCCTACCACGACCAAGGCCATAATTTAATAAGTTCCAAAGTTTAAGTGGAAGATAATGCAAACTGACAAAATTATGATGATGTTATTTACAACAAGTAGGCGGCAGCGGAGACTTGTGGAAGGCATAACAGAAAAAACGGCCATAAGAGCGTAAAAAGTACTCAAGTGGGTTTTTATGCTCGCTTAATGCTCTTTTGACTGCTGCCACGAGTGCCACCACAAACTTTTTCACCAGTGTGACCGTACCTAAGCCCAAAAAAGATTTGAATTAAATACATATTATATGGACTGTGGAGTTTATCAACTGCGGTCTCAAAGTACGGCTGTCATTTAAGACAGAATTATTTAACGAATATAAATCAGGCATCTAGCGCGGTGCCTCACCTATACACTCAGGCAGTTTTTAGCTTTTTTTATATATTTATAATCACTCAAGTAGCCGAAGTGACACTACTAACTTTACTTAAGCGCTTTCATATCTCCAAAGCTGGCTTTTTATTTTCAAACTCAAACACTAAGGAAACTCATTCGATCACACTGATCACCACCATCATCTATTTTGAAAGCTTCTGGCAGCATCAGGTAGTATTGGTGTTGGAAAAGTGCCAAAAACTTCTTCTTTAGGCTCTTTTAGGAATGACTTTGTGCTGCGAATGCCCATTCTGGATAGGGAAAAAGCAATGGAGTGCAGAGAAGTTTTGAGGTATGAGGTATGAGCAACGACCAAATCAGGAACATTAGGTATGATGCGCCCTTGGTGTACTCATATAAAATGTATATTTTGTAGATATGCTCTTTAGGGAATGAATATTTTGACTGTGTTTTGGCGAGCTGTGGATGAGAACGTCTTCTACTTCAGTTTAAAAATTCTTGTTCTTGGCACCAGTGCCCGAAGATGACGGTTATGCTAGTAGCTTAAACTGTGGAAAATTGTTTCCAAATCACCGTATTTACATTTATTGAGCTGGTAGGCGCTCGTATTCTGCTGCTGTTCCGATTACTGATACGGTATTAACGTGATGTATAGTCGGCAATGGCGGTGTGATTGGACTACTTGAATTTTTATATTATGCTTTCATTTTATTTTGGGAAAGAAACTATTAAAAAGAGACTTTTGTTCACTTTCAAGAATGTTCTTTGCCAACAAAATATTTCTGTTCGAAATTTCGCCAAAAAAATTTTAGCTTATGTGGTATTAAATTGTTGTTCTTCGGTTGACAATGCATGCCTTAAGCAAAGTTTTTCAATTTATGAAACTCTTGGTTATATCGACATTGGCATGGAATCAGTTCCAATGATTATTATCAGAACATTGCACTTTGATTCAATAATGAGTATAAACATTTGAAAGAAACACGTGCGAATAAATATGGAATTTTTAACATTTTCTCAAGCTTTTCAAGTAGTCATGTAAGAAGGATAAATAGTGAAACGAAAATTTGACGCTGTAGCCATTAAGAATAAAAATAGATGGAGAAATGACATTGGTTTTTCCGTGCGAGGTTTTCAAAATACTAGCTAACTTTTGAAGCAGTTAGTGGGTTGAGTAGAGCCTTAAGTACAACTTGGCTGTGGGTGCAAATACAAATACTTCTCACGATCCAGCCATAGTTCTTGTTTCTTGATGTAGCTTAAAGCCATTTGTATAACATATGCCTCCGGTGGAAAGACGGATTCGTATATGTGCCTAGTAAGGCGTGCAGTCGTTTATTTGATAACAATCCATTCCTGGTTCAGATTCTAGAGTGGACCAGTTCTGAACCGATGAAAAGTTGACTGTGTCTGTTTACTTTTGACGCAGTTTGAGCTTTGGGAATGATGACGCCTTTAAGTGTAAGTTGGGTAAAACCAGTAAATTTTCTACGTCTCGTAAAGAGAACAACCTTGGTTTTAAGAGGATTATCTGAGAAACCGTTCCTAGCACAGCAAGTGTCTAGGCTACGCTAAAGCCTTTGCTCTTGAACAAACGGCTTGGAAGCTAGATCCAACCGAGAGCACGGCACATCATTGGGCGTACACGTTAGGTCAATTGAGTATTTCAAGTAGAAAGTCGATCAGCATGCACCACATAAAAGGAGAAAGTACGGCACCTTGTGAACAGCCCTAATATACTTCTTTTGTAACATTGTCGGCCGGTTTTACTGAGTTTTCGATGCATTTACAGAAGTCTCTGTAAGAAGTACTGCTTTGATCGGTACAGGTTCTAGTGAGCCTCTGATTGTTTTCCCTGCGAAGTCTCTGCAGTTCAAGGAACCGTAAATCTAGTAGGTATAGGTCTAGGTAGACATACCAGCTCAAAGCTTCTTGTAAGGGCATTATTTAGAACTGCATCTTCCACTTTCTGCGTAGTTGAAATCTTTGGTAAAGTGTTGATGAAGTTACTCAGCTCATCACTGAAAAGTATTTGGTAAGTTTTTTTGGGATTCCCTGTTACCAAAGGGGTAGAGACTACATTTGTAACATGGAATTGAATGTGTCAGTGGTCCGATAGTGACACGTCCGGTAGAACTTTGTAGTTAGATAATGTCAAGTCAATGGCGTCAATCACTAATTGATTGGGATTGTCTCATCAAGGTTCTCATTTAAGGTGGTGAGAGTATGGGGATGGAGTTTTTTAATTCGACATGAAAAGTTTCCATGATTTTCGATTGAATCTGAAAATGTTGGGAGACCAAGGTTTGTCCATAACTTATCGATTTTTGTAACTCTAAATTCCATTAACAATATTACATGAACTCTTCGGTTTCAAGAATTTTAAAGTTCAGTTCACACTAGAAATCAATCCTACTGAAATTCGACAACGTCGTCGTGTCTGTGTGACCGAGAGAACTGAACTCAAAGCAGCATAACAATTGAGTCGTCAAACTCTTTCGACCACAGCTTAATAATTCCCAGTCTTTATTTTGTTTTGTTGACTACGTTATACTCAATTTGGTCATTCAAGATAAGCTTTCGAGAGCATTGAACTTTTCGCATGGTTGTTATAAGTGTTCGTTCAATGCAAAATCTCGCTTGTGATCCAAAAACTTTCGAGCGAAAGTTATGATCTCGCACTTTAATTTGTTCAGTGATAATTTATTTGTCACAGTCCATTTGAGAGGAGCATCAAAATCATTTTGTAAAATAGTATTTTCATGATTTGAATACATAAAAAATATTTTGGCATTGTCAGCCATTCTTCGGAGATTCTTTGAGTGATGAAGCACACAGGGCAAGTAACTTATATACATTAAGAAAAGGATAAGTCCTTAATTACTTCCGTGTGGTACTCCAGATGTAACATATATTTCTGTTAAAAAAAAAAATAAGTTTTAAATTTTTACTTATTGGGTTCGACCATTTAAGTACGAAGCAAACCGCTCTTAAAGAGAAATATCGCAGCAATTTTTATCCAATTTCTTTATCAGTAAACGATGGTTTGGTCGATCAAATGCATTAGAAATCAAAACTGTTTACAAATATCACCTTGTTATCAATTCACGAATCCTGCTGCGATGTTGTGATTTACTCCATTGATTTTAAAACCACTGATCTTCTGCTGAAAAAATCGCGTTGCTGTAGCGAAATAAATGGTTTAATTTAAATAAATTCAGTTAAGAATGAACTTGTTGAAAGGATATCGCAAGGCTCCACACAAAGATCTGGAGTATCTTCGCAGTATGCTTTGCAGAATATTATCATGGCCAGGCAAAAGAAAATCTTTGACTTTCCGGCAAGCAGCTTCTACATCACTTTCAATGAAAGATGTTTGGGTTGGTTGCTGACATCGGCGGTTTCACTTCATTTTTATTATTGTATTTTGGCTTCAAAATACTCATAAGCAACTGTGAATAAAGGCTACAATTTGTTGCTATTGAGATGGTTAAAGAGCTCCAAATCTCCACCAACCTTAATATCAAATTATGAATAATTCTTTCACGAGTTATTGCAAACTTTTTAATATTGAGAGGGGATGAGACCATGATACGGAAGCATTTACAATAAATTATGTTGGATCATATTTTCGGAGTATTAGGCAAAGGTGGTACCCGTTGTGTGATAGTTAGCATGTCTGCTTGTTACGCGGGAGGTGATTGGTTTGAATCCCAACAGAAATCGAAAATGTTTTTCCACGGAAATAACTATTCATTGCCGTGAAAAGCGCTTTATCCACCCAAAAAAAAATTTCTTTTTTTTTCGTGCATTGTATGAGTTTTCGTTAATAGTACAAATATTTCATAGATAATGGGTGATATATTTATAATACAAAATGTTACAAAAAATTTGTAAAATAAACGAAACAGCCTTCGAAAATGTACGAAAATCCGCTCTACAAATCCTACCCATCGTAGTCTCGCAATGCGTACGCCTTTTGATGCTGTTTTGCGTGTCTATAGCGGATTCTAGGTTTTACTATCTCGAAGTTATGTGTTTCTATTGTGACGTTAAGCCCAATTCGTCGATGTTTGGTGTCCTTGTTTGATGACAACATACACTTCGATTTAATCACCAAAAAGCACCTGCGGCATATCGCTTACTTCTTCCAATTACGTCAATATCGTCTGCGTAAGCAAGTAATTGTACAGACTTTTGAAAGATTATTCCCATGTTGTTGACGTTCGAGCTTAGTACAATCTTTTCAACTAAAGTGTTGAAGAAATCGCATGACAGTTTGTCGTCTTGCCTAAAGCCTTTTTTGACCTCAATGGTTTCGGTGAGTTCGGTACCAACCTTGACAGAGCAACGTGAATAATCCAAAGTCATCCTGCATTGTCGTACAAGTTTTGCAATGATGCCGAAACTAGACATGGCTCTGTATACTTGCTTGTTTCTGTAAATACTTTCATACTTGACATCGATGCAAAGATGGGGTATATCAATATTATATTCCCCGGGTGGCGTTTTTTCCACCATCTAACGAAATGTGAAAATTTGGTCAGTTGTAAACTTTTCTGGTATAAAATCACATTGATAAATACCTATCAAACGGGGTTTCAGACGTTTACTTATTACAGCAGACAAGATCTTATACGAGACGCTAAAAAGATCTTATACACCTGTAGTTTCATTGGTGCCATGAAATAAGGTCGAAGGCAATAAGGCCGAACCGGCCTTATTACCTTTTTTGGGAAGTAAGGCCGAAAACAACAACAAAAATATATCTCTACAAATCCTACCCATCGTAGTCTCGCAATGCGTACGCCTTTTGATGCTGTTTTGCGTGTCTATAGCGGATTCTAGGTTTTACTATCTCGAAGTTATGTGTTTCTATTGTGACGTTAAGCCCAATTCGTCGATGTTTGGTGTCCTTGTTTGATGACAACATACACTTCGATTTAACCACCAAAAAGCACCTGCGGCATAACGCTTACTTCTTCCAATTACGTCAATATCGTCTGCGTAAGCAAGTAATTGTACAGACTTTTGAAAGATTATTCCCATGTTGTTGACGTTCGAGCTTAGTACAATCTTTTCAACTAAAGTGTTGAAGAAATCGCATGACAGTTTATCGTCTTGCCTAAAGCCTTTTTTGACCTCAATGGTTTCGGTGAGTTCGGTACCAACCTTGACAGAGCAACGTGAATAATCCAAAGTCATCCTGCATTGTCGTACAAGTTTTGCAATGATGCCGAAACTAGACATGGCTCTGTATACTTGCTTGTTTCTGTAAATACTTTCATACTTGACATCGATGCAAAGATGGGGTATATCAATATTATATTCCCCGGGTGGCGTTTTTTCCACCATCTAACGAAATGTGAAAATTTGGTCAGTTGTAAACTTTTCTGGTATAAAATCACATTGATAAATACCTATCAAACGGGGTTTCAGACGTTTACTTATTACAGCAGACAAGATCTTATACGAGACGCTAAAAAGATCTTATACACCTGTAGTTTCATTGGTGCCATGAAATAAGGTCGAAGGCAATAAGGCCGAACCGGCCTTATTACCTTTTTTGGGAAGTAAGGCCGAAAACAACAACAAAAATATATCTCTACAAATCCTACCCATCGTTGTCTCGCAAAGCGTAAGCCTTTTGATGCTGTTTTGCGTGTCTATAGCGGATTCTAAGTTTTACTATCTCGAATAAGTTATGTGTTTCTATTGTGACGTTAAGCCCAATTCGTCGATGTTTGGTGTCCTTGTTTGATGACAACATACACTTCGATTTAACCACCAAAAAGCACCTGCGGCATAACGCTTACTTCTTCCAATTACGTCAATATCGTCTGCGTAAGCAAGTAATTGTACAGACTTTTGAAAGATTATTCCCATGTTGTTGACGTTCGAGCTTAGTACAATCTTTTCAACTAAAGTGTTGAAGAAATCGCATGACAGTTTATCGTCTTGCCTAAAGCCTTTTTTGACCTCAATGGTTTCGGTGAGTTCGGTACCAACCTTGACAGAGCAACGTGAATAATCCAAAGTCATCCTGCATTGTCGTACAAGTTTTGCAATGATGCCGAAACTAGACATGGCTCTGTATACTTGCTTGTTTCTGTAAATAATTTCATACTTGACATCGATGCAAAGATGGGGTATATCAATATTATATTCCCCGGGTGGCGTTTTTTCCACCATCTAACGAAATGTGAAAATTTGGTCAATTGTAAACTTTTCTGGTATAAAATCACATTGATAAATACCTATCAAACGGGGTTTCAGATGTTTACTTATTACAGAAGACAAGATCTTATACGAGACGCTAAAAAGATCTTATACACCTGTAGTTTCATTGGTGCCATGAAATAAGGTCAAAGGCAATAAGGCCGAACCGGCCTTATTACCTTTTTTGGGAAGTAAGGCCGAAAACAACAACAAAAATATTATTCTACCTTATTTCTCGAAACGAATCATATCTTCGATCAAGAGCTCTTGTGTTCTATCTTCTTGATATCGGCATTGATAGTAAAATAGTTTTTATAACAAATCACAGATTTTAGTAAATAAATTATACTTCCACGGCCTACTGAATCTGAATGTGTTGGCATAATAATTTCTAATTGTTTCATGAGACCAATATATTTGACGGTCTAGTTAATTATTGATTAAATAATTTTCTCATTTTTTGTCACATATCAATCATAGTATTTTCCAAAGCTAATACTCTGTTCTTTGAATACAATTTAAGCTCAAATTAATTAAGTGAATAGTCTTTAAGTAATCAAATCTCCAGGTCAAAATTAAAAGAAAAAAAAATTAAACAATTTTTATTTCAATTAAATTTTTGCAAGATTTTGCCATTACTTTTTCTTTAAATAATAATAATACGCTTTTTAATTTTGATTCAAGGTACTTTTTTCCAGAAAATTAGTTCTTGTTCAGAATATAAAGTCTATAAAGTGGAAAACCCACAAAAATTAATTTTCTGGAAAAGAGTATCTTAAATTTTAACTTGCGATTATATTAAGTCTAAGAAACAAGTTTTGCAATCGTGCAAAAAAAATTGAGATAACAATCAAACATGACATTACAATGACAGAGAATACGGAACAAGTCGGTCCTGCAATATTGTCTGTCTGTGTGTCTGTCCGTATATGGATCTACAGCCTGAACCGCTTGACCGGTTTTTTTTTTTCTCAAATTTTGCGGTATGGGTCTATGGGACAGCCAACAGATTTGGGTTTCTACTTTTCCAGTTCTTGAAACAACGGCACCAGCCATACAACCGATATAGTTACACTATTTTTTCTCGAAAAGGGCTTCAACGATTTCGGTATAATTTTGTGTAAAGTATAAGTTTTTAAGTGTCCCTTTTAAGATGTTAATAAAACGTTTGGAAAAGTCTAAGAACGTACGAAATTTAATATTTAAGAAGTCTTAAGTTGTTTAAGAAAGAATGCGTATCAACATTTAAAAAATTTTATGTTTTGGAGTTTTTATTAATTTTATATTTCAATTTGACTTCATTAATACTTTGAAAACTGTCGAAACATCTTTTGCCAAGGTCTTAAAACTTCCATACTTGATTTTCAAAAAAATAATTTTTGAAATAAGTAAAAAAGAAAAACTACCGGTTTTTAACTGATCTTACGATTTTGACAAAATTTTCGGTGTTTATATGTAATAAGAAACTGCTAAGAAGCAGCGTTTTAATATTAAATTGAACTTTTTTGCAATATCTAATGCGATTTTATTAAATTTTCATAATTAATGTGTAGTTGGCAGCCCTATCCGACCAAATATATTTCATGAGAAGCAAATACTTTGACCTTGTGCTCTACCTTAAGATTTTGATGTTGTACTTAGCACACAATCACAAGTTCGTGCAACCGAATCGTGTCCATTTTTTTTTTATTGCCAAAGAAAGCTGTATATCAACTCTTAGAACTTCCTGACCTTTTGTTTGGTAACCCACCTTTCCAATAGCTTTATGAACTGTAACTGTATGAACAGAAAACCCCACAGCAAAACAAGCACCAAAGTGTAGAGTGATGTTTATTTGGTTTAATGTTCTATCTCTCTTTGAATTTACTGGCTCCTGCTATCTCAGAGAAAAACCTCTAACCTCGATGTTATATGTAGTCCCATTTCAGAAAACATCACACCGAGAAGATATTTGCCATTCCAAAGCAGAGCTGTGAAATCGAGAAGCAGCATAATCATAGTTCGAGTCTGAAAAACTAAGACTTGAAATATAGAACTATCAACAACCCAGCCGTGAAACCTAGAACCATTACCATCCCAGCCAGACAATTCAGTCGAAACATTCCTCACTGGAACACACTTCACCCAGGGCCGGATTAACCCTCAACGGGGCCCTAGGCAACCATCAATTCAGGGGCCCTTTTTTCACGTGCGTTCTCTTCTTTTTCGATTAAAATAAAAACTTTTAGCTTTCATAAAAATTTTATTGTCAAAACGTTATAATATCAATTAAATTACCATCTATATACATTTTAAACAACTCGTTTTCTACATTTGTTTTCGGCAAATTTATCAATTATATTATCAATATCAATTTTCTTCAATAAATCTGACTCAATGCAAAGTATACCTAACATGTCTATTTGCTCTTGTCGCGTTGTAGCTCTTTTAGCATCTTTATTTTTTTTTTAATTGCGAGAAGGATCGATCGGCAGAACAATTTGTAATCATCAATGTTAAAAATATCCGAAGAGCTATTTCTGTGTTAACAAATAATCGGCTACTTGATTTTCCATTAGAATCTTATACAAATGACTATGAGTTTTTTGGACATCAGTGTATCTGGAGTTCACGTAACTTTGGAATTGTTTCATTTCAATGAAAAATTATTCCAAATCTCTGGAATAAAACGAACTAAGTTGTTTATAGCTTGGTGGAAGTCTCCATCACTTAGAGAAAAGTTGATGAGAAATGCAAATCTCTCTGTAACTTCCATATATACACTTTCGCACGTCGTTTGATTTCACTGTGAAGATTGTCGATGATTTCGAGGAAACCTTTAGTCCTAAAATCATTGCGAGGCGAAAATTCTACTTCTGAATCATTTTCGTCATTAGGTTGTTTTTTTCTACGAGCACGTTTTACGTTTTCTGTATAACCAGCACCAGGTAATAATTGTTTTGTTTTTTCCTCGAAATCATTGAACTTTTCTCGGAATGAAACTTAACTCTCTTCTAACGACCCGTACAAAAAAGCACACGTTTGCAAATCTGCTTTTTCAGCAGTTGGCGAGCCGCTCGCTGTTGGCGAAAATTTTCGATTTTTTCATGTTCGTTGGCTTCGTTGTTTGCCATGTAGGGCCATGCTCGCGAGCAAACCGGTTTTTTACTATGAAGCAAACCTCATTTCTGCTGTGGAAGTCGTCGTGTGCATATCGCGGATAAAGTAAAAGGCAACAGACAGCCACAATTTAATAAAAGAATACACACGTTTACGCTGTGGGAAATCAACATGAAAGGAATGCTCGGCAAATGCGTTCGTCGTATATGGGATAATGCAAACGAGCATGATCGGCGAGCATGTTCGTCGTTTAGGACTAGCTTTATCCCATAGACGACGAACGCATTTGCCGAGCATTCCTTTCATGTTGATTCCCCACAGCGTAAACGTGTGTATTCTTCTATTAAATTGTGGCTGTCTGTTGCCTTTTTACTTTATTCGCGATATGCACACGACGACGTCCACAGTAGAAATGAGTTTGCTTCATAATAAAAAACCGGTTTGCACGAGAGCATGGCCCTACATGGCAAACATAGAAGCCAACGAACATAAGAAAATCGAAAATTTTCGCCAACAGCGAGCGGCTCGCCAACTGCTCGCCAACCAACCCCTAGACGATGAAAATACGGCGAGCACGAGCATGCTCGGCGAGCATGTTCGTCGTTTAGGACTAGCTTTAATGGCGAAAAAATCTACTGCATAAAAACAGCACTTCACAGCATGATCTCCAACCAAATTAAGGGAATGCACGGAACAGGGAACATAGATCGCATTCTCATTCAAACTCAATATTCTTACTTGCTTACCTTTATACTTTCCAGGCATGTTTAATGCGTTGTCATATGATTGTCCTCTACAATTTTGCTACAATCTAAAGCACAGTCTTCAGTAAGAAACTTTAAAGTTTGATTCGCTAGACTTTTACCAGTATGAACTTCCAACTGAAGAAAAGTTATAAACCTTTCGACTGGTTGAAAATCGTTCGGAGAAACATGTCTTAAAATAATAGTCAATTGATCAACATGCGATACACCAGAAGTCGAATCGACTGATAAGCTAAAATACTTAGTCGAAGTAACCTCTTTTAAAATGTATGATCTGACTTTGTTATTTTTAATATATTTTCCTTTGATCTAAATTCGAAAAAGTAAGATTTCGAATTAATGAAGTGAACTATTCAATTCAAAAGCCAAAGTTACTTATCTGTTTTCGCAAAAGCACTTTGTATTTGAAACAAACTACTTTCAATTCAATTTAAATGCGTTGCTTTCAAAACGCCAACAACTGCAATTTAATGCTTTCCCATCATTTAAATATCGGACACAGTTTTTCCCTCAGTGTTCTATTCTCGAACATTTACGAAAAGGTATTTTGTAAATGATACATTCATTTATTTGTCATCCATCATTAATCATGCACTCATTCATCGTTCTAGTTGAAATTTCCGCTTGAAGGCTTCTGTTCAAAAATAATCGAAATTTTTCAAAATAAAAACAACGAGTATACATTTTGAGATAATTCTTTTTCATTATTCAATGTATTCTCCTTTCACTTCGATACACTTCTTTGCACGCTTATACAATTTGTCAAATGTCGTCGCCTTTTGAATGCGGCCAATTGAGTTTTATTTATTTGAAAAAAATTTATTTTCAGTTCTTATTATTAATGATATGTTTGTAAGAAAATTTTAGAAGTCTTTTTCATTTTTCGGGGGCCCCCTAAAATTGGGGGCCCTAGGCAACTGCCTATTCTGCCTACCTGTTAATCCAGGACTGACTTCACCAGAATCTATCAGACCTCCTTCGTACCTTAGAATTACTTACTGCATTGTATTTGAATACCACGAAATCAAAACTTTTCTGATCACTTCGAACACATTATCTGAGAAACTACCGTTTTGGTTTAATGCTGCGTGGTCTTTTGTTTTTTGTCTAACGTCCATCGTCTATCGTCTGCCGTTCGTCCTCTCCCAGCTGCCTTCGGACATCTGCCATCTGGTTATAGCTTTAGGCCAAGAACATGTTCTGCCTTTAAACATCCCTATTTGGTAAACTTTTTTGTTTTTTTTTTTTTTTGTTGTTTAGCAGCTAAGAAAAATATCATTTAAATTTAAGAAAATAAAAACTTTGAAATATCATTTTCCGCTTCCGTATGTTTTGTTTGCTTGTCTTTTTAATTGGATCTAATTATTGACTGCACAGACCAAAAATACAAAGATTTCTAAAGTATAAGGAACTTCGTTTCAAGGATAGCACTTCATAAAATCCACATCAAATTTTGCGTGAGCTTGAAGCTTGACCAAGGGTGAAAAAAAGATACTACACTATGACGAAATCAAAAGTTTTAGGAAAAATAATTATTAACGTCATTTAAACTCTTAGTCCCAATCATTGGTATCATTATACGTTACTACAAACCTTTTAAGCAAGTGTCGCTTCGAGTTTGGAAAAGTCCAGTCTTGACGTGTCTAATTAACACAACAATTAAAAATCTAGATTTCGATTAGCATATTAAATATATATTTCAATGTATATATATGTGTCACAATTATGAGACATTTGTCGTTAAATTTCTGTTTTGTATGGCTAACACTTTAATTTTTTCTATGTTTCATTTTTCTTCCAATATATTTAACATTGTTTGCATTAAAATGAATTGGTAATACGATTGGTTGATAGGTTATACATCAATGTTTTCGTTAAGTCATTAAAAATTATTTTTCGCACTCAATATATGAATATAACCTTTTGGATAGTTAATTTTGCTTTTAGAATTAAAAATTATAACTTATTTTCTTAATATTTCTTTTTTTTTTTTTTACTCAATATAACTTTTTTTTACAAAATGAAACTGTCCAGCTATAAAATGCTACTGATATCTGGTAAAATAAAGTTGTTTCAAAATTTAATTACAAAACATTCTCTTTAGGCAACAATTCGAGTCTAATAGTATTTACATTTATATTTAAGTATTTGTCATCATTTTTACTTAACATTAAGCTTTACAGATTTTTTAACAAATTTCCTAAGATTCCATATATGCCTCCTATAATACGACTTGATAAGTTTTGCAAATAATTTTAGTTCGTTTTCTTAAATTAGATCTACTTAAGTATTAAATAATAAATACATAATTATAAATTGTTCTCTAATATAATTGGTTTTATAATAATTTTTTGGCATCTGTATTCCGACATGATTTGTTTATTCAATGGAAGAATGGAATGTCTCAGATGATAAATATTGATTTTTGTATTATGATTCGTCCAAAGGTGTATATGTATATGGATAATTTATTTAGGCTTGTTCCCCCCCCCCCCCCCCCCCCCCCTCACCTTATTGCCGTTCTGTTATTTTGATATTCGTTTTGCTACTATACTTAAAGAATTAAAATCAACACACAGCCAATTACATTACTGAAATGCACGTAACAGGAATTCACTATAATTTTGGTATTGTAGCAGAGGCAAAAGCAAATTTATTCGAAATTCACGTGAATACTCATACTATTGGACATGCTTAATTTCCGTAGCGGTCTCATGTGATTTAAAATATGTAAAATGAATGTTTATTACGTTGTATGCAACTACTGTACTTTATATTGCTGATGTATAGTTTGAAGTTAAAACGTGCGATTAATATTGAAACAAGGGCCAATATTATTATAAGTATCCGTCCCTCTTACAAAAAAAAAATGTTAAAGAACGGAAACCAATCCATTAACTTTAAAACTTGACGCTTATAATTATGGAATGGTAACTTTCTCTAGTTATAAAAGGCGTTATTTTACTATTTTACTAAGCCAACCGCAGACCGTCCGTCGTACGAGTTTAAACGAATTCATTCAACACTTTTCTTTCCAGTCGAGGTTGTTACAAAAAGTAATTTAATAATCATTGATTCTATCAATTGGTTCAAGTTAGATACACCTACTAACATTAGCTGCGTTTTGGACATGAGATTATAACAACACAAAAAACAATAACGCGACATATATGTAAAATAGCTGATTTGACTATCTGGTACTATTTTTCTCAAGTTTCGTATACTGAACAAATTTGATAGGAATGAAAATGATATTTCTTCTCGATTACTATATGTCTTCCATATTGTTTTATAGTTTGTTCCTCAAAAATTTTGTTTGTTGTGTCAAATGCCACTTTGACCAAGGTTAAGATAGACAATTCTAAGTGTTTAAGTTAAATGAATATGTTTCTAAACCACAGCCAAATGGTCTTTGTCGCCCGGCAGCAACTCCCCTACTCCGCAGATATATGTGTGGAATAGGTTTCATGTAAATGTAAATGTAAAATGTTTCTAAACTACAGTTTGGAGTTGGACAACATTCTAAAAACTGTTTAAAGTAAGACATAGACAGCCTTTAGAATGGCATCTTGATTAGTCTAACGAACATTTTGTTTGTTTTCTAAAAATTTTTCAAAATATTTTTGCGTGGAGTAACTGAGTAAGGCTACGAATTACTAACAGAGTATCTGCACCAGGCTGTAATCAAGCTTAAATTTTTCCTCTATTTTGTTAAATGTTGGCCTACATGATAAAAACTGTTGCTTGTTACTGACATTTTAGAGAAGCTTTCTTTTTCTATACAGGATGAATATTTGAGAAAAACCTCAACTGCTTTTTATAAAGCACTATCGTATTTGATGCTACTATTTGGGGGGTCAAATCCCGTGTTCTTTCTACTAAAATTAGCTTGTTTTCAACTCACAGTAATTACAAGTGTAAAAACATAACTTTTTACCAAAATTTAAAGTGATGACAAGCGTCTTGACTTAAAATTTTACGTAATTCCACCTTGATTTTGAACGCGGTACGTGGATTTACATAATTGCAATTTTAGAATCGTCCTTTTCAATAAATGAAAAAAATCACAGAAACATGATACAAGATAAATGAGAAGACCGATCAGTCACACACTTTTAAATAAATCAAGTTACTTCGGTCAAGTACACTAATCGCAAAAATTAAAAGATACTTTGTAAGTACAATTCTCTCTGAGTTATCCCTTGTTGAAAATCACCCTAAACTTTCGAATTTTTTTAGTATATGTACCTATCCTTTAATTTTTGCGAGTAATGTATCTATATAAAAAGTGACACATGAAAAATACAAAACTCTTAACATAACATATTATGCGACTTCTCAAGTTATTATTAAACTTGTCAATATCAGCTGCTGATAAATTAACATTTTCTTTTTACATAGTTTGCTCTCTTCGGCATGGCTCTGCAAGCAAATATTATTAAAACATTATCAAAAAAAAAGGCTTACATGAAAGTTCAATAATGATATGTTCTCAAGGGGATATGTGTGGAAAAGTTTATATGTATTTTTAAAATCATAAATAAATCAGGCCAGGGTCTGAAAAACAAAAAAAAAGTGTGATTGAGAAAATCATGTATTATTAATATTTTACGAATTCATTTTTTTGTTAAAAGCTTGACTATGCTTACAAATTAATATTCCTCACAGTAGGTACTTAAATATTTTTGTGGGTAATTGTCAGAAATTCTAATATAAAATCTAAGAGGAAATCCTTGAAATCATTGTTGTTCATATTTCAGGAGCTATTGGTATGTACATAAAGCTTTTAACTTAAGACTCTCGAACTTCAAGAAGACCAATTAAGCAAACTTCTGCTAATTTTTGGAATTTAGAGTAAACATAACAATAAAACATTATAAGCTTAGAAGTATACAGAAATTTTTAACATTTTACAACTGAAGCCGGATAAATAGCACAACCGTTCCTCCAAATAGGCAGTAATACGTTTTTTTAAGGAAACTATTGTAAAGTGTTGATACACCTGAAAAAATTAAAGAAAAATAAATAATTTTTTTTAGCTTAAGTTGACATTTTTTGTGTAAAATACAAGTATAATAATTTGCGCTCACAGTGACAGTCATCAGTTCAGTTGAATTCAGTTGTCCCTTCTGTTAACAAAGACGAGGTATTTAAACGTGCGTCAGTCTGGTGCACAGTTCAGCTTTCGTTTTACTTGTGAGCAGACGAAAGTCAGATTACTAAAAGCCCTTCAAGACAATCATTTCAGTTTCAGTTTCAGTTGAGCTATCAGTCAAGCTTTCAGTTTACCTGATGTAACTATGCAACAACTGAAGCGTTTCACTGAAACTATAACTGAAATTGAGACTGATGGAGTTCCCATAAGTTGTCAATTTAGTTATTCAGTTAAACTGACTTTCGGCCGCTCACAAGTAAAATGAAAGCTCAACTGAAAATCTAAATAAACTATCTTTTATAACTGCACTGACTATTGAACTGATGACTGAACTGGTGGTCTAGAATTTTCAAAAAATCGATTTTTTTTTATTTTAATTTTTTTAAAGTATAGAGCCTTAAAAATATTCTGTTAAAATTTGATGACGACATTCCGAGTATTTCAGGATCAACAGCCAATTAAGAGATCAGGTAATATTAGAAGAACCGTTAAGACGGGTTCTATTGTTCGCTAGTTGCAGCTGCTGCTACAAATAGTTTTTGTTATTATACAGGGTGTTCCGTAATTCGTGGAACATACTTTGGGATGTGATTCTTGGTCATATTCTAAGTAAAAAATTATAATACAGTAAAATCCGTTTCTCATTTTGACAATTTAAAAAAAGACTAACTTTGGTGTACCCTGACCTGTTTTAGTCTAATTCTCTGTCAATACTGATGGTATAGACCTAATTTAAGACTTAATTTTTTGTAGAAATAATAATCTTTATTAGCTCTTATAGGCTTAGGGTTGTCAGATTTTCAATTTTAAATGGTGCTCAAATTTTCTTCTACAAGGAAATTTTTGACTTTGAGGTAATTTTTTTTTCAGAAAATGCCTGTTAAACATAGTGTCTCTTTTTTTTGTAACAGATGAACAAAACAATCATAAAAAACTCACTAATAAGTGCACTCAAATAGATACCAATACATTTTATGATACTTGAAAAAATACAAAATGGGTAAAATTTAAAAAAAGGGTTTTAGCTTTGAGGTTTGTTTGAATAAAACAAAATATGAGTACTTTTAGTAGTTTTTTATGTATTTTACACAAATAAAATTATAACAAGTGCTGTGCAAGTGGAAATTCCAAAAACATTTTGAGAAGGAAGTCGTCTGCTAGGATAAAGTTCCCGCTGTGCCCTTCTTGAATTTCCATTGCAAAACCCATAAACGAATAAAATGTCTGCGTATTCTTCTTTCGTGAATGAAGGCATTTCAAAAAGCTTTCTGATCAAACTACAATCGTGACTTAATTAGATAAACTGATGAACAAATTTGTTTTCTTATTCTTTTATACGACTTATTTACCTATTAAACATTCATACCCCACACTTAAAAGAAACACCCACAATGAAATCCAAAAACAGGCTCTGGCATGCATTCAAAACGAAGGAGGGCACTTTGAGCACTTGTTATAATTGTATTTGTATAAGTGATGTCAAAGTTGAGAAACGGACTTTACTGTATAACTATTTTTTTCCTAGAATATGACCAAGAATCACATCCCAAAGTATGTAACACAAATTACGGAACACCCTGTATAGTGTATAAAAATGATGACAGAAACGATCAAAATTTCAGTCAAGTTAGACTTTTTTATTAGAATGAAGTTTGTAACGTTTCCTCATGTTTAGTTAAAAAATATTCGTAATGACAGTGCTATTATAATGAAAATGAAAAAATTTCTATTGATTGAACTTTTGTTTGTTGCCGAAATTCGTACAACGTGTAAGTAATTGAGTTTCAGTTTCAAGCTTTAAGTTTGAGGGAATGACTTAGAATTGTATGTAAAATGAGAAGATCTTCATTGTACTTTGCCACTTGGATTAAATAAATCTCATTCATTGGATTTATTTCTATTTGACATTTGACATCCAACCGGAACATTTGCGAAACCATTCCAACAAATATTCAAGTGTGATTTAGGCCTAAGACCCCAGAGTTCTTTGGAGATAATTCAGATCATTTCTATACAGACGGTGTAAAGACAAAAAAAGGGAAGGGTTGTGGAGAGTGTACTCCGATATACTACTAAAGGTAAGCCCCTCATTTCATCTTCCAAGTTACTATGGCGTGTTACAAGCGGAAGTTGTTTCAATCAAAGAGGTTCTATCATGCGGCTTAAAGGAAGCTTCATATACTAAGTGAACATGCATGTCTTTTTAGACTTTCAAGCTGCTCTCAGAACACTCTGCACTAATCATCCTCAACTTTAGACTTACCGAACTCAACCAGCAGATCGAACATTAACAAACATCATCGGGTGGATAAATATCACCACTTGTCTAGTTACAAAACAGATTTACCCAAAACGGGTCACCTATGTTTGGGCAGAAGACGTTTGCCATTTTCTTGTTTCGCCGTGGTTGTTTCGACTTTTTGTTTGTTTTGCAAACCCTTTTTGGGTTCTTCCAACGTTAGAATGCTACACTGTCTCTGAGTAACATAAACTTTAATTCATCCCCATATTCCTACGGGAACGGGAGTGCTTACTTCTTATATAATAAGTGCAAAAGTAGCTCTGTCTGTTCGTCTTTCTATGGTACTATCTCCCGCCCAAGCTACAGAACCGTTTTAAATGAAATTTTATACAGAGATGATCTAGAACCAGAAGAAAAACATAGGCTACATAAATTTAATTCGAATATTCCCACGGGAACCGGTCCTCACTAATATTATAAATGCCTTCGCCTTTCTATGTTACCATCTCCCGCCGAAGCTAATGAAAAGTTTCAAGTGAAATTTTGTACAGAGATAGTCAAGAACTTAAGGAAGAACATAGATTTTATATTTTATCTCTATATTCCCACGAGAAAATTTTTTCTGCTCCCGAGTGAAGTGTTTAGTTTTAAAAGCTAAAAAAATCAGTTTGTTATTGTAGTTAGGTTAAGCATACAATTTGTTAAGAGTACAAAAAGAGCTTGACAGGATTCAATACAGATAACGTTAACCAATAATCTGAAACTGTTGTGAGCTTTAATTTTTACGTGACCGATTCTACTGGTGAATAACAAGCGTAAATCAGACATTTTGGAAAACTGTGACCCCTTTCAGAAGACAAGGTTCATACCGTCGTTGAAAATGAAGAAAAACAAATAAAAAAAAAGTAGGCGGGTACAGTCAGTGAAACACATTTAAAATAATTGATTATTCACCATCAAACGGAAAAAAGCTTAAAAAATTACATACCTTTTGAAGAGTGCCCATACTCTTTCGGTGGATTTTCTGTATAAAACATACTCTTTCCTATCGCAAGTGACCCTTTTCGATCAATTGAACCTCCAGATGCTGCTGATGATAAACTGGATCCAGACGTCATTGAACCACCACTCCCTCCTGGACCTCCTGGACTGCCAAGTAAATCTGATTTCATTGGAAAAACCTCCGGTTGTATAAGTTTAGGTGTCTCATTTCGATGAGGAATTATATTATCTGAATAAAGACATAAAAAAGGAAATCAAATAAAGATTAATGGTGTATTTCTCAGTTTTGAATACAAATTCACCACTTTATTAAATCTACATATTGGAAAGTTTAGGGTAAAGATATGAAAAAAGAAGATAATTTATTTCGTTCAACCGCAATCAATTTTCATCAATAAGTAATGTCTTCATGACTGTGTGTCTCCACCAGCAGTACCCAACTTTAAAGCAATTGAGAAACAATAGTAGCAAGAGTTACCTCTTTTGATCATTTTCCACAAAAAAGTTCAATCAAATCCCTAAATCCCTGACAATGGAGAAATTAAGAAAAGGGAATTGACTGACAGATGACCAACCATGCTATTGACCAAACAAAAAAGCTTGAGACTAAGAGTTTTCAGGTTACCAAACTCAGATTTAATTCATACAATTCCTTTTTTGGCGAACTTAAAATAAGGTTTATGTTCTACTGCCATAATTTCCTCAAGATTTGTTTGTAAATTGCAACTTTTATTTGGAGAATCCTATTCTATTCAACTTAATTCAAATCTGTATTTAAATTTTTAGATAATATAAACCAAAAGAGTTTTCAAATCATGTATCACGTACCTACAATTTTATTTTCACTGGTTTTAGTACCGAAATTATTATTGAATCAAACAAAATTCTATTGTATTAGTCGCAAGTGAAAAGATCATTCTATTCAAGTTTCAGAAATATTGTCTTACGGTTGTGGAATTATTGCCATGCAACTGTCAGGGCTTCATATAAATTGAATCATATCAAGCCTCATAAAGAAACCATCAAGAAATACAAACAAAAACAGTTTTTTTTTCAAAAAAAAAAAAAAAAACCATACTTTTGATACCCTAAGAAGGTTAATGCGTATAAATTGCTCGTACAAAAACTAAGACAAAAATTTGCAAAGCCAAGTTTTTAGTGAAAATAAATAATAATATCATACGACATTTCTGTGAAAGAAAAGGCAAAATAAAGTGAAATACGCCCGCCTCTGTAATAGTTAGCGAGATACTTGAAACTAACTTTCCAAGAAAATGTACAATTAAATGTTCTGGTCAATACTTTGAAGTTTTCAATTATTATTTAAACTAGCATCGGTTGGTCTAAGGCAGTAAGAACTCTTCAACTACGCAAAATTAAAATACTCCATTTGGCAACCATGGTAATTGAATGTACAAAGGTGACTAAGAGATTGAAATCATTTGCTGAAAGACTTTTGTTCACCATTAAATTTTCCGAAAATTCATATATGTGTCTTGTGTGTCTACCCTTACGATGCGATGGCCAGAATGTTTAAGGGATTTCGCAATAATCATTGGTATGAGTGAAAACGAATTCACTATTTTTGGGTTAAATGTAAAAGTTGGCTTCATAAGAGTATAGCTTGTACTGCAGTGGACAGCAACAGCAATTGAGAAAAAAGGTCATAAGCTGGAACAATGGGTATCCTTAGACCAGACCTGGCTCTTATTTTACGATTTGTCTCAGGACTCATGCTTTCTCTTGGTTTTTAAGGTCTGTTCCATTGCGGTTGAAAAGAATTATTGCAGCGAGGGGCAAGGTACCAACTCACATTTATGCTATCCTCGTGCAAGGATTACTGGGTATGTACAAAAAAGAATTTTCATCGTTTCAATCCCCAACTCCAGTGCCCAAGAGGAACTATTTCATTTTACGAAATGATGTGATTTGTATCTAAAATGTTGAGGGTTACATACACACCATAGACATTTGTCATTATGAATGCCCGTTATTATGTCTCGGAAAAGAACTAAGAACTACTATAGCTTTCTGAACTAAGCTTGTATATTCTATGTATGAACGTATAAATTTATGTGTCTTACATACATAGATAAACTTGCATGGTTAGCTATTAACTTACTCTCTTTTGGCTCAACAACTGCATGTGTTACTTGCTTCGATGGCGACGATGGCAGTGGAATTTCTGAAAGAAGAAAACACCCACACAAAAAATAGGATAAAATTATACACATAACATATATTTTATGAGAAGTCTTAAGGGTGTTGGTGGATGGAAAGGTATTTCATTGTTATAATTCTTTAAAAATGCTGTGTAAAATGTTAGAGCAAAAACATGAAAAACAAGCAAGTTAAACAAAAAATATGTGCTGAAAGAGCTTAAGGAATTAGTTTTAGCAATGAAAAAGTATGAATGTAGGTAAAGAGGAGAGGAGGGTTCGAATTTTGCTATATGAATACATCTGACAGAAAACCATAATCGACGGATTTAAACGTAATCTTTTGAAGTATTTTATTTTGGCGTAGTATGTGGTGAAGTGCGACTTGTATACAAAAGTGTTTTATTCGAAATGGTGGAAAAGGTTATGTTGGTATAGATGCTTTCCGCAAAGAACTAAGACGCATTCCTTTTTGCAGCAAAATTACTTTTTCTGGTGGCTTATGGGTTCATACCCTTCTCACACTTTGTGGCTTGAACGTGCTAAGATAAAGAAAGTTGTTAGCTTAGCTTAGTGGAATGCATTTTTATATTAATGACGTCTACAAATTTTCCTTGTGAAAAGTAGAAGAACAAAGGTAGGTACACATATTCGTCTCAATGTATACTGTAACTGTATAGCCAGCAACTCAAATTGTACAACAAAACGTAAAAAAAACTTACCTCTCAATACATCGTATGTGACTTCTTTGACAAAGTTAAGTTAATTTTGATAAATTTTTTTTTTTTTTTATTACTTTTATTTTTTCTTAATATGGTTTTACAATAGTATCTGCGAAGCCTAAGCTTGTCTGCAGAAGAATAATTTTCAATTATATTACAATAAAAGCAATCAAAGTTTACGTTTTATATAAATTACAATTGTAAATTTTCAATTTTTTTCAAAAATATAAGTATGTTAATTTGTACAATTTAGGAAAAATTTTTTTAGTTCTTTTTTTAAAGTTTTGAATCATTACAATTTCTCTGGGTAGTCCATTGATTATTATTATTGGTACAGTGTGTTGAAGTTTGCGTCTTCCGTAGTTGTTGTATTTTCTTGGTAACTGGAACAATCCTTGTGCACGTCTTCTGGTGTTGAGTTGGTGTTGAATTGGTTGTTTAAATCGGTTGTCATCAAAGTATTCTATTATGGTCGTCATCTTGAAAATATCTTCAACTTGTAGTGGTTTAAAAAGTGTTTCATATGTTGGATTTTACAGCTGCATTTTGGAGTTTTTGAATTTTCGTTATGTGGGTCTTAGCTGCATTACCCCAAGCAAGTATACCATATCGTATCCTTGATTCCATCAATGAGTAATAAACTAGTTTTAAAACATCGTGGTTAGTGTGGTATTTTAGATGTGATAGAGCAAACATCGCTTTCTTTAGGTCCATCCTCAATTTGTCTATGTTTTTATCCCATACAAAGTGACTGTCTATTACTACTCCCAGATACTTGTAGCTGCTAACTTATTCTATGCATTCTGTTCACACGAATCTAGTGTAAACACTGCCACTCCCCAGCGTAATCAAAAACTAGGGTTTGGTACCACATATAGTTCGCCCTCTTAACTTTATTATTATATGTACAAATCTAGTACTGTTTGCTTCAAAAGTAGTTCGTCGCATAGCGACGTCTTGTCATTATAACTTCAACCACCATCGAGAAAACATTCATTTTAATTTTTACTTGGGCCATCTGCCATCTTTTTTTTTCAAAATTAAAAAACTTTTACCTTTCGGCATAAATTATACATATATATTTACCAAACTATAACGAACAAAAGGCAAAATAAAGTAAAACAAAAGAAATAAAGAAAAAATAAAAGAAAACCAAACAAAAAGGTGCATTTTCCTGATGTCAAGTTGGCGTCAAGTTTTGGATTCCAAGTCGAGCAGGTTGGCGTAAGTTTTCTTGGAGCTCATCAGCGTAAGTGGTAGTGTGAAATAACATTTGTGGTCATCTTATCATTTGGTCCTTCGAGCCGGATTGTCACGCCATTGACAAGACAACGCTGCGCAAAAGTTTTTGGCTCCAGACCACGCGCTCACCTTGCGATCCAGACCGCGCTATTTGCCTGGTGCTCCAGACCACGCGCACAATTTTTGCGCTCAAAACCACGCTGTGCAAAAGTTTTTGGCTCCAGACCACGCGCTCACTTTGCATCGCCAAACCACGCTATTTGCCTGGCGCTTCAGACCACTCGCACAATTTTTGCGCTCAAAACCACGCTGCGCACAAATTTTTGCGATCCAGACCACGCTATTTGCCTGGTGCTCCAGACCACGCGCACACATTGCGATCGAGACCACGCCAGCCTTTCACCACGCGCTCCTGACACGCGGCGCATAATTTTGCCTGGCGCTTCAGACCAAGCTGCAAAAAAGGAGGGCACAATCTTTGCCTGCAACGCTGTGGAATAGTGCCACGTGGAAGTGTGCCCATCGTCATCGTGGGACCAGCCTGAAGCGGAGTTCCTGTTATTTTGCATCCTAACTGCTATTGTAAAGGGTAAGTGAACATTTTTTAATTGGCAATTTTTTTTAAAATACATTTTTTTAAAATACATTTCAATCTCTTTGTGTTGCACTTTGACCGTCAAACGCGTCATTCCGTTTTCTTTTATATATATATCGGTATATATATATTTCGTTTTGGTTGAAGCGGTTCTTGAGATATTCATCTTTCCAACTCAGTAGTTTGATTTTTCATTCATTTTTTGAAATTTTTAAGCAACTTCAATAAACGCGATTTGGTTGTGTTCCCCGGCTTTTTTTTTGGTTTTATAGGAAATTTTAATAGACTGTCTTCCTCTTTGAAGGAGTCTGCGTTTTTATCGCGTGGTAATTTTTTCTTTCGTTCGTGCAGCACACATCGTTCATAACGGTGTATCCAAGCCGGGGTGGTTGGCCCCCAGTAGAATCTATCAAGCCTTTTGAAGATTCTTGCGCTTAAAAATTTTTAACCTTTTTTTTTTAAATTTTTAGAATCGTTCAAGCTTTTGAAGATTCTTGCGCTTTAAAATTTTAACCTTTTTTGAAATTTTTAGAATCTTTCAAGCCTTTTGAAGATTCTTGCGCTTTAAATCTTGATCTTTTGACTCTTTTGAAATTTTTTCTCACGGTCATGCCGCACACACCGTTAGTAACGGTGTATCCAAGCCGGGGTGGTTGGCCCCCAGTAGAATCTATCAAGCCTGTTGAAGATTCTTGTGCTTCAAATTTTGATTTCTTTGAAATTTTTAAATTTAAAATTTTTACTTTGGAAATTGTTTTTTCTCGTTCGTGCCACATACACCGTTCGTAACGGTTTATCCAAGCCGGGGTGGTTGGCCCCCAGTAGAATCCTTCAAGCCTGTTGAAGATTCTTGTGCTTCAAATTTTGATTTCTTTGAAATTTTTAAATTTAAAATTTTTACTTTGGAAATTGTTTCTCTCGTTCGTGCCACATACACCGTTCGTAACGGTTTATCCAAGCCGGGGTGGTTGGCCCCCTGTAGAATCCTTCAAGCCTTTTGAAGATTCTTGTGCTTCAAAATTTTGATTTCGTTGAAATTTTTAAATCTAATCCTTTTTTGAGAGTCTGCGTTGTCACGAGTTTTAAATTTTCTTGGTTTCGTGTCGCTTCCTTGTCATTTATACAATCGTAGAAGATCTTTCTGTGATGGCTTTGATGGAAGACTTCATTTTCGCGACTGATCAATTGGTCAAGTTTCACCAAGCGGCGAAGAGGATCCGGTCAGAAAGTCAGAATTAAGAGAACGGTGGCTCGCAGTCAGAGAAGCGTATGCGCTATGCATAAAATTCAGGCCAAAGACAAGAGAAGCCGCCTTAGACATGGAAGCCATAGAAACCAAGTACAAACTGTGCAACGAAAATTATGTGGCATGCTCAGCCTTTCTCCTCGACCACGAAGCACGATTGAAACCTGAGGGTACTGGCAAAAATTCGATATCTGAACAAACATTCGCTCCTCGCCACCTCAAATTACCTCCATGTGAGACGGAGGTATTCAAGGGGGATTATATTTCCTGGCCGGTTTTCCGAGATATGTTTGAGGCAGTCTACATTAAACACCCCCAGTTGGGTGAAGTAGAAAAACTCTTCCACCTTAGAGCCAAAACCAAAGACGAGGCTTATCGGATTGTCAGCCAATTTCCGCTAACCAATGCCAGCTTTTCACTAGCCTGGGAAGCGTTGCGGGCTACGTATGAAAATACTCAAATCTTAGTCAACAATCAGGTAAAAAATATCTTTAACTTGCCAACAGTACATGAAGAGTCGGCCAAATTGATCCGCGCCCTTCAGAGTACTGTAAATGATTCGGTATCAACGTTGCAAGCGCATAAGGTTATAACACAAAACTGGGATCCGATTCTCGTCTTTGCGTGTTCAAGTAGACTGCCCAAAACTACCTTGACTCTTTGGGAACAATCCCTGGAAGAAAGGTTCCAACCTGGCAGCAATTAGACTCGTTCTTGACGTCACGCTTTCAGGTGTTGGAGTCCATTTCCGACACCACTTCGTCAAAAGGCACAGGGCTTCATAAACTTCCAAAAAAGGATACGAATGTTCGAAACAACATTAGAGTCAACACATACCTTGCCAAAACAGGGGGGGGGGGGGGGGGGGGGAATGCAAGATCTGTGCGGCTGCGCACTCCATTTATGAGTGTGCCAAATTTTCGGCAATGTCGATCCCAACGAGAATCCAAACGGTACGGCAGCACAAACTGTGCAACAACTGTTTAAGCGCGAGTCATGCAAAGGTCGCTTGTACGAGCAAATATTCTTGTAGCCACTGCAAAAAACGGCATCACTCACTGTTGCACCTCAACGCTAACGAAAACGGAAATAAAATACAGTCCACTAATCTCCCTAGTGCAACAACAGCTCCTCAAATATCGGCGTCGTCACTTCCATTCGTGCCTCAAGCGTCGTTTCAAAACTTTCATGTCGGTGCTCCCAAGAAAATATTGCTTGCAACGGCACTAGTTTGCATTGTTGGCAAAGAATCCAAACACATAGTTCGCGCTCTTATCGACCCTGGTTCCGAAATCTCCTTTATCTCAGAGGCAGTACAAAAGCGTTTGAACTTGCCCGTAACGGATAAGAATACAACCATTTCCGGAATCAGTGGTAATCTAGCCATAACGTCGAAGAAACTCTGTGCGTTTGCAATGCTTAGATGAAGCCCAGATCACCATTTCTGCCCAGGCAATTGTGCTTCGATCATTGACGAACAATCTGCCAAGTTCATCGTTTAGTATCATCGATCCTAACCTTTGTGGCGGCCTCAAACTGGCTGATCCCACGTTTAATAAATCGTCCCAGGTCGATCTGCTGATCGGTGCGGATTTATACCCATCGATCATAAGGAACGGTCTCCAACTTATAGCAGATTCCCTCGTGGCTCAGAACACAATGTTCGGCTGGGTACTGTCCGGACCAGTTCCGGAGTCGTTCCAATCGTTCAATACATTCGTAGTATCGAACAGTTCGAGTACTTCCAATCTGGATACTCAGCTACGAAAATTTTGGGAGCTCGAGGAACTGCCGTCCACAGTCATTCGGTCAACAGAAGACTGCTACTGTGACGAACTTTATAAAAACACAACTTCGAGACGTTCGGATGGGAGGTATGTTGTTCGTCTGCCGTTCAAGGCACAATCGTCAAAGGGCAAGTTAGGCTTCTCTAGGCACATCGCACTAAGGCAGTTCTCTAGAGTCGAAAGATCGTTAGCCATGAAGGCGGAGCTCAAGTCTCAATATTCAAGCGTTATTTCGGAATACCTCGCCCTCGGCCATATGCGGAAGGCGCCTCCGGTCGAAAAGATTTCCAGAGGTCAAGTAAACTCGTTCTATCTGCCACATCATGCGGTCATAAAGCCTGAAAGCACGACCACCAAAGTGAGGGTTGTTTTTAATGCGTCTCAATCGTCGTCGAATGGGGTAAGTTTAAACGATTTGTTGTATCCAGGGCCCATATTGCAGCAAGATTTACCATCACTCATTCTCCGCTGGAGATTTTATAAATTTGTCTTTAATGCGGACATTGAAAAAATGTACCGCCAAATCTTGGTCGACCCTAGAGATACTCCATTTCAACGAATCCTCTTCCGCAGTTCGCCAGAGTCCGAAATCGAAGACTTTGAACTTCAAACCGTCACGTTTGATGTAAATTGTGCTCCATATTTGGCCATCCGCACCCTCTTGCAGCTGGCAAAAGAAGGAAGAACCATGTACCCCCTCGCGTCTAGAATCATACAATTGGAGTTCTATGTCGACGATGTTCTGTCTGGTGGGCATTCTCTCTGTTCGGCTAAACAGGCACAAATCGAGCTTAGGTTAGGTTAGGTAAAATGGGCTGACGGTTGATCTTATTACCGTCACACTTAGATCAATGTAGATCCTTTGTGATACCCTGGCGTATTGTAACGTCCTAGAAACCTATGATTTTATGTCTGTTCAGTATTTAGCCATTTTGTGGCCTTGGTGAAGTTTAACAGGCTGCTTTTTGGAGCGCCTGATAGTTCTTCTAGTTCATTTAGAAAGTAATTTCCTAGAAACTTTTTCCTGGTATGGCAGAGTGCTGGGCATTGACAAAGGAAGTGACTAGTGTCTTCATGTTCATCTTCGTCATTGCATCCTCTGCATATGTCATCGGTGCAAAGACCCATTTTCTTTTTGTGATAACCTAGTAGGTTATGTCCAGTTATGATACTGATAAGCATTCGCAATGAGGGTCTATTCAATGATAGCAGCTTTTCAGATTCTTTTTTATTGTATTTCGGCCATAGTTTCCTGGAAGTAACACAGGAATCTAGGCATTCCCATCTTTCATTGGATTTTAGCATTATTTTGTTACCAATGATTTGTTTCATTTCACATGGTGGAATCCTGATTGATTTATCAATGAGAGAAGGGTCAAGTGTTGATCCTTTTCTCGCTAGTTCGTCCGCTTTTTCGTTTCCCGGTATACCACTATGACCGGGAACCCAGCAGAGTCTAACGTTATGCTGCGTGCCAAGAACCCTTAGCTCTTCGCGACAGCAAGAAACAAGCTTTGATTTGATAAGAGTGGCAGAAATCGCTTTTATTGCTGCTTGGCTATCAACAAATCGAGCTTATAACGTTGCTTAACTCAGCTGGGTTTCCACTACGTAAGTGGACAGCAAATTCGTCCAGCTTACTTAACCATTTGCCACCAGAACATGTGCTGAACGAAAGTTTCCTGAAGCTCGATGCTGACAGCACCACAAAAACACTAGGGGTACGATGGAATGCCAAAGGAGACAATTTTTACATCACAACACAACGCATTCCACTGTCGACAAATCCGACCAAAAGAGAGGTCTTCTCTCAAATTGCTCGTCTTTTCGATCCTGCGGGGTGGTTGATGCAACGCATTTGGGCTGAGCACACTGAGTGGGACGAGCGTATCAGCCCTGAATCATTTGCCACTTGGAAACAGTTTGCAGAGTCATTACCTGAAATACAGGTTATAGAAATCCCACGTTGGGTTGAATACTCCCCCACTGTGGAGATTCAGTTTCATGGCTTCTGTGACTCTTCCGAGAAAGCATATGCGGCAGCGCTTTATATACGCGCAAGTCACCCTAAAGGAGAAGCATCCTCCTACTTGATGTGTGCGAAGTCCAAAGTTGCCCCTCTAAAGACGGTCTCTTTACCGCGTCTTGAGCTGTGTGGAGCACTTTTGCTTTCAAAAATGATCAAATTCTACTTACCCAATTTTCCAGTTCAGACATATCAAATCTTTCTATGGACAGACTCATCCATAGTCTTGGCCTGGCTCAAAAAACCTCCGTGCGTTTGGAAAACCTTTGTTGCAAACCGTACCAGTGAAATACAGGACAATGTCGGCAACGCAGTATGGAAGCACGTTAGATCTGCCGAAAATCCCGCGGACTTGGCCACTCGAGGTGTATTGCCCTCCGATCTGAAGCAGAATCGTATGTGGTGGCGGGGCCCATCATGGCTCTGTGAACCAGCCTCTCAATGGCCGGTGGCATTACCAGAAGCTCCACGTACTGAAGATCTCGAACAGAAAGAGGTTTCCTCGTTAGTGGTACAGCCAAATTTTCAGAGTCCTCTAGTGGGACTAACAGGCATTTCTCTCGACGACTCCGAACAAAACCCCAACGCATTGGTAGTTCAACAAGAACCGGAAGATTTTCTTGACCGTTTTTCGACGTTATCCCGCGCTATGCGCGTATTGTGCTATGTTTTTTGCTTCTTCGGGTCAGTCTCAAAGCAACAGCCCAGCAAATACAAGTCTCGTGACATCTCGCAACCAGAAATGGAGTTTGTGAAAAGTCGTCTAATCCGAAGCTCATTTTTCGACAGAATATTCTCTGCTTGCAGCTGGCAAGCCAGTGTCAACGAAAAGTTCTATTTTGTCCTTTAATCCATTTTTGGATTCAAACAAGCTTCTTAGAGCCAATGGGCGACTTTCGAACTCAGACATTTCGTACAATGAACGTCATCCTATAATACTACCATTTAAATCCCGTTTTGCGTGTCTCCTGGTTCAATTCATTCATGAGATTTCAATGCACGGTGGCAACTCTTTAATGGTGCAACTAACGAGACAATGTTTCTGGGTGCCAAAACTCCAAATTCTGGTTAAGTCTTGCATTCGTCGCTGCACCATATGCGCGACCAACAAAAAGGACTTAAGCAAGCAGATGATGGCAGCCCTACCGCCCGAAAGAGTTACATTTTCGCCACCGTTCACATTCACTGGAATCGACTTCGCGGGTCCCTTCACAATCAAGAGTTTCAATGCACGAAATTGTCGTATGACCAAAGGGTATGCATGCGTGTTTGTCTGCTTTTCCACCAAGGCAATTCACCTCGAAGCTGCAAGTGATTTGTCATCTGAAGCGTTCCTCGCGGCCTTTGCCCGGTTCACATCAAGACGAGGCTTACCTAAAGAAGTGTTTTCCGACAATGGAACGAACTTTACAGGTGCCGATGCAATTTTACGCAAGGAGTTTAAGAAGTTTGTAAACACCATTCCCAAAGAAACGAGCCTTAAGTATGGCGTTCAGGGTTTGAAATGGAATTTTATTCCACCCGGGGAACCTCACATGGGAGGTCTATGGGAAGCCGGCGTTAAAAGTTTCAAAAGCCATTTAAGAGGGCTGGGGACCAAGGCCAAGTTTACGTTCGAAGAATTTGCAACGGTTTTAGCACGTATCGAAGCATGTTTGAACTCGCGTCCAATATCGTCCATGTCCACAGATCCTTCTGATCTGTTGGCATTGACGCCGGGGCATTTTTTACGCGGCGGTCCGCTTTTATCTTTTCCGGAACCGAATCTGGCCGATGCAAATTTATCGCTAATCAATCGGTGGGAAAAAGTAAAATGCCTCCAACAACAGTTCTGCCACAGATGGAAAGATGAATATCTCAAGGAACTACATCAACGACACAAATGGAAAACACCTCAAACCAACATTAAAGTTGATGATTTGGTCGTCATTAAAAACGAAAATCTGCCATCCACCGAATGGCGTCTAGGCCGAGTTATAAATATACACCCGGGTTCCGATGGTCGAGTCAGAGTTGCAACACTAAAGACCCAAAACGGAGAAATAGTCCGCCCCATAGTAAAACTGTGCCTATTGCCTATTAACTAAATTGCCAATTAATCAATTTTCACTTACTTTAATTTCAGTACCCTCTTTTGTTTGGCGTATCTCGCCAAGGGGGGCGGTAATGTTCACACGAATCTAGTGTAAACACTGCCACTCCCCAGCGTAATCAAAAACTAGGGTTTGGTACCACATATAGTTCGCCCTCTTAACTTTATTATTATATGTACAAATCTAGTACTGTTTGCTTCAAAAGTAGTTCGTCGCATAGCGACGTCTTGTCATTATAACTTCAACCACCATCGAGAAAACATTCATTTTAATTTTTACTTGGGCCATCTGCCATCTTTTTTTTCAAAATTAAAAAACTTTTACCTTTCGGCATAAATTATACATATATATTTACCAAACTATAACGAACAAAAGGCAAAATAAAGTAAAACAAAAGAAACAACAATCCTACGTGAAATAAAGAAAAAATAAAAGAAAACCAAACAAAAAGGTGCATTTTCCTGATGTCAAGTTGGCGTCAAGTTTTGGATTCCAAGTCGAGCAGGTTGGCGTAAGTTTTCTTGGAGCTCATCAGCGTAAGTGGTAGTGTGAAATAACATTTGTGGTCATCTTATCACATTCCTTTGCGTTTTGGGGCAGTCATCGTTTTGTAAATAAACCCGTTGATTTGTCGTCTTGAAATGCGGACTTCTGATGTGCATCATTTTCGTTTTTGACGCATTCATTACCAAGCCGTTGTCGTGACACCATCTAACTGCCAAGTTGAATTCTTCTTGAATTATTTTAGTTGCCGTAGCAAGAGAACTATGGCGAACGACAATAGCCGTATCATCAGCAAAGCGAAGGGAATACTCTGTTTGAAAAGTCGTAGCAATTCGTTAGTGTATAGCACAAACAAAATTGGGCCCAGTTTGGATCCCTGCGGAACTCCATATCTCATCACTTTTTTCTCACTCACTGCATCTTTGATTTTAACACAAAATGTTCTGTTTTGAAGATACTCTGTCAGCCAATCAGCCATAGATTCACGAATTCCAATTCTTCTTAAAGCTTCAATAAGATTTGAGTGATTTAAAGTGTCGAATGCCTTACTGAAGTCCATGAAGATTACTAATACGTGATGCCTCTTATCTAAACTTTCGTTGACACAATTTGCAAACTCACCAAGCAACTTTCCTGTATTTTTACCTTTCTGAAAACCGTACTGGCTTCTATGAATAAGTGCATGTTTGTCAACAAAACCTTGCAACCTGTTGGCGATCACTCCCTCCAAACATTTTTCAATAACAGGAAGAATTGATATAGGCCTATAGTTATTCAGTTGGTCCTTTGTTCCTCCTTTGTAAATCGGCCTTACAACTGCTGTTTTTAAGGTAGATGGAATTTTTGACTGAGTTATACTCAAATTAATTAATTTACATAGAATAGGAGCAAAGACATCCTTATAGCTTTTTATATCAGCTGCTCTGATTCCATCAAATCCTGGAGCCTTATTTTCTCCAAGTGTATTTAGAATGCTTTTAATCTCAGTGACGTTAGTTGCATATGAAAATATTGAACTTTCGACTGTGTCATTGATGTTGTTTGACGTTTTTATATTGCATTTATGAATTATTTTTCCAGTCTGAGAAGAGAAAAACTCAGCCAGTTCCATTGATAGTGTTGACATCTCAGTTTTTTTAAAGTTTTTTTTCCAATGTTTCGTCTATATTCGTTTTTTTTCTTCCTAGGATTCCGTTGATGAGACCGCCTGTTTTCCTCGAATCAGTCTTAAATTGTGTAAATTTGTTTTTGTAATAATTTGATTTTTGTACTGCTATGTGTTTATTGATTTCGTTTCGTAGGGTTTTATACTCTTTTTCATACGTCAAATTTCTCCGATTTATTTTTCCATCTTCTGTATAGAATATCCCTTTTTTTACATTCATCTACTAATGTTGTCGTTATCCATGGGTTTTGTCTTTTTTTAACTGTCTTTCGCTGGTATGTTGATTTTTTGTATATATTGTCAAATTTTTGAAGTAGTCTATTGTACATCCTTTCTGCATCTTCTTCCTCTCTCCAATTTTCTTCCCTAATAAGCTGGTTAACCATTGAGCTACATATGCATGAAGAATTTGGAATTATGTTAATCTTCATTTTTTCATTCTTCTCATAAAATATTATTGCTCGGTGATCGGTGATACCATTATCAATTACAGCTGCATTAATTACGCTGTTCACTTTGTTTAATAAAATATGGTCGATTAAGGTTTAGGTGCCATTTCTAGGATCAATTCGTGTGTATTTATTTATTACGTTTATTAGTCCTTTTGATGCCATCATTTCCAAATAGTTTTTCACATAATTCGAGTTGTTGTCCCTTAAGGTAATATTCATATCTCCCATAATAATTACATTTTCGTTCTTTTTGATTTGCCCTATTTGCTCTGACAATTCTATACAAAATGTCGCCTTGCTGAAACCTGGTGGTCTATAAATTCCAATAACGGATGTAGTTACATTATCTTCTAAATACTCTATTTGAATATTTTCGTATGATGTTGTTTTTGTATGTATGGTTTTATGAGATAAATTACGTTTTATAAACATCATAATACCTCCACCTCTATTTTGATTTCTATTTAACACCTCCTGTTCGAATCCTTCTAGTTGATAAAATCCTATTTCTTCGTCATTTAAGTTTGTTTCTAAATAAAATAAATAAAAATAAATAAATAGGGTGGCGCAACAGAGCGAGGAGCCCCTGGGTCTAGCGCATTTCTCACAACCATGCCTTGTGAGGGAATGGAGGGGACCTACAATTTTTCGCCGGTTCCGAACGGCTAATTGAGAATGCGCTTTTCATGGCAATGAATTTACTAACGGAGGACTTGCCAATTCCTCGCGAAAGGCGATACCCGTGGAAAAACATTTTTGCATTTTTGCCTCTGCTGGGATTCGAACCTCGAACCTCTGGGTTAGCAGTTGGACATGCTAACCATTACGCCACGGGTACCACCAAGTTTGTTTCTACCAGTATAATTATTTTTAGTTCGTTGATAAAATGGTTTATATTTGTACAAAAAGTATTCCAATGTAGACGCATGGATCTTATATTGAAACACAAATAAAAATTTTTGTATTTTTTTAATTCATTTAAGTCAATGTCCTCAAAACCCTGCATCACTCTACAATTTGTGCTCATTGATATTTCTTTGCATGCTTCTGTGCTGTCTAAATTTTCGTTGCATTCTTTTGTGCTGGTCATTTTTTATGTACAGTTTTGAATTTCTATTTATTTAATTCTCTCTGCTCTCACAGCATTATTGCGATCGCGTTATATTACATACGTCTTTTTCTGTGTATATCATAATTGAATGTGTGTTATCATTTCTGCGTGCTAAAATTTTCCCTGCACTCTCCCACACATACTTCCATTTTTCTGCCTTCCCTTTTTCTTTAGTTAACCACAAAAGATGTTTATTATTTTTTGTAAGCTGATTATTTACATAAATTGTTGAGTCATATTCAGCTGGCATCGAGTTTATAGCGAAGTTGGATGTGTTACTTCTAATTGTTGATAGTTTAATTGGACGAGTGGCTCTCGCTTGTTTAATAAAGTTGGTTTTGCTCGAATTAGAAATAAATTTTACAATTATGTTAGATTTTTCTTGGTTTTTTTTGTTTGTTCGGTAGACGTCTGTTATATCGGTTGTGTTGACTTCACATTTAATTGTTTTGCCGAGTCCTTTTACAATCTCGATTAGGTTTTCTTTGAAGTCAGTGGAATGTTTTTTATTTCAATTTTATTATTTAGTGATTGTTGTTCAAGGTTGTTAATTTGTGTTTGCAAATTGTCGATTATTATATCTTTCTGTTTATTTGTCTCCTTAAGTTCGTTTATTTCCTTTGTGAATTGTTCAACCAAGTTATTGTTTTTAATCATGTTAACGTTAATATCGTCGTATTTGCTTCCAAGAAATGCACAGAGATTTGGTTAAGTTGTTCTCTCAATTGCCGTATTTCAAGAAGAACAGCTTGATTGCCGCTGCCGTTTTTTTCGGGTGCCGCTAGATTGAAATCGGGACTATTTATGTGACGAATACGTTTAGCGGCTTGGAGATCAGGTGTTTGAGATCTTGGTGGCTCAATGTTTACGTTGTTTTGTCCATCTGATGTGTTCCTACAAATATGACATTTCCATATTTATTTTCTTGCTCCCATAGTTCTCCATGATTTTTCAGTGAGTGTTGTGCATTGAAAGTGTAATTTGCGCTTGCATAGCGAACTCTCGGCGAACTCACCTTCAGCATGCAGAGACTCCGCACAAGAACCACAGGCAGACATTTTAGACGAAAGAAAAACTGAATCTTAAACAAATTAAAAAATTAAAAAGTTGAAATTTAAAGAAAGAACTGTATTATTATTAAATAGTTCACTATTTTAAACTGTCTTTATAAAATTTTAAATAAAAATTCAAATAAATTGTTTCTTTTATTTTTATTTTAAAATTTGAAAGGTATTGAAACTGATAGATTGGAAAACACGTCCGTATACTTTGACTGATCGATCGAAAGTGAAATTGAGTTAGAATGTCTTATTATAAAAATCGCTTATTTTATTAAATAAAAGAAATGAGGTTTCTTAAGAAACCAGTGTGAAACGAAGTTTGTTAGGCTTTGGAATATTTTAAAGTAAAAATCCATGGTTGTGAAATACTCAACAGCCTCGGGTTTGGGATATCAATAACGATTTACCCGTTGACAACCCTAGCAATTTAATAAAGGATAGAGTCCTCCGTATCTACACATGAATTGACTGCTACAGGCAACAGAAACAAGCCAAAGGCACTAAGTCATTTTATTAAGATTTTTAGATTTAAATGAAACAGTTCAGTATAATCAAATCTATGTATTGGTTTAACAACCAAAGTCGTATTAGACACCCTTTATGAACTATTTCTGGCTTCATTTTGCACGAAGTCAGAAAAAGCATATTCTACTAGAAGAACGCACTAAGTTGACTTAGTGCTATTTGCCAGTAAAGAATAACAAATTTTTAATCACTCTTTACAGGAAAAAAGCATTGACAAGACTTAATCCTTTTAGTCTGTAATCAAAATTGCATATATATTTATAATTGTATATATATTTTAATACATATATTATAATATATTTTATAATTTGAGAAAAGACTTAAGCAGTAGGCTGTGGTTTAAATGAACGAAAAAAGTGGTGGAATTCCATTGTATGTTTCATTGAGTGAGTAAAGACCTGTATTTGCTATAGATAAAAATTAAATCTATAGGCGCGTTTTATCGAAATTCTATGTGAAGTTATGTTCATTTCAGTAAAACATCGCTCATGGAAAAACAACAACTCCTTATGTCAAAAGCCTAAATGAACATAAATATCGCAGTTAGCTAACTGCACAACAGGGATGGTTGGTTAAATTTCTTTTTTGGCCCCCAGAGGTTGGCAGTCTTTGGGTTGTGTTCGTTCATATTTTCTGATTTTCGACAACAGATTGAATAAGTCTGTTTCTTTACTTTTTGTGCACAGAAATTTTTTTTTTAAGAAGTGGTTGTAAAATTTTTTCAGAAACTCTCTGAAAGAGCGTAATTGTCTTAAAAGTAAAGAAACGCCTTGAACAAAACATTCGCAGCAACGCAACGCTTGGAAAAACGTCTGTTTGACAGTTGTGGTATTTGTTTTGGCTGTGCATGATTTCTGTCCACAGAAATTTTGGTGGCGGAAATTCGCAGGACGGGGAAATTTTTTTATTCTCTCGAGAGCACTCTCTTTTTTGTGCACTGCTACGAAAAATTGGAACGGGATTAGACTGACTTTCGCCGAATTTCGGTGCATTTCGTGCGAATTTTCAGTAAAGAAACACACCTAATAGCTAATAGAAGAGTCAGGTGGTGACTTGGTGGGGACATAAATAGACACGCAGTTACTAACACACACACACACGCACACACAAGGAAAGTTTCGCAATCGGTCAGAAAAAAAGAACATCAGACAGAACACATAAGAACATCAGAACCAAGGCAACCAAAAACATGAGTCACAAAATGAATCTAATTGAACACAGCCTTTGCGAAAAAAAAATTAAAGTGACATTTGTTTGTTTACCTCGAAAGTAAAAAAGTTGGAATGCGGCAAATAAATTGAGAATCGAGAATTAAATAGAGAAAAATAGAAATGGAAAATAAAAGGTATGCATTTATATTCTTCTGAATGCTAATTTTTAATGTTTCTTATCCTTAGAACAAGTGCCAAGGGTACCAACTCTGAAAGTTAAAATTGAAAGTGACGTGCTAAATGAATATAAACCAAAAATCGTTTTATTCTAAATGAACATAACTGCATATAGAAAATTTTCAATAAAACGCGGCTTATGAAAAATCAATAAGAATTCTTGGTCCCTGGGGAGTTTTCCAACATGTAAAAAGAACATACACAATACTTTGAGTACGTTGATTTGTTTTTTATTTTGTATAGTGCAGTCTAATATAATAGCAAAAAGTATAAAAAACAAAAACACCGTTGTATTTCTTACTCTTAAATAGTTATAGTAGACCAGATGCTCTTAAATGTAAGTTTCGTTCATACACTGAAAATAAAAACCTTGGTAATATAGATAAAAATGGTTTTATCAA
Source organism: Melanostoma scalare (assembly GCA_949752695.1). Classification (NCBI taxonomy): domain Eukaryota; kingdom Metazoa; phylum Arthropoda; class Insecta; order Diptera; family Syrphidae; genus Melanostoma; species Melanostoma scalare. Next base: position 128,407,554 of record OX456984.1, on the reverse strand, counting down.
AATTCAATAAAACTTTTTTATCAATATGATTGAATTTTGTGCATATGACTGAAAAATTTTGTCCATTTCACAAATTTTACATAACTATCTGTCAGTTTGATGAAAATGGATGAAAAATGAACAACAACAACAACAAAAAATGCACAGATTCTTGTCATATCCACAAACATTTTTTTCGATGTAACAAAAATTTTGTTGTATGTATTTACAAAAAAGCATTTCTGTAATTTTTTGTCAGTCGGACAAACCTTTTATTGATTTTTTTAGTCAATCTGACAACAACTGAAAAGATTTTTATAATTTCTTAAAAAAACAACAAATCTACAGAAAATTTGGTCATAGTAAATCTTTTTTTCAATAACACAAATGTAAGATAAAATCCAAATTGAGCCAAACAAAAAGTTTTGTTGATATGAACGAAGAATTGTTGTTCCACAATTTTTGCAGCTTTGACATTCAAATAAATTTTTTTTATCAAATTAACAAATTTGGAGTATGATTTTTTTTTTTGTGTTTTCTAAGCCACAAAATCGTTTTGTCAGTTGTACAAATATAATATTTTTTTTATCAATATGACAAAAAATCAACAAAATATTTGTACAAAATGTACAAAAGTTCCAATTTTCAACTGAACAAAAAGTTTTGTTCACATGAAAGAAAAATTATTGTTCCATCATTTTTGTAGATTTGTCATGCTGATAAAATTTTTTTATCAAAATAACAAAATTGAAATTCTTTCGTGATTTTTGGGCTACAAAATCATTTTGTCAATTGCACAAACTTTTTTTTATCAATATAACAAATAATCAACAAAATATTTTGTTTTATGTACATAAGTACAATTTATCAATTGTACAAAACGGACTTTGTTTCTTTCAATAACAGTATTAGCAACATTTAATCAACATTAAATTCCAAAAGATTTTGCAAAAATTTAACAACGCCATTTAGTTTCGATATGGTATGTTTACCGAGGATAATATGATCGTAAATCGGTTTTTCATTTTTCACTTTTTTTTTTAATGTTTCTTCTTTAAACGGACTATGTTTTTAACTTAGTATTAGCAACAAGCATAAAATTCTTTGGAAAAATTGGGCCATCCGTTGTCAAAATTTCTCAAAAAACTCTCCTGCAAAGTTTTATCAAAATCGTTGTAGTAGTTTTTGAGAAAATATGCTTTATCATATGCTATATGCTTTATGAAAATCGTTCCAACAGTTTTCATATCATATTTACAAAACGAAAATATTTTGATCAATATTACAAAAAATGAATAAAGAGTAACGATTTTTGTAACCCATTTTGTGATATAAACCAAAAACATTTATCATATCTACAAAATAAAATTGAATTTCTGTCAATATAACAAAAACAAAAAATTAACAGTTAGTTTTGCAACGGAATTTGTGATATTGACAAACATTTTTATCATATCTACAAAACAAAAATATTTTGATCAATATTACAAAAATCGAATAAAGAGTAACAATTTTTGTAAACCATTTTGTGATATATACAAAAAAATTTGTCATATCTACAAAACATAATTTAATTTTTATCAATATAACAAAGTTTTTGTAGGGTGACGCTCATATACAACGAATCGCAAGCGCGTCTGATCATTCGCAAAGTGACTTTCGAGTTGTTAAAAAGTTGTGCTCTGCTCCTAGTAAAAATCAAAGTTTTAACAAGTGCGAGTAATTAATTGAAGAGCTAAATCTCTCATCGATAAAGAAAAATTGTGTTTGGAACTATTTGAAAGGTAAGTAATTTGTTATAAAGTGTATTACTTAAATAAAAATTGAATTTAATACTCAATGTTGTTTAAAATTAATAACCCATGTCGGTACAATGCAGAACTTCCCAAAGTGATAATTTGCATTTTTTCGTCACAAATAAGACACTTGAATTCCGCGTGTTCTTATGCTTACTTTTTTGTATCTTTGGGTTGTAGTTTGTGAATAATTTCAATGCAAAATTATAGTTTCATGTCCCCATCTAGTATTTCTCATTCCTAAAATCATTTTCCTGAAAGATTTTATAATTGTGGCTTAGGCTTGCTCTGCATTGTAGCACGAATTCATCTAAATACATATTACAAAACATACTGAAATGAAATAATCGAACATAGTAGGTACATAAAGGATACCACTTTACTTCAATTGAAATATATCTGCTTAATTTTTTCCGAAATTTTCAAATTCATTCTCCTACTTTGCACCTACCGCTAAATGATGTTATCTTCTTCACTTTCTATATATCTACTTTTGTACACAGCTTGAGTAGGTAGTACGTAAATATTTAATAAGTCAACAATATACAAAATCATAAAAATTATTAACCTAAATCAAAACGTAAAGGCATCATCGCGAGTTTACTTTTTTTTATACTTTTTTACTAAAAAATTATTTTTCTTTGAATAAAATCATTCAAACCAGTCATTTCATAATCTGCTTCACTCAATTTCAATCTAGTTCGCTATTATCAACAAAGAGGAGCTGATTTCCAAAACAATCTGATCTGAAGGTAGTTTTGAGTAAAAGGCCAAAAACCTTTACTTCATAATACAAAATGTTCTTCTACAAATTTATTCATCACAAAATTTTAGTAAAATCAAAATTTTTAAAATAAATATAACTTTAGTCCTCATATAGTAAATCTTTCATTAAAATTCAGTACAGAACTACTATGTCTCTGTCCTGTTTAGAAAATTAGTTTTGATTGAATCAGAAGCGGTTAAAAAGTCTTAAAAACTAGCACGGAAATCTCATTTTCCGATTTATTCCCGATAACTGGTTTTGGAAATCACCTCCTCGCTTCTACATGTTTCCCTGAAGTGTGTCAACGCCTCAACAAAGTCATAACACACTTTTGCTCGTGTCATCAGTTTTTAAAAATCCAGTAGCCAGTACTTGTCGCTTATCGTTTTAGTGTAGAGAGCGTCCCTACTCAAGTATCAAGTTATTCAGAAAATAATTCGTCATCCTACTCCTACCTCACTCTTAAATTCTTTAACACTCGAATCCAGTTTGCTCTAGTTGGTGCAAACACATACGCACACACATTAAATTTGCGCCAAAAACCTGATCTTTTTTGTCCAAGACGCTGTTCAGACAGGCGCAAGTCAACCGTGCAAAATTGACGTCTATATGTTTTTTCTCTTTGCCACACAGTTGTAAGAAAGAGATGTGGTTTTGCGCCGGAGCTTTTAAAAAATTTAAAATTTTCTTGGTTGATTTTTGACATTTCTTTGTTTTGACACTTATGTTTTTTTTTCTCGAGTAAAGACGCTGTTGTTTGAAAAATAAATGTTCTTTTTCTTGTTCCTGAAACAAAAATACGAAAATAAATAAATTATTTTTTCAGTTCAGTTCAATTTCTGAGTTTTTTTTCCCAAATCTGAAGGCAAAATAATCGTCAAAATAAATCCATTGCGTTCACATTAGTTTCAGTCTGAACACGACGGGGTGGCGGAATGTCAAAATTGCCCGGTTGACTTGCGCCAGTCTAAACACCGTCCAACACAGTCCAGCACAGCAGCAGCAAACACTTCTATATTATTTAAAATATTCCGTTTCCATCTTTTCCATGTAGTTGTGAGATTGCTGAGTGCCCAAGCTAGCACTCAGACTCACCATCATTCCAGTTTTGGTTTTCAAAATGAAAAGTGGCATTTTTCGGTTGAAAGTTTGTTATTATATTGACAATTGTTGTGATAGAGACACTAATATGAAAAAAAAAAAAAAAAATAAGGAAACAAATAAAGGGAATATTGAGTTTACAAAAATAAAGTTCGAAACAGTGTTTGGGAAATCTCAAATAAAAGCGCTTATAACAGTTTTATTCATTTTCGAGTCAAAAGAAGTTTTGGTTAGTTTAGTTTAGACAATTTTCTAAAAATTCTCTTCTTGAACATCAAATTCTAATCCACAATCTTATCAATAACTCAATAAATTGTAATTATTATACTTCAATAAATTGTTCATACGGATGTTTGAAGTCGTATTCCGGCATCCTTATTTGCATCCTACATTCAATAATTTGATTTATAAAACGAATTGATTAATACTACATTTACATCGCACTCGTTTTCACAAAAACACAGTTTTTTCACTAGAAACATATACCCGAAATGAAAATGTAATTAGGAACGAAATAAGCGAATTCGCAGAAATTTTCTATAACTCTACTTCGGAATTTAGTTTAAACTTAAACGATTTCAGCAATTTTAGCAAAAGAGACATTGAAAAAATTCAAAATCAAATTAAGGAAAATCTGATGAATCCAATAGTTAACTATCTCAAACATGATGAAACTATTTTATTTCCATCCAAAGAAAATTTTTGTAATACAGTTTTAGATCCCTTTAAATATTGCTACAGTGATTATCAATTGCAAAAATGGTTGCAAAAAATAACTTAAATGATAATATTCTACACTTTTCAATTAACAATGAAATTGGTCTAGTATCGCTTAATGGAGAGTCTCTTTATGCTGAAATTGATACAAAAGCATTTATGCTGCCAATGAAGTTTCAAATACAACGAATTTTTGAGCAGAAAAATCTTTTGAAAATATATTTAGAAAACGCACAACAAAATATTCAAAATGATGATAACTTGTCCAATTCATTTTGACGAGGATTCGGGAACTTTTACCCAGTCAGTGTTCAATCGAATTGAATCATTTCATGTCACCAATAATTATTCAGATGCATGATGCTTTTGAAGGTGTTTGTCATTACGATATTTGTCACATTATAACATACTAAACAGAAATCGCTCAGATATTCACGCTTAAGACACTAAGTGATCCAAAAAAAAAAATTTTAATTATGGTTCATTAGAAGTAGGAAACATTTCAGGTCCTGTTCAAAGAACGCATTTGCAAAAATTTCATTTACAAATGACTGCAAGTGACGTAAAGTGTTTCACGCATTTCTTACCTCTGATGATAGCTGTCCTGGTGCCAAATAATGATGAGGTCTGGAATTTTTTCAAAATTTTACAGAAAAACTTTAATTCTCCTTCAAAACCTCATAAAAGATCACCATTCGAAATATTTACTTTTATCCTCGAGTTGTTCAGTATTCTGCGCCTCCAAAATATTACTGGGCCTTTAGGTTTGAAGCAAAACATAAAAAGTTTAAATCATATGCTCATTCAATTACATCTAAAAAAAATATTTCTCTAACTTTAGCAAAAAAGTTTCAAATGAGATTCGCGAATCTGTTGTTGTCATCCAGAGACATTGGTAACAAGTGTTCTGTTAAAAGTAGTAATACTTCATTGATCTATGCCAAATTAAATATTGATTCAGCAAATCAGCCTATTGAATGTTATTCCCAAGTTTCATTTAGAGGTACCATTTACAAGAAAAATTTGTTCTTAACAAGATTCGGAAATGAATTAAGCTTTTTTGAAATAATATATATTTTCGTTATTGGTGGTTGTAAAATCTATTTTCTTGTAAATGAAATCCAAGTAATTGGTTTCAACTCACATTATTGTGCGTACGAAATAGATGAAGGCAAAATGGTGATTTCAGAAAATTTAATTTGGAATATAGAAAACTTAGTGGGCCACCAATCAATGTAGTTAAGATGTTCAATGGAAAACTTACGATTCGTTTAAAAGAATATTTTTCAGCTTTTTTATGTTTAATGGATTTACATATAGGTTCCAAGGAATTGTATTTTTTATGAACCTAGGACCATAAATTGATTACATTTAGACCAAAAATTTGGACTTCCTATATAGTTTTCTTTTATTGACTTGTTCACAAAAAACAAATTTACTAATGAATGAATTTATTTATCAAATAACTAACCTTTAACTAAACTTACTCACTTAGCAAGATTTTGAGGCAGTTACAAAACAGCCAATAAAGTGTTGTTTAAAACAGTCGAAAAAGTGAGGAAATAAAAATTGAATTTATTAAAAATACTTCTTTATTTATATTACAAGCAACAACATTGCAATGGCCGAAAACCCGTCTCGAAATCCTTTACTTACCAATGCAATTCAGCAAGAAGTACCGTATGTATACTCGGACAGCGGAATTGGAAACCAGTTGCCCGAATGTGTCGAGCTAACGGAACTGCAAGCTGAACCGGAACTGTTGCTTCTTTTAAGAAGTTGGGGATTCGAGAAACTGTACCAAAAATGTGTCGGTATGTCTACAAATGAATTTCAACACATTCTTGTAAGAAATGCACAAAATTTTTCAGAACAAGAAATCGACTTGGAAGCATTAAAACACATGCCTTCCAGGCATGTTGACAGGCTATTGGACGGGTTTGTTTTGGGAAATATCATCAAATTCGAGCATTCTCTCAAAATGTGGCAAATGACTGAATTGTCCACTGTTGAAGCTTAACTTTTTTCACAAAACATCATACATATCAATATTTTAATTCAAATTTGTAAATTGATAAACTTTATTTTTATATTTGAATCTGGCGCTCAAATTATACCAATCGCTATAATTTCCGAATTTGGAATTCGCTCTAAATATTAATCTATCTAGAAGTCACGTGAATTTTATGTATAAATAGAAGAGAAAGTAAATAAACACATTATTGTAATGTACCAACCCTCACTTGCAAATCATTGCGTTTTCTTTCGTAGACTCGTCGTATCATTTGTTCGTAATTCGCAACCGCTGACAATCGGTCAGCGAATCAGCCAGGATCTTCATATCGCTTTGCTAAACAGGGAATTAATAGAGATCCCAGGTTGACGGTAAAGCGCCTTACGTGTTTTGAGTAAATTACCTACATAGTTATAAAAGAATCCTTTTTAAAAAAAACTAGTCGAAAAAGGCAATTTTTTTGTGAACACTAATTACTGTGCTTAAAGTGGTAATCCATATCGAACTACGAAAAGGAAAACTAGTTTAAACTTGTGAGAACATATAAACTATTCGGTGTTAAAGAATTATGAATTGTAGTTGCATTGACATTGACATTGAACATTTCGAGCCCTTCCCGCAAAATCATCGTAAGCGACATTTTAAACAAAATGGTTTCTTTTATACAATTCAAAAGTTAACATTAATTCACAATTTTCTGCATTTTTAGTTTTACATTATAACTGTTTTACTACAATTTACAGCGAAAATAAATTTATCGTAAGCGACTGACCTTTGGTACTTTTCGTTTGAATGCTTATGATACGAATAAAAGAAACCGTCTTCCTGTAAAACTTTGTTTTTGCCGCTTACAATAAAATGGCGGGAAGGCCTCGATTTAATCTAACCATTCATATTTCGTGTCGCGTGTCGGTTTCGGTTTCGCGATTGAATGGTGCAGGTGAAGTGCTAAAACCTGTAAAGAAAAGAGAACCAACCAGGAAAAAACTCAGTTGAAGTCCCGAAATACCATCAACCTAATAGAACTACTACAGGGGCGAACGCAGAAAAATTTTTCGGGGGGGGTTTTGAAATATATTAAATATGAATGAACCATTTGTTTTTAATATTTTTATGCTTTTTTATACTCTGTATTGATTTGTAGTATGCAATGTATTTATTGCTAGGAACAATCCTAACAAATATTATAAATGTGAAAGTAACTCTCTCTGTCCGGTTTTCTATGTAACCGTCTTCAGCCCAAACTACTGAACTGATTTGAATGAAATTTGATACAGAGGTAGTCTAAGACCTGAGGAAAGATATAGTTTTTATGTTTTATCCCAAACCTGAGGAAGGACATAGGCTATGCATTTTATCCCTATATTCTAATGAGAACGGGAACGTATACAGGAACCTAGAAACTACAGTACCGATTTTTAAAATTTTTCGACCGTTAGAATGCCTCACTATCCTCAAGTAACATAAACTTTAACTCATCCCCAAATTCCTACAGGAATTGGAGTCCTTACTACTATAATAAGTACGAAAGAAACTCTGTCTGTCCGTCTTTCTATGTTACCATCTCCCACCCAAACCACTGAATCGATTTAAATAAAATTTTATACTGAGATTATCTAGAACCTGAAGAAGGGCATAGGCTTTATTTCATACGAATACTCTAACGGGAACCAGTCCTTACTAATATTATAAATGCAAAAGTAGCTCTGTCTGTTTGTCTTTCTATGTTACCGTCTCCCGCCCAAACAACTGAACCTATTCAAATGAAATTTTGTACAGAGGTAGTCTAGGACCTGAGGAAAGACATAGTTTTTATTTTTTATCCCAATTCTTATGGGAACGGGAACGTAAGCGAGAACTTAGAGACTACTGGACCGATTTCAAAAATTCTTCCACCGTTAGAATGCTTTACTATTTCCGAGCGAGTAACATAAACTTTAACTCATTCCTATATTCCTAAAAGAACGATCACCATATTCCCACAGGAACGGGAGTCGTTACTAATATTCCAAAAATTCCAAAATTAAATCTGTCTATTTATTTTTTTCTTTGTTCCATTATTCCCGTACTTACGGCAAAACATTTTTATTTGGCAAAAGATGAAAAAAGTAAGAACATCGTGTGCAAAAATGTACTTATTCCGAAAGTCACTATTCCACGCTGACGAAGTCGCGAGCACAGCTAGTATTTTATAAAATAAAATTAATGAGCATTGGAACTTTTGCCATTTTTATATTTATAACGTCGTCATAGTCAACCTCAATACTGCCATAGATGTTCAGCAACATCAAACCGTTCAGTCGCTGGTCGCTCTTCGGTGGTTCTTCCGCGTAGATAAGTTTTTAATCTGCGCAGACATGAAAAGGATCGCTCGCTTGAAGCCACGGATATCGGAAGTGTCGCACCGATCTGCATAAAACAATGAACTCTTTTATATAGGGACGAATCGCAAACATTTAAGGTGTCTATAAAGTTGTTGGGCAGTTTTTCGTTTGGCATACTCAAGCAATGTTCATGGGTATGCATATGCTTATTCATACATAAGTATACCCTTTCCTAGTTGCCGTTGTCGATCCCTTTCTTATACAGAGCCAGAGCGACTGGCTTTTAGTATGTGTGATGAAAATTTTAATTTTCGTAGATTTCGGTTGCGACTGCCGTTAGTTTTGAAGCGACCAATGCAATGTGTTTGCGCAAGTAAATAGGAAAGTGAATTCATATATTTCTATCGCAGGTCCCGTTGTATACGACCCAATACTACCTCCACATCAACATATCAAATTTACTTACACTAGAAAAGAGTGATCATGCGAAAAACACTAACTTATCGATAGAAATGGCTTTCGCATTTGTAGGGATTTTTTCGTTGACAGAATGAAATTTTCAGATGAATTTTATGTTTCCATGTTTTATATTTTGGTTTTTGTTTTAAAAAACTAGTGGTTATTTTTTATTTTACAAATTTCGGGGGGGGGGTTTCAACCCCCAAAACCCCCCCCTGCGTTCGCCCCTGAACTACTATAAACCAGGAGAACTACAGAGAAATGGTAGGAGATAAGTATATCTTTGAATGAGGTATGTGTGGTCTAAGTTTTACTCAAATGTGCGTTCCTATTACTAAACGACATCAATTTAAGCTAATTCCAAAACGCACCTTCGACATAAAACAGACTTAAAATTTAATTATATTGTTAAAATAAGAACAAATATTTAACGAACAACATATTTCGCCATTAATAAATAAATAAATAGGGTGGCGCAACAGAGCGAGGAGCCCCTGGGCCTAGCGCATTTCTCACAACCATCCCTTGTGAGGGAATGGAGGGGACCTACAATTTTCTGCCGGTTCCGAACGGCTAATCGAGAAGGCGCTTTTCATGGCAATGAATACTAACGGAGGACTTGCCAATTCCTCGCGAAAGGCGATACCCGTAGAAAAAACATTTTTGCCTCTGGTGGGATTCGAACTCGAACCTCTGGATTAATAGGCGGACATGCTATCCATCACACCACGGGTACCACCGTGCCGTTTATTTTATAAAGTGAAGCAACGATTTCGTTTTCGCATTTAAAAACATAAAAGCCTACTAGCCGTATATCATAATCATGGTCTATAAATCGTTTCAATTTTGATCGACAGATCGACGCTTACATCATAGTGCGATCGCTGGAAAATTTTAGTTATAATCCACAAAAGAGTACTTACGATCCACCAAATGTGTCCAATGCACACCCCCATACAATCATTATTAGCAGGGTTCAGACTATCCAATTTGTTTGTCAAGCATCGAGTTTGTCAAACAAATTTGTAAATCAAGCGGCTTGTCAAATTTGTTGGATGGATTACAAAATTTTTGATATTTTTGCAAGTTGGACAACAAGTTGGATGAATGTGAACGCTAATTGCCAAACTTGGAATAAATTTTATTTCAAAAATGTTTTCAAGTAGTGCACATCGCACGGAAAGAATATTTTTTCTTTCCTACATTGAGGTAGGAATTTACGATGTTTGTTTCTGTTGCGCACATTAATTATTTATGATGTTTTCAGGTAGTCCACCTCTTTATTCCCTACACGCTTTCTTTTGCTTACAAATTTGACAAACAAATTGGATAGTCTGAAGCTGAACCCCGCTATTCTCTCGCTCAAAACCAGTTTTTGCATAACCGCCACCACCCACCACCACATCATTGATTGCCTATATCGTCGTTTTTCGCTTCATTCTTTCGTGTTCTCGTTGATTGCTCGGTGCTCGCTTCTTGCATATGGTTGCAGAATGCAGGAGCAGCAAAAAAAAAAAAATCAACATACATACATAAATTCAATGCATCGAACTTCATTTCGCCCACACACCATTCGCTCAAGAGCTCATAAGTTTTTTCGTCGTCGTCGCGGGAGATCTTGCTACATGATCAATGCACTGAAGGAAAATTGATTGGACTTTCGTCGTGGAATTGTACAAAAATAAATAATTTTGAAGTCTAATCAAAGTTAGTTATTTAAATTATTGAACCTATGTTAAATAATCTTTATTGACTTCATTGGCCTCAATCGTTGGATGAACACAAATGCAGTGGTGGTCCAGTAAACGAATGCCGATATAAGGAATGATCGATACCTATTACGAACACTTTTTTCAAGTCCATTAGGTATTCTATATAACGAACAAATAACGAATTTCAGAAAAAATGGCACTGAAAACTCTAAAGCCTTAATTCTAAAAATTTTACGGGAAGAGGCATGGAACAATAACATTCAACACCCGAAAAACAAATGCATATTAACGATTCTTTTCTTAAATTTGAGTACAAATTGAGTCTATTTATCTAAAGATTTGTATGACAAAAACGTTTCGATGCAACGAATTTTCGATATAACGAATTGACTCTGGAGTCTGGACATTATATCGTTCGTAATACTGAACTTTACTATACCACCACTGTAGTATATAAATTCGTTCGTTTCGAAAAGGGTTGTCGAATGCTACTTTAGCATTAGTTGATTCAAATCAGATTCAAATTAGATTGCAGTTAAAAGAATTTCATTTATCGTTGGATTGTGCTGTTGTTGCGTGAAAGTATTTTGGTATTTGCAATGGAAACCAAACCGACCCTTGAAGACCTAAAACAACAAAGAGCTACTAAGGGAAGCATAACTCGTATAAAAATTTTTGTGGAATGAACTACCAATGTGTTCACGCCAACTGAACTCGAATCTCGCCGAGGAATCTTGGTGTCATACTTCAAACAAATTTTAGTTTATCAAACATAGATTGAATCATTAAACCCCGATGATATTGGTCGAGGTGATATCGAAGACTTGTATGTCACGGCAAAAACAACAATTATTTCGCTTTTGGGAACTGGCAGACGGTGTAGAGTTGCAGATATGCCATTAAGCATAGTGTTCCTCTACCGTCAAGAAGTCGTCTGCCTAGATTTAGTGGAAAATACACTGAGAATAAAAAGTTTATAGACTCATTCAATCATTTAGTCAAAAACGATTTGAGCTTATCAAAAAATAGAAAAATTCAATTTTTTTACTTTCGTGTTTGACTGATCAAGCACTTGGTACAGTAAAGGCTTTTCAAATCACTGAAACCAACTATCAAAAAGCCCTACTTAGTTTGAAGGAGCGCTATGACAATGACTGCCTGATCTTTTTGAAAAATATTTCAGATTTAATTGACCTACCCAAAGTTACAAAAACATCTCCTGTTGCACTTCGGTCATTGGTGGACAACATTTCAGCCTTGTTTAATTCTTTAACATCGAAAGGATCGTACGAAAATATTTGCAATGCAATAATAATATATGTACATTCAAATTTCAATTAGTCGAATCATATCGCTGATGATGGTATCGTGCCGATACCGAAACAATTGTCCGAAACTTTTTTTAAATAAAACAAATAATCAAAATTTGATTTTTTCTTTTTTATTTGCGTGACCTGAAGGTGGTATTTAAGAATTGACGTTCTTTCGTTTACAAAACAACATAATATAGTCACGTAGCATTCTACAATCAACAATAATAATAATAATAGTCCACATTGCCATGTCGAAGGTTGATCCAGAAACACTGTCCAAATACGAAGAACAAATGGAGGACAACAAGTTACCTGATTGGAAAAGACGTGCAGCCATTCTCAATAAACGGTGTCAATATCTAGAAGCTAGAGACCGAAAAAAGTTGCGTTCGGATTTCAATCACAAATCATCCACTAAGCCAAAGCCTACGCTTGCCAACTATCGTCCTCAAACTTCACTCGCTGCTAACCAACATTTTTGTGTCTTTTGCAGAGAAAATAACCATTCAGTGGCAAATTACAAGAGTTTTGTAGAACTGTCTGTAATGGATCGTTATATTAATGTAAAAAAATTAGGACTTTGTTTGAATTGCCTTGGGAAAGGTCACAGTGTTTCGAAATGTCCTTCGGCCTATAGGTGCAAAAGTTGTGAGCAACCACACCATAGTCTTTTGCCCAGACCCCAAGCTAGGGATAATTGTTTTGAAGATTCGCTTGGTACACCTACCCTGAATAATTCAGCAGCGGCCCATTCCGCCTTGGAGAAGGAGCGGGTTCTTCCACAAGTAATATTAACAACAGCGTTAGTTCTCGTAAAAGATTCATCAGGGGGCTTTCAGTTGGGAAGGATTTTGCTTGATTCTGGTTCCCAAGTTAATTTTGTTATTGAGAAATTCGTTAAAGCACTCGGCCTTAAGAAACACAGAAGAAACGTTGACATAGGGGGAATAGGAGATACAGAAACAAAAGCAAAATATGTAGCTATAACGCAATCAACAATTCGCTCAAGATACAACAATTTGGAAGTTTCTTTGGAGTTTTTGATCGCACCCTCCATCACGGGGTATCAACCGGAGGCAACAATCAACATCAGTGACTGGAATTTACCTGCGAATTTGGAGCTTGCAGATGAAAGCTTTAACAAACCATCTCAGATAGATATGTTGGTAGGAGCCGAAGCATTCTTTGATTTGCTCGAAATAGGTCAAGTCAAACTAAGGGAAGGACTTCTACTCTTGCAAAAAACTGCGTTAGGTTGGATCGTATCTGGCAGATACAAATCGAAATCGACAAAAAGCTATAAATCTTGCTTAGGTACTCGTAACTCAAAGCATAAATGTTTGGATAAATATTTGGAAAAATTCTGGGGACTCGAAGAGATTCAGGGTCATCAGTCGAAGTTGTCTGAAGAGCAATCCTCATGCGGGGAACACTTCAAAGAGAACATTGAAGTTCTATCTGGCGTTGATGGTTAAACAGCCTTTTAAACAGGATCCTAGTTGTCTTGGAGCTTCTTATGACATCGCCTTCAGAAGGTTCTTGTCTCTTGAGCGTAGGCTATCTAAGAACTCTTTATTAAAAACGCAATACGTTGACTTCATGAAAGATAATGAAGCGTTAGGCCATATGTCGCTCATTGAAAATCCAAATCAAGAAATCGTTCACTATTATCTACCACATCAGTGTGTAATTCGGCCTGATAGCATATCCACCAAATTGCGTATAGTATTTGATGCATCTTGCCGAACAAGTGTCTAGTTTTGCTGCCATTCACACGGTCTATGTACTGATTGCTATTGCTTTTCACTATGGATATCCAATGTAATAAGTGTAATCTTCTTGCTCTGAGATGTGATTTGATTTGCTGTGGATTTTGTCAGTCGGGTTTTCATTTTAAATGCACAGGTTTGAGTAAATCTGACCGGTCAACGATTGATTCAAATGAAAATATATTGTGGAAGTGTGGTGCATGCAAAAACATTAAATTTCTTAATTGCATACCAAATATCAAAGACCTTTATTGCTTTTTTACTGATCTTAAAGTTGAGTTTGATAAGTTTTTTAATGAAAACCAGAGCACAGTAAATTCATCGCGAGTAACACGCTCTAAATCTAAGCCCTTGATCACTGAATCGAAAAACAATAAACATTTACAGCTGTTGAAGGAGACAAGCTCATCTTCTTTTACAGCACGATCATTGTCGTCGCCTTTGCCTATAAGAAATTTGAAAACCATCTCCTCTTTATCCCCCGCTTCGAAAAGCGGTGGCGAAAAGTCTCTCATAAGAGCAAAAAAAACGGTTCCCTCTTCCAAACGCAATGCAAAATCAGCAAGCAAGATCAAGACCACACTCATCTTTAAACCCATCGAACCAAATATCATCTGTACGGCTCGGGAATAGGAGTTTATCTTTTTATTACCAAAACGTAGGTGGGTTAAGAACAAGGATTGACGATGTATTTGTTTCTTTTTCTGATGGTAAATATGATATTATTGTCTTAACTGAAACTTGGTTGGCTGTAAACCATTTAACTTCAGAATTATTTTCAAACTATTATACAGTCTTTAGAAAAGATAGATGTACAGTAAAAACAGGAAAGGAAAGGGGTGGAGGAGTTTTGATAGCAGTTCGTGCTTCTTTGCCGTGTCGAGAAATCAACCTAGAGTCGAACTCCTCAGCTCCTGACCAAGAAATTGATCAGCTTATCGTTGCCATAAAAATAGACAAATTAGAATTGTTTGTACTTTCAAGTTATATTCCACCTAGGAGTTCATTAGATATTTATAACTTTCATCTTATTAATTCTAAAATAATATTGGATAATTTAAACAACAATCAACATATAATTTTCGCTTCGGATTTTAATATAGGGGAAGTAAAATGGATATTAGATATTGAGGATAAGTATTTAGTTCCTTATAATATTTCATCCGAAATTGAATCTTCTGTTATTGATTTCTTAAGCCAATATAATTTAGTACAAATGAACTCTGAATATAATGAACTTAATCGAATTCTTGATTTAATATTTGTGGACAAGGAATTTCATGTATGTATTAAAAAATCAGAATTTCCTATAGTTGAAAACAAAACACACCACTTTGCAATTCACGGTGTTATTTTATTTTACGATTACATAAAAAATGAAAATGTTAATTATTCTATTGTTTACGATTACTGTAAGGGTAACTTTGATGCAATGGCCGCGTATTTGCTATCTTTTTCATGGCAAAATATTTTCACCGGTTATGACTTAGAAAGCGACTACCTTGTTTTTAAATCAGTTTTGAATAGCGCGGTAAGAATGTATGTGCCAACAAAATGCTTGAAAACGAATTCTTCCCACATCTGGTATAATAGGAGTTTACGTAATCTTAAAAATCAGAAAAATAAAGCGTATAAATTATATAAGCAAAGCAATGAAAACCCGGTTTTACGATATAATTACTTTGCATGTCAACGTAAGTTTGAGTTTTTGAACAAATTTTTATATCGAAACTATATAAATTCAATTGAAACGGATCTTAAACGTAACAGCAAGCATTTCTGGAATTTTATAAACGGAAAACGGAAATTATACGGACTTCCGAGCTGTATGAAATATCTAGACACCTCTACAAGTGAAGTTTCGGAAATATGCAACTTATTTGCAGATTAATTTAAATCTGTTTATTCGTCTCTGTAAATATTAACAATCATGAATTTCCCGTGACTAATGCAATTAATTACATAGGTTCACTTATGTACTTTGTTTCAAGCGGAAGTCGAAGAGGATTTATCTAACTTGGACCCGAGTAAATCCGAAGGTCCAGACAACATTCCACCCATTGTTTTAAAAAAGTGTTCGTTTGCGTTGGCTGAGCCTCTTACGCAGATTTTCAATCTATCACTGGCAAAAGGATTGTTTTTAAGCGAGTGGAAAATCTCGTTTCTATCTCTAATTTTTAAATCCGGATCAAAGCAAGATGTCACCAACTACAGGCCAATATGTAAGATCTCTGCCATACCAAAGCTATTTGAAAAAATTGTGTATAGTAGAATTTCAGGTTATATTCAAAGCAGAATTTCAGTTTTTCAACATGGTTTTGTGGAGGGTAAATCAACAGCAACAAATTTAATGATAATGACTAATGCTATTGTATCTAATATGGAGAATGGTAACCAAACCGATATTATTTTCACGGACTTTGTGAAAGCTTTCGATAGGGTGAATCACAGTATTCTTCTGTCTAAGTTTTTTGATTTTGGGTTTAACTCATCCTTCTTAACATGGATAGAATCTTACCTGTCCGAAAGAATACAAATAGTTAAAATTAAAAACTGTCACTCAGAAAGCATATTTGTTCCATCGGGTGTTCCTCAGGGCAGCCATTTGGGACCATTGTTATTTCTTATTTTTATAAATGACTTTTCTAATATCTTCAAAAATTCGCACTGTCTCCTATTTGCGGATGATCTAAAGCTTTATCGCAAGATTACTTGCAACCATGATTGTAGCCTTCTTCTGCAAGACTTACAAAGATTGACTGCTTAGTGCAAAGATAATTACCTTGACTTAAATATCAAAAAATGCGAAGCATTATCTTGTTTTAGAAACCATGATCCTGTAAAGTTTGATTATAGTATCAATGATATATATCTTGAAAGAGTAGTTCAGAAAAAGGACCTAGGGGTTATAATTGATCAAAGTATGTCGTTTCGACCGCATTATGACAAATAAAGCAAATCAGATGCTTGGTTTTATCAAGAGGAATACGAAAGAGTTTACTGATTCCTATACTCTTATATCGCTATTCAACTCTTTGGTTAGATCCGTGCTAGAGTACTGCTGCACAGTTTGGAATCCGTACTACGCAAATTCTTCGGCAAGAATTGAACAAGTTCAAAGGAATTTTACGCGTTATGCTTTTTTAAATTAAATTGGAGAATCATTAGACCGCCCTATGATACCAGATGCCTGTTGTTCGGGATGAAGTCACTTGAAAAGCGCCGTAAATATCTTTCGGCTATGTTCGTCAGAGACATCTTGACTGGACGCATTAAGTGCCCTCCGCTGTCAACACTGTTTTTTGAAGGGAGTGCACCTTCTAGAATATAACGGGAAAGATTCCTAATATATGAGCAATTCCATCGCAATAATTACGGGCGCAATGAGCCCATATCCCGTTGCATCAGGGAAGCCAACTCATTATGCTGTACTGTTAACTTTTATGTGATATGTTCAAGAGATTCTTTTAAAAATGCAATTCTAAATCAAATGTAAATATGTACATATATAAATTTTTCATATGAGTCGATATTCACGCCGTTTGTTATTTATTTTGTTCTTTTTTGATTATATATCTATTTATTTTTCAAATGCTGTTTAATTTATTTTTATTATTATATACCCACCTTCCATTATGTAAATTAGTTTGATTAGTCTGTAAGAGTTCATATTCTCTGATTGATGAAATAAATTCAAATTCAAACATCGCATCGTCGCAAATATCTCTTAAGGGAATACTTATGGTCGGTCCTACAATACAGGACAATATTTTAATCGTTTTGCTTCGCTTTCGTCTTTACCGATACGCTCTGACTGCGGATATTCTCAAGATGTATCGGCAAATCCTAGTACATCCGTCGCATAAAAATTTGCAGCTTGTGTTATGGAGAGAAGTTGAAAACACTCCAAAACAAACCTTCCAGCTGAACACTATAACATATGGAACTTCACCGGCGCCATTTTTAGCAATTCGTTGTTGGCAGTTCTTAGCTGACGTAAACCAAGAGCGTTTCAGTCAAAGTGCTTCTGTTCTAAAATCTGATTTTCATCGCTGATTTGGTGAAAATTTCAATCTGTCCGAACGTTCAGCCCAAGGAGATAGACTTGGAAGAAGTCCTCACCGACAGCACTCAAGGAAAGCGTCTCCTTGAAATGTCAAAATCAAATAAGGAGTTGAACGATACAACCCGAATTATTTTGATAGACATTATTATCGAATTTTTGATAAAAAAAAATATTAAGATGTCCGTTGCCTTGGCGGAAGACTTGGCAACAAAAATAAAACTGTTTTTCCCTGCGGAGACCGAGTTAAAAAAAATACTAGTAATTCTTATAATTTTTAAAATAATAATCTTAAAAATAATAATGCTAGGAACTCTTCTTTATAAAACAGCCGGGAAAGGCTCCTTCCGGGAAAATATACGCCAAATACTATAAAAATAAGAATTTTCAAAAGCAGCGGCTTATTTAAAAAGACTGGGACCCAGCAAAAATTGAAACTACGAACAGAAAAAGTCGTGGAAGCGAGTAGTAAGACGGATTGGACCAAAAATCTATATAAAAAAAACATACTGGATTTCTTTAAAATTTTAGTTTCGGTGGCAAATATTGAAGAACACCTTGAAGCGATCTTATCTGGGAATTGCTCCTGGGTAGATTTGAAAATCCATTGGGCTGCCAGCTATACATATTTTTTTAAAACAGATCAACATAGACTTCGTGGCAATGTACCATGACTTGCCCGATTTGGAAAATGTTCAGATATACACGACCGCATTATCGAAATGCTGCAGTCAAAATTAAAAGATGGAAGCAATACCGACCTTTAAAAAGAGTTGAGAGCTACACCCAATGTTTCTGAAAGTAAGTTGGTTAAAACGAGCACTTTTTGTTTATTTGTTTTTCATTTTGTATAGATTCTAAACAAAATACATCTTAGATTGTCGTAATTTAATGTTCTAACAGATTTATTAAAGTAATTATGTACATGATTTTAAATTTCTTATTCCTTGTAAAAAAGTATGTATCTTTCTTCATAGATGGTCGATACGCCAGTATTTCTTATTTGCTCCATGCGGTCTTCATCCCAGGTAAAATGTTTTTAGTGAAGGTATTAAAAAAATTCACAAGAAATATATGTACCATAAAAGACTCGCAAAACTCATTTTTAATCATTGGGCAAACTCCGGAAGAGCTTGAACAGCTCTTGCAAGACAAAAAAAAGACGATTCAGCCTTTATTGTTAATAATTGGCACTATTCTCAAACCAAAAGATGTCTTGCTTTATTTCGATGGCATTAAATACAAGTTATTTACTTTCACACATGCCATTACGACCTGCTTTTAAACCTGATCTGAACATATTTTTTTAATGCGACATTTTAATTATTTTTTATCTCTTCAATTTCATTTTCAGCTTATTCATTCAATTCATTAATTTTAAATTTTTTTTCTATATTTTTAATACAGATAAGGCCAGATTTTCAAACGCTGTATGGAGACTTACACAACGATGACTGCTTGCATTATGAAGCAGCGTTGCTCCTATGGCCTATGGCGTATGGCGTATGTCGTATGGCGTATGGCGTATGGCGTATGGCGTATGGCGTATGGCGTTTGGAGTATGGCGTATGGTGTGTGGCGAGCACTGTTTTTTTTATTTAGATAGATAGATTTTTATTTTTTGTATATGATTTACATTTGGTAGGCTACCGCACAGTTTACATACAGAGATATGATATTTTATGTAACATCTTTCTACTGAATAAGTATATTAATTACATTTTAATAGTTTAATGGAAGATATGGATGTGAATAAATGAAGGAAAATACAAAAAAAAAACCTTCAATACGAATGAATAAAGTTGTTCTTAAAACAATTATTTAATAATTTAATCAATAAGTAAATGAATATATGTAAAGTAAATAAATAAATAAGTAAACGAATAAATTAACAAATAAATAAATAAACATATATATATATATAAATAAATAAATAGGTAAATAAATTAATAGAAAAACAAATAATTGAATATATAAATAATCAGATATATGTACATTGTACGCACATATAAATAAATAAATAAGTAAACGAATGAATAAATAAATAATTAAAAAAAATAAATAAAGAAATAAATAAATAAATTAAAAAATAAATAAGTAAATAAATATATAAATAAATAAATAAAGAAATCAATAAATAATTGAGTATATAAATAAATAAATAAATAAATTAATATAAAGAATCAAATAAATAACAAAGACTGAAAACAAAATAGATTAATAAATTAAATAGGTAAATAAATATATTAATTTTTCAGTAGAAAAATTACACTTAACATTCATTTACATATATACGAAAGGTCTATCTTCCCCGCAGGCACATGGTTAAGAAGTAATTTGATTGATTAGCGGGTTTTCAGAGAATTGACAATTTTGATAAAATGAATTATTCAGTTTAGTAATTCTTGCGGAAATCATTTCCACACTTGCTCTTTCATGCAAATCTTCAGTAGAATGATATCGAGAAAGGTTAAGCATCATTTTGAGTAACTTGTTTTGAGATACCTGTAATTTATTAATGTGGCAGTTTGCACATTTTCCCCATACCTGGCATCCATACAACAATATTGCTTGGAAGATAACTTTTTTTTTAAAAACCTAATAATGTTAATATTATAATATCTTATCACATTATGATAATTCATCAATAGCAGAAATTTGAAACGACATCAAATCGTATTAAACTTAAAATATTTAACCTTAAACTGTTCGATTCCATTTAAAGCTCTTAAGAAAAATTAATCGGCTATTCAAAATTTATCGAAGAACTAGGATATGCAACAAATCAGGTCTTTAATGCAGACGAAACTGCACTTTGGTGGAAGAAAACGCCAGATAGAACTTTTATTTCAAAAGAAGAGAAAACTGCACCTGGATATAAGGTATCCAAAGACCGAATAACGCTGCTATTGTGCGGAAATGCATCAGGTGATTTTTTGGTCAAACCAATGCTGGTTTATAAATCACTAAACCCTCGTACAGACAAGAGCACATTACCGGTTTTCTGAAGGGCAAGTTCTAAGGTTGGGGTGACTGGAGAAATATTCAAAAACTGGTTTTCAAACTGTTTTGTGCCAGAAGTAGAAAATTATTTGAAAAAGCAAAATTTGAACTTCAAAGTTCTGTTGTTGTTGGATAATGCTCCTGGTCACCCACAAAATTTGGCTCATCCTAACATCAAAGCCATGTTCTTACCACCTAACACCACTTCACTGCTCTAGTCAATGGATCAAAGCATAATTTATACCTTTAAGACTTACTACATCAGAATTTCTTTACGGTGGGTCTTAAATCTAACAGAGTCTAGCTCTATGGATGTCACAAAAGCATGAAAACAATTTTCTCTATTAAGCACTGCATCCAAATCGTGTCACAATGTTTAAAGCAGCTAAAAAAGTCTACATTAAATGGATGTTGGAAACAACTTTGGCCGGCAGCAGTCGAAAAAGAACATGAAATCGAATCGCGAGAAGCTGAATTTGCTGAAATTTTAACGCTTGCTCATTCAATCGAAGGCGAAAGATTTGAAGACCTGTCAACCATAGATATTCATGGCTTATTGCAGGATACGGAGCTAGAAGAAACGGACTTAATTGACATAATCACACGAAGTTCTGACCAACAGAATGCCAGTAGCAGCGAAACAGAAAGTGAGCCTGATAAGATACACTGCTGTTCACTTAATTAGACGCACAAATTTTTGTTTACATAAACCTAATTTTTTTGTAAGTGTGGGTAGCAATTGTCAAACAATTGCATTTATTTGAAAGCTTATTAAATTCTCAACAAAATAACACTAAAAAGTTCAAGGTGAGTGCAAGTAAACAGACATTTTTTTTCACTTTTGTCTGTGCTCCAAGAAAAAGTACAGTTTTTTTTTGTTCACATGATTAGACGCACCTGTAAAATTAGTTAGTTGGTCGCGATCTGTTACGTGGATTACAGATAGCTGCAAAGTTTAGCAATAAAAAAGTGTTTGCCACAGATTTCAGTCCAAAATGTTGGAAAAAAAAAGTTTCAGCTGCAGAAGAAAAAGGGAAAATTGACGTGTTGCAATCCGAAGAGTTTTCAATGAGAAGAACTGCAAAAAAAATAGGCCAAAGTGACCATGTGTGAGGAATTTTATTAAAACCAGTGATTCATACGATAAAAACTGCAAAGGAAGGACAAAAACGGCTTTAACTCCTCAGGGTAAGAGAAAAATTTTAAAAACTGCATCAAATTCAGCTCTCTCTACCAGCAAAATAAAGGAAAAAGCGGGGGTAACAGCCAGCACATTAACTGTTCGTCGAGCTATTTCAGGTGCAGACCATCTTCAATAAAAAAAACAAAAAAAAAATGCCTCCACTAAACGCCATAACAGCAAACAGCGGTTGGAGTTCGCACGCGTTCACATGACCTGGGATAGCAACTTTGGAAATGAGCTAAATTGGCAAAATGCGGTTTTTCTGACCAAAAAAATAATCAGGGAAACAGTGGTTGTATCCATCAAGACCATCTGGGTTAAATTTTTTTGGTCAGAAAAACCGCATTTTGCCAATTTAGCTCATTTCCAAAGCTGCTATCCCAGGTCATGTGAACACGTGCGAACTCCAACCGCTGTTTGCTGTTATGGCGTTTAGTGGAGGCATTTTTTTTTTTTGTTTTTTTTATTGAAGATGGTCTGCACCTGAAATAGCTCGACGAACAGTTAATGTGCTGGCTGTTACCCCCGCTTTTTCCTTTATTTTGCTGGTAGAGAGAGCTGAATTTGATGCAGTTTTTAAAATTTTTCTCTTACCCTGAGGAGTTAAAGCCGTTTTTGTCCTTCCTTTGCAGTTTTTATCGTATGAATCACTGGTTTTAATAAAATTCCTCACACATGGTCACTTTGGCCTATTTTTTTTGCAGTTCTTCTCATTGAAAACTCTTCGGATTGCAACACGTCAATTTTCCCTTTTTCTTCTGCAGCTGAAACTTTTTTTTCCAACATTTTGGACTGAAATCTGTGGCAAACACTTTTTTATTGCTTAAACTTTGCAGCTATCTGTAATCCACGTAACAGGTCGCGACCAACTAACTAATTTTACAGGTGCGTCTAATCATGTGAACAAAAAAAAACTGTACTTTTTCTTGGAGCACAGACAAAAGTGAAAAAAAAATCTGTTTACTTGCACTCACCTTGACCTTTTTAGTGTTATTTTGTTGAGAATTTAATAAGCTTTCAAATAAATGCAATGGTTTGACAACTGCTACCCACACTTACAAAAAAATTAGGTTTATGTGAACAAAAATTTGTGCGTCTAATTAAGTGAACAGCAGTGTAGCAGTGAATGATACAGCCCATGGAATGAACCTCGCATTAAACTTGGAGTTGTTTTTCTTAAATGCTGATCCTTCAGTTGAAAGGCGACTCAAATTCAAAAGAGAACTGGCAATATGCATGTCACCTTATAAGGAAACATACAAAAAGCTTTGTACTAATCAAGCGAAAATTACTGATTTTTTCATCAAAAAAAACACAACATTGATGAAGCTTACGTATGGATAACTTTACTTAGGTTGTAAACAGCCCTGCTGTGACATAACCATGTAGTCACCTCCCTGGCAGCTAGTGGCTCTCGGCTCAACGAACAAGCGCGGAAATATTCGACTGACATCATCAGCCATTTTTTCGTTTTCATTCATTTTCTGCTTTGCAATTGCATCTTTCACACGTTTCAGCAAGCAATAAAATTAATTCAGCATTAGATATAAAATTAAAGTACATAAAGCATTAAAGTAAAACCAAAATTAGTAAAAACAAAAGAAACAGGAGTAAACTATTGTAAGTAATAATGATAAGATCTTGTATAAACATATTTTACAATAAAATGTTCCATTACAGGATTTTTATAACCTATCCTGAAACAAAAAATTCGTTTCACTAAAAGAAGGTTATAAGAAATAGTGTGTTATCACTAAATCGTGATAACAATTTATAAAAATCAATAAAAATTTGATTTCAACTGAGCTGCTGCCTCCCACCAATAAGGATGCCGCCAAAGAACCCGAGGAAAATTCACATACAGCCGCACCACGCGACAAAGTCGCCATCAGGGAAAGAATACAATTGTGTGGACTGCGAAGGACCTGACTCTGATGACGACATGGTCCAATGCGACGTCTGCCAAGCTTGGCACCATTTTGGATGCGCTGGCGCTGGAGTGGATGAACTAATCGAAAACGAAAGTTGGGTTTGCAGCACCTCGTGTGCAATTAAGGCAGGTAAGTGCTCTAATATATCTAGTGCTGTAGAAGTTAGTTCCGCATCTCAAGATGCTAATGAAGCGATTCCACAAGCCACATGTACTGCGCCATATACTGCGCCATGTACTGCGCCATATACTGCGCCATGTACTGCGCCATATACTGCGCCATGTACTGCGCCATATACTGCGCCATGTACTGCGCCACATACTGCGCTATATACCGCGCCATAAACTACGCCATATACCACAAGTGCCGCACCATATACTGCGCTATATACCACGAGTACTACGCCATATACTGCGCTATGTACCACGCCATATACTGCGCCACACACTGCGCTATATACCGCGCCATGTACCGAGCGAAGTGAAATATATATTGCAGGAAATAATGCATTTAACCCAACATCAAAACGTGGTTCGGGTTATACTGATTCTGTGCAACATATTGCGAGCGAAATTCAACGTACTTTGCCACATCCCGCGCCAACCTTAATGTTAGGTACTGCGCAAAGCATGGCATTGAACAGTACGAATATCGTCGCGAATATAGCCATAAGTACAGGAGCGTGCACCGGATCACATGGTGCTTATTCTGTAGCCTATACTGCCCCCCCTATTGCCTCGTGCACTGCCACATCTGCCATTACATATATTGAACTAAATAAAGATAAATATATAGCAAATCGTTCCGATAATTCACTCTCTAGCATAGCGCCTAATTATGAAAACCTTTTAGGAGCAAGTCGCGTTGAAACCAGTTTATACTTAGATTCCAGACGTGATATCACATTGGGAAATATGCGTCCAACATCGACACACACCATTGCAGATGGAGTTCCGGGCTCCACGTCTACTGATATCACCGCCAGTCATCCGTCGAGTGCTATTGCCGTTCCAGTCGGGACTTTTAGTGGAGGTGCTATCCCAAAACGATATGCTGGGAAGCATCCTGCACCAAATGCGACAAGATCCTTTGATTTGGGTTATCGTTCGGACACATATCCAGCTGTATCCGCCAAGCCACCTACCATTGCTGCTTCTGCGATCCGAGTAACGCATAATGGCGCTAGTTTCTATGGCGCTAACATCGCACACGGTGCTGCGAATGCGAACACCAATTCAAGTGGACATATAGCTGCTACTCAACGCGCTGACAATGCTAGTGCCGCGCCGCTACCACTGCTGACCATCCCGCCATGCATTCGACTAAGATTTTATTAAATAAAAATCCAATTGTCTTTCCAAGTCAGGAGCGATTATCGTCGAATTTCTCCACCAGTTCCAGAGGATCTAGGAATGCATTTGAAAGGAATATTCAAATGGAGTTGCAGCTGCTGAATGAAGAACGAGAGATGAGAGAAAAACGAGACTTAGAGTATTTGGAAAAGAAGTATAAAATTTTGAGCAAAGTTCCAATGGAAGATGGATCATCTGTCAGTGGTGATGAAACAACGTCTGTCGCCAAGGTAAATAAATGGTTGGGCTTCAAGCCTCCCTCGCAACCGGTGATGGTTCATAAAGATTTAGACTCGTGTAGCGGACGTCGAGTCGCGCTCAAACCGCAAATCAATAGTCATAGTTGTGACCTTAGCAAACCATGGCCCGGAAGCTTATGCAAGCCAAATGAGATGCCGACGGGTATGCAACATGATCCAGTTGTGACAAAAAACTCGACGTTCAGCGTACCGTCACTGCAGCAACTGCCACCTCAAGCATCATATGCACCACCACCGCAACCATTCCTGACTCAAGCCTCATTTATGCCAAATCAAACTGGAATATCGTTCCCTCCACCTTATACCGGGGCTTATGAATCGCAAGTTCGGAGCTTAAGCAAGAACCAGATAGCTGCGCGTCACTTAATGTCAAAAGACATACCAGACTTCGATAGTATTTTCAAATATAATAATATAGTATTTCAAATTAAAATTATCTACTCATCTACCCGACAGACGACTTTTAATGTCATTGTCGTAGGTTAAAATATTTAATGAAATGAAAATCTATATGTACTAATATATTTAAGATTTGATTTAAAATAAAACCAATTTACAATACAATACAATACAATACATACCAGACTTCGATGGTAACCCGGAGCGATGGCCATTGTTCGTATCCAGTTTTGAAAGAAGCACGGAGCTTTGTGGCTTCACGGACGAAGAGAACTTGATGAGACTCAACAAGGCCTTAACAGGAAAAGCAAAAACTGCAGTGAAGTGGTTGCTTCTACAACCGAATTGTTTCCACCAAGTTATGACAAGGCTTAAAACACTATATGGAAGACCAGAGCTTATAATCCAAATGCTACTGCAGAAGCTTAATGCGACGCCTCCACCAAAGGACGGAAAGTTAGAAACCATTTTGGGTTTTGCGTTGGAAGTTCAAAATTTGTATGCGACTATACAAGCAACAGGATTGCACGCTCATCTTAACAACCCTTCGCTCCTGACGCAACTCGAAAACAAGCTTCCACCAACTATCCTCCTCAATTGGGGCATCTACAAAATGACACTGCCGGTGCATGGATTTATCAACTTGCCGAAGCTGCCAATGGGGTGCTGGTTCCGCTTGTGCATACGTCATCACAAGAGACCAAAAATCCCAATCGAGGCCGAGAGCTGAAGCAAAAATCCGGGTTCCTCAATTCACACTCACAAATTGATTCAAACAATAACGAGTTGAACCACAGGTGCTACATTTGCAAAGGAGGTTGTTGTTCAGTTGCTGTTTGTAAATCATTTCAACAGCTAAATCGAACTGCGAAGTGGGCAGCGGTGAGGGAACACCAATTGTGCGGAAGATGCTTAAAGAGACATCATATTCGAAATTGTCCTTCGACATCAGTTTGCGGCAAACATAATTGCACCTTCAAACATCATCCGCTCTTGCACAATGACCTAAAGAACAATGTCGAGAAACAGATCAAAGAAGAAACCCCAGAAATGAAAGGAAATGTTTCTGTCCACATGAATAGCCATTGCAACACACATCGCAACGATTGTGAATCAACCTTATTTCGAATAATACCAGTGCTCCTATATGGAAGTGGAGTTCAACTCAAGACGTTTGCATTCCTGGACGATGGTTCATCCTTGACAATGATGGACGAGGAACTTGCGACTCAACTTAATCTGAAGGGTAAATCACAACCGTTGTGTCTAAAGTGGACCGGCAATACTCATAGGTACGAGCAGCAGTCACAATCGCTCACTCTACGAGTTTCTGGTACGATGCCAAATGCGGAGGTTTACTCATTCTCTGACGTTCATACAGTGAAAAAGCTATCACTACCTTATCAGTCTCTGAACTTCGAAGCCCTTCAAAGCAAATATAAACATCTTAAAGGGCTGCCGATTGAATCGTATGATGCACAATCTCCGCGTCTGTTGATTGGCGTGAAGCACACCAAGTTGGGACTTCCTCTAAAATGTCGAGAAGGGGACTCCGAAGAACCGGTCGCAACTAAAACTCGCTTGGGATTGCTGGTGCATGGTGGCTGCTCTCAACGGTTGCACAACGGTAAATCAAGACATCAACACCACAACTTTCACATCTGTGAGTGCGATGATGCTGGATTGCAACGCCTGGTGAAAGACTACATATGCATGGACAGCTTCGGAATATCGGACACAAATAAAATCTTAATGCCAACTGAAGATAAACGAGCGCTGGATCAGCTAGAGGCAAACACTATTCGGAAAAATGACCGTTTCGAAACATCGTTGCTCTGGAAGTTTGACGATTTCAACATACCCAACAGTCTTCCCATGGCAAAAAGGCGATTAGCTTGCCTTCAAAAAAGATTGAAAAGGGAGCCGCAGCTAGCCCAATCTGTAGACGAAAAAATCAAACAGTTCATCACGAAAGGATATGCTAGGAGACTTACGAGTGAAGAAATCACCAAGGTAGGTGGCCGCTGTTGGTATCTCCCGATATTCCCGGTTTTTAATCCAAATAAACCTGGCAAGCTGAGGATCGTGTGGGATGCGGCAGCGACCGTTCAAGGCGTATCGCTGAACTCCATGTTGTTGAGGGGTCCGGGTCAACTTGTATCGCTGATAGCTGTCCTGTTCAAATTTAGAGAAGACTTGATAGCAATCTTCGCTGATATCATGGAAATGTATCACCAAATCCAAATCCGCGAAGAAGACCAGCATTTCCAAAGGTTTATATGGAGCGCAAATGAGACAATCGAACCCGAGGTGATAGCAATGCAGGTCATGATTATGGGAGCGACATCTGCCTCCGCCAGCGCACAGTACGTTATCAACAAGAATGCAGATGAGTTTGCCGCCAAGTTTCCGAGAGCCGTTCAATCAATCAAAAATAACCAGTATGTCGATGATTTAATGGATAGTACAAGCTCGAAGGAGAAGGCTATACAATTGGCCAAAGACATTTGTTTTGTGCACCGCCAGGGTGGATTCTTCATCAGGAATTGGATATCTAATTCGCCAGAAGTCGTGAAAGCCATGAAATCCGAACCTACTAATCAAGTGGATCTTGCTGTTGACGTGGAAATGGGGACCGAAAAGGTCCTAGGCATGTGGTGGTGCACCGCATCTGACTGCTTCACCTACAAACTAAACGCCAGCGTGAGTCAAACTGATATTTTCTCCGGTCATCGATGTCCAACGAAGCGAGAGGTTCTGAGGATCTTGATGACGATTTTCGACCCATTAGGACTCCTAGCGCACTTCCTTATGTACGTCAAAGTGCTTCTACAGGATATATGGCGATCTAATATCGGATGGGATGAAGAGGTCAAAGAAGCGGAATATGAAAAGTGGCTTAAATGGATTCGATACCTACCAGAGATAGTGAAGCTCAAGATTCCAAGATGCTACATCATCAGCAACCCTGATCCGAATTCCGAAATGCAACTACATACATTTGTGGATGCGAGCGAGAATGGTTTTGCCGCTGTTACGTACTTGAGGGTTGCGAATGAAAACAAGATAAGTTGCATCCTGATCGGTGCTAAAACCAGAGTAGCTCCGCTTAAAAGCCTATCCATCCCTAAGCTTGAACTTCAGGCAGCTGTACTCGGCGTAAGATTTGCGAAAGTCGTTAAAGAATCAAACACAATCAAAATCTCTCGATCCATTTTCTGGTCCGACTCAAAAAATGTCTTAAGTTGGATATGATCAGATCATCGCAGATACAAGCCATTCGTAGCCTTTCGTGTAAGCGAGATACTAGACTCAACGGAAATATGCGATTGGAAATGGATTTCCACTAAGCTAAATGTTGCTGACGAAGGAACCAAGTGGCAAAAAATCCCCGAGTTCAAAGCATCCAGTCGATGGTTCACAGGTCCGGAGTTCCTTAAGCTCCATCCAAGTCTTTGGCCAAATGAAGTAATCCCTGAGGAGACCACGGTTGAAGAAATAAAGACATGTTTTATTAACCTACACACCCTGAAGAAGGAAGACAATTTTCAAGTCCATGGTACCACAAGCTGGATCCGCCTTGTGAGAACTGCAGCCTACCTTTTCCGCTTCATCCACAATACTAGTATCAAGAGAAACGAAAGGAAATCAGGTATCGTCCATCAGCAGAGGAAGAGGCATCTCAGGCAGGAAGAACTTCGAATCGCGGAAGCAGAATTATTTCGTGAGGCCCAAGCTAACGAGTACCAGGAAGAAATCGCAGACTTATCATCCAACAAAGGGGTTGAAAAGAGCAGCATGCTCCATAACCTATGTCCGTATCTAGACGCAAACAAAGTTATTCGGGCGAACAGCAGATTACCTTCTTCTGCTGATGTCGGCGAAGATGTCAAAAGGCCGATAATTCTCCCGAGAAATCATCCAATTACCGAGCTCATCATCAAAGATCTTCACGTCCGTTTCAATCATCGGAACCATGAAACAGTAATAAACGAACTGCGACAAAGGTTCCACATCGCGCATATGAGGTCTGCCTTGAGGCTCGTCAGAAAGAAATGCCAACATTGCAAAAACAACAAAGCCAAACCGCAACCTCCTATAATGGCTAAACTTCCACCAGCACGCGTCGCGCCATTTTGTTGACCCTTCTCCTTCGTCGGAGTCGATTATTTTGGCCCCATGACTGTGAGTATACTGCGAAGAACAGAAAAACGATGGGGAGTATTACTAACATGCCTTACAACCAGGGCAGTTCACCTCGAAATCGCGTCTTCCTTATCAGCAGATTCCTGCATTTTGGCTCTCCGAAACTTTATGGCAAGGCGAAGCACTCCCATCGAAATTTTTAGCGACAACGGAACAAACTTCCATGGCGCGGAGCGAGAGTTGAGAGAAGCGCTAAAAGAAGTCGACAAAGAGAAGCTGATGGAAACGTTCACAAGAACTGATACAAAATGGACCTTCATCCCACCAGGATCACCGCATATGGGGGGCAGCTGGGAAAGGTTAGTGAGGTCAGTAAAAACCTCGCTCTATGACATCATGCCAACCAGAAATCCTTCGGATGAGTTGCTACGGAGCATGCTCATAGAGGTCGAAAATGTGTTAAATTCCCGTCCACTCACCTACATTCCCATCGACGATATCAGCGAGGAATCATTGACTCCCAATCACTTTCTCTTGGGGTCATCAAATGGCAATAAACCACCTGCAGTATTCGACAATGGCACTGATGTACTTAAAAGAAATTGGCTTATATCGCAACAGTATGCGGAACGCTTCTGGGTAAGAGAGTATCTTCCAACTATTACCCGCCGGACCAAATGGTTCACAACCGTGAAACCCATTGAAAAGGGAGACATCGTTCTAATCGTCGACCCCTCAAATCCAAGAAATTGCTGGCCCAAGGGCCGTGTAATCCAAACTACGAGCTCCAAAGATGGCCAAGTCCGAAGTGCTTTCGTACAAACACAAACCGGCATTTATGAAAGACCAGCAGTAAAGTTAGCCGTTCTGGATGTGAAAGCAGAGAGAGATCCCAGCCCACGGTCGGAACTACCAAGGGGGAGTGTTAACAGCCCTGCTGTGACATAACCATGTAGTCACCTCCCTGGCAGCTAGTGGCTCTCGGCTCAACGAACAAGCGCGGAAATATTCGACTGACATCATCAGCCATTTTTTCATTTTCATTCATTTTCTGCTTTGCAATTGCATCTTTCACACGTTTCAGCAAGCAATAAAATTAATTCAGCATTAGATATAAAAAAAGTACATAAAGCATTAAAGTAAAACCAAAATTAGTAAAAACAAAAGAAACAGAAGTAAACTATTGTAAGTAATAATGATAAGATCTTGTATAAACATATTTTACAATAAAATGTTCCTTACAGGATTTTTATAACCTATCCTGAAACAAAAAATTCGTTTCACTAAAAGAAGGTTATAAGAAATAGTGTGTTATCACTAAATCGTGATAACATAGGTTGTAATCTTTGTTTATCCTTATTTTCTCAAGTCTAAATAAATAAACTAACTAAAAATCCAAAACCCAGGAAAAAAAATTTATTTTTGTCGTTTTTCAAGCAATTATTGAACATATCTCTTCTTTTGCACTGGCTTCTTGTTTCGTTTAACACGATTTTGTTTAACACGATCTTTATCAGGAACGCAACCCCCGTGTTAAATGAGGTCTACCTGACATGCATGGGTTCAGTTTATATGAGAATTGAAATTTCTGTGAAAATATACATACTGCGATTTGTTTTAGATAGCTTAAATTTGTTCTAAAATAAAAGAATGTTTGACTTTTCTTTGGGTTAGTACGAATGCATGAAACCGCATTCTTTTATGCTTTTGTTTGGAAAGAATCACTTTTAAATGAAATTTTTGAAATGCCAAGTTGTATAAAGCAATTTAACAATTTATATTTCATATATTTTTTTGAATAGATATATACGATAAATTAAAATATCTAATATATCAGTTATTTTTGCGTTTCATTTGGTTTACAATTAGTTTATATCCAAAAACAAAAAATTAAATGAAATTATTAAAAAGAGAAGGAAGAAGAATATTTAATGATTAATTTTTCAGAGAGAGAAAGATTAAAAAAAGAATAAAAAAATAAAATACTCTAACTTTGATTGAAGGAGTTAAATACAGCTAATCATTCTTAAAGATCGAGGTAGAGAGTTCCACAGTCGAATCGCAGTTATAAAAAATTGGCGTTCAGATATTAAGAGCGTGTAACGTAACGCTGCAAGATTTAAGGTTTTAAAGGACGTGAACTTGGCCAAAATACGTCACGTAAAAGTTTAAAATTCTAATATATTTTAGAAGTAGTTTAGGAAAGTGGACACAAGTGCATAGCTCCCTTTTCAAAAAGTCGATTACGCTGCAATCTTAGATACACTTCGAATTAAATTGGAACAATAAATAATTCTTCAGTTAGACTATAATTTAAGGGAAGACACAACAACGGCATATTTTTTTGAAAGACACACAAAAAACGGGCACGACTGGGTGTGCTACAAAATTGTGATTGTGTGCATCAAAATTTTTAGACTGAGTACATACAAGGTTTTCGTACTCAGTACACAGTGGTACAGGATTGCCAACCACATATTGATTATGAAAATCGAAAAAATCCCATATAATATTGAAAAAAAAATTAAAAATTAAATTAACTTTTCATGTAAGTCATTAACGAGAAAGTCGGTTTTGAAAATAACGCTACTATGGGAGGTACACACCCTGAAACTAATCCTTCACACAAAATTTAAGCGAAATCGTTGAAGCCGTTTTCGAGAAAAATAAGTATTAATAAGTTTTTTATGTCAAGTTTAAATTCCACAAAACGTAAATCAACAAGTCTAGCAAACACTTACAATCAAATTCGAATTAATGCTTATGTTTTATGAATATCTCACATCTACAGTCCTTCAAGACATAGAGTTCCACCTTTTTTTGCAACCATTGATTTTTTTATTTCATATGAGCGCTTGTGTTTTCTTTTTATATATTAACATAGTTTTTGAGTATGTACCTGCTTAAATATTCAAACAAATTCAATACTTGCCACGAGGGCATTTATGCAGTCCTGCAAATACTGATGAAGGTCACAATGTACCTATATCTGTGTGACACAAAAAAATATTTCACGTTCCTAACTATTTTCTGCTGTCGAAAGACAAGACAAAGTTTTTTTGAAATTCAGTTGCACAATTTTTCGTCTTGGGGCTGAATCAATCAAGGAAGTATACAAACATATTTTTTGCATTTTACAGACAAAACGAAATTATCTGTCCAAAAAGTATTATCAAATGAACTGCAAATTTAAGAATACATTTTTCGTTCAAAC
The DNA here is from genome assembly GCA_949752695.1 of Melanostoma scalare. Lineage (NCBI taxonomy): Eukaryota > Metazoa > Arthropoda > Insecta > Diptera > Syrphidae > Melanostoma > Melanostoma scalare. The sequence goes on along the minus strand of OX456984.1, from coordinate 128,374,053 downwards.
AAAAGACCCCCGAATACTGCTTGTCAAATGCTGAACATCCACGGGACCGGCCCCGGCCAGCCATCGCAAAATTTTCCATCATCATCAATATTTAAAATATATTTCTCCCAGAGTTGTGGAGAACGCGGAAGCCTGTGGAAAAGGACAAACTTTAGAACTCTTTTTCTTTGTCACTTCCAATAGTCAGATTTTCACGGAGAAGAACGCAGGAAGCAGGAAAGCAATAAACTTGAGACATTTTCTGATTGAAACTATGTCTAACCCTTGCACACCCCTTTCTTCTGTGGTGTGGATGAATAGGGCTTAGGGCTTGTTGTAAGCTCCTTGACGTTGCATTATAGATTTTGGTGAATTGCACGTTCAATAAAAAACAAACACACAAAGGTGAAAGAAGAGGGAATGAAAATGGAAAATAAAGCCACGAATAAAGAGTTTCTTGAACCAGACTAAAGCCAAAGGATTCAGCCGCTCTAATGTTGATGCGCTTCTCAAGCCCTGTGATAGAGCCAAGCAGATAAAAAAGCATGTATTTTTAAACAGCATATAGAGGATGTTCTCTTAGTTCCCATGCACCAGCACCATACTCAGGGAAGGAAAGAGGATTTGTGTTTCATCAGAATACAAGTTTACTTCATAACATTTGCATTTCTTTTGCAGTGTTCAGGGCAATGCGGTAGGTACCAGATACTCGTATTTATATATTTAGATACTCACCGTACACTCGTATTGATCCTTCTGTTTCCCCCAGCGAATTCTTCGAGATGCATCGATAGTTGCCAAAGTCTCCGTATTGTAAATTTCTTATCGTTAGCTTCATGTGCGCCCTGAAACAAGAAGAAAAGGAAACGTAAAAAGAATAAACGGATATTAAGGAACATAGTTCCCCAACAGAAGAGTTCTGCAGCTGAATATAAATTGAAGATAGTGGAAGCAATACAAAAACGGATTTTTTTGTGGTGCTATTCACGCGGCACTGAGATGCTACTTTTTGTTTTTCCGCTGTTTTTTTTTTTTTTTTTTGATGTGGTAAGAGGACTTTTGAGGATTTGAGGGAATTTCAATTGGTTGATTTTATCGGAGGAATAGGGGCCTATTGAAGCGAAATATGTTCTCCTGATGATCATTATGTTATTCTACTAGTGGAATTCTTTTCTTAATCGATTTGAAAATTATAAGACAGTTCAAGAAACGAAATACAGACTGAAAATAGTTTAAACTAACTCTTCCTTTCAGAAATATGTTTATGAGGACTTGGAAAAAAGTACCCGGCTTTACAAATCCTTTAAGATAAATCCGGCTGATACATAATCAAGGGGTTCTGTGGGGTATTCAATCGAGGGCAGTATAAGTGAGTGTTACTCGAGAATAGCCCTCCAGCAGTCGTGTCGTTTGCAATAAGAAACACTGGTGTCTTTTACACATAGGTACCTACTTTCTAAAATGGATAGAGTAAGATTAATAAGATGTTAAGCAAAAAATTTTATACCTGTGTGGACCTACAAATTTGAAAAGTAATTATTGATAAAAAAGACAAATTCAATGTTTGAAAAAGCAAAAAATTTTAGAAAGACAAAGTAAGGCACTGCCAACACAAAATTAAATTAAGGTTGATTGAAAGATTTTTCCGAATTTAGAACAGGATTTTCTTTCGCCTTTATCAAAAAAGATAAAACATCATTTTTAAAAATTATTTGATTTGCTTCAAATAAAAAAAAAAGTAAAGCATAATAATAAAAGACTTTTTAAAAGTCGGTGCCCCTCATAACTTCAAAACTACTGTAACGATCCTTTTGAAATTTTGAACACTATTTCTGTAAGTAATTTACGAGGTAGTGACAAAGAGTTTTTCAACACTCGTTTACACTCGTTTCGTTTTTCCCTTCAAATGTTCCAAAAAAGTGAAAAATTAAAATTTCGAAAAACCTCCTCGACATTACCTGGTGAAAAATATTATCTAAAGAATGAGTTTTGATTTTATGATTTCCGATTATCCAACACCAAGCTATGAGGGGCACTGCAACTCGCCTTTTTTCGAGGCATGTCCGAATAATTGCTGTCATTGCCGTATTTTTACATATTTCTTTGCGAAAATTTTACACAACATTCTTGAAGTGTCACTATTTAATGTGTAGTTGGTTTTAATAAAGAAATTTGAACATCACAAAAATTTGCAAAAACACGCCTTTTTTAACGAACTAACGCTACCCATTTCTGAAAAAGTAAGTTATAGGCAACCTCTGATAGCAATTTAAATAATAAAAAATCTTGGTAATAAAAATCGATAATTTTCAAAGCAGCATAACTTTTCCATCAATTCGAGCAACAACATGACGTTTTTTTTTTACCAAAACTATTGCAAAACGCTCCTTTCAGATTAACCAAAAGGAAATGCAATTACCTTATTTATAAGGAATGACAGAGTATTTTTGTTATAAACGAACAAACATGAGTAACACGAAATGTTTTTTCAGCTCTTACTCAAAAAGGTCGTATTAAACGAATGAACACGAACGGCGCCATTCTTTTTAACCTTCAAATGAATCGTGTAAGCTCATGAGCATGTAGTCCAAGTAATAAAGAATGGGTCAATTATCAAAATTTTTTTTTAAAACGCTTCATTAGAGCAACCGTTCTCATTAATTATGAAAGATAATGTTTAGTTTAGTTAAGTTTAGGGCAGTAGCTTACGGATTGCTGGGATGATATTGGCCTTTAGTGTTCAAATCGCTTCTTGATTGTTTGTTTAAAAGAATTGGCATAACTTTTTTATTTATCAACCGATTGACATAAAATAAAAACTAAATGTTAAGTGAAGCTTACCACAATACATTACTGAAAACCCCATCTAGATAGGATAAGCCGTTTCTGAGATTAGCGTGCACAAACAAACAAACTGTTACGTTTTTATTACATGTATAGAATAGATAGATATAGATAGATAGATATAGATAGATATAGATATAGATATAGATATAGATAGAAGATAGATATAGATATAGAAGATATAGATATAGAAGATATAGATAAATATAGATAGAAGATACCCTATGTATTTTCATCTTAAGCCATGGTTGTTTGTTAAATTCTTATCTTAACCCTAGTTTACGTTTTGGGGTTCGCGCGAACCCCAACGCAAGTTTGAATGCTTATAACTTTTTTTCTTAATCATATTTTCGACCTGGGATGAAAACTCAGTGAACGAATTTCATTTTTCTTTACGTTTTGCATCATATTTTCATCATAGCGATTTAAGATAATTTTCTGGAATTTTTTTCTGAAAAAAACCCACAAACCAAACTTGGGGTTCGTGCAAACCCCACTATGGTTCCGGCTTTTTATGACAGCCTGAAATAGCCTTCGCAAGATTGGTGTTGGTAATAAAACGACCTGTTTACATATTTGGTTTTGGAACATAAGATACCAATGCCATTCTCTGCAAAAATCCAAAAATTAATTAAATGGACAGTACTGATCTGATCTGGTACGGTCAATTCAATTCGTTCAAAAGTATTTCAACAGGCTATAGAGTGTTTGTCCTGGCTGATAATTGAGCTCAGCGACCAATTGAATCGTCGAAACGGAGGAAGACATTCAGATGTTCAAAACGTGTACAATTCATCACGGCTCGAAGAATTAATGCCCATTGATAGAGGTATTGAGTGCATTTGTTCAACATTCGATCTTTCTATTTGTCAGCAACCACCATCGAGACCACATCGTTGACCTCAGAAAGCGTCGGCAAAGCCTCCCGGTTTTGGATTGTTCCATGTCTAAGGCCAACCAAATGCTGCTGTTTTTCATTTTCTTGTACCAGGAGTGTTTGGCCTGCCTTTTCTTTTTCGTCGCGAATTTGTTGCAACGTTGTACGATATTGCCTTTTGGACAGGGTTCTGCGGATCTCTCCTTTGAACATGACAGTATTTTTATTATTAGTATTTGGGAAATTAGGTTAAAGAAAGGCGCTTTTTATAGAGAACCAGTTCCTTGCTCAGAGAATACAGTCCAATTGATGAAAAAAAATATTTTTTTTTATTTTGACTTAGAGACTTGGTTACTCAAAAATCATTCACTAAACTATCGAGAATGATAATGATTTTTGAAGAAACAAGTATTAGCTATAGTATGTGGTGGTATTCGTGGTGGCTTCGGTGATTTTTAATAATTTTTTAAGAACTTTGTTTAAAAAAAACAAAGACATTTTTTGTAAAGTCTCCCTTCTGCCCAAACGGAGGGAGATAGAGTCTCCCCTATTTGATTTTTGTTTTGTCTTGGAACAAACTATCCTACCTGAGCTTTTGTCGAACCGTATGCCCAACACCCTGCAGATTGATTATTACTTCGATTTAGTGTGTACTTTTTTCTTCTGTCCTATACCTAGTTTCGGAGTAGATAAAACGCGATAACTTTCTTTCAATTGAAAAGAACACAGTAATTAAGTTGGCTAGCGTTATTGATCTTAAGGCTGCAGATTTACAATTTAACTTACCGATAAGAGTTTTCTGTATAGTCCGTTTTGTACTTCTTACTCGGAAGTACCATCACCGAATTGTAAACCCAGTATATGATCGCCCTGAAACGAAAAACATATGCAACCAATTTAAGAACTTAAGCTCCTGCTTTTTTGTATTTAGTTCATTCAAACATATGGAGACAGTAAAAGAAAGAAAACAAATTTTAGACCTTCTGTTGAGGAAGCACAGAAAAAAAAATAAAATAAAATGATAGCTCACTTTGGATGTGCTTCCGTATGACAGTCTATAGTAACATCAGTGCCAGCTGGTGCCCCAACAAGTTGATTCGGTACCCATATCATCGGAGAAACTGAAAAACATACATATATCGACACTAGACATTTTTAAAAGAATGAAAAGAAAAACTGAGAATCACACTACCACTTCTAACAACAAAATATAAATTTAAATAAAACTGTCGTCATTTTCCTTCGTCATGCCAGAGCTAGAGATTACTTTTACCTTTTCCTGGAACAAACGCGCCACGAATTGCTAACGAGACATGATGACGAGGAGTACGACGACGTTGAAAACGATGCTGCTCACTTTGCTGAAGCACAAACGTGTTTTTTGCAGGTTATTCTAGTACCGTCATCGTCATAGACAATTCAAGGCAATAGATGTCATATGCATGAACATTTGTCAGAAACAAATTTCAAATTCACTCCACTGACGACAAAGGACAATGATTGGAGTAAGAAAATAAAAAAAAGGAATGAAGAAAAGCACTTTTTGAAAACTTACATTCAACATCCAAGATAATCCGTTTGGACACAGATGGAGGGACACCATTTGTTGCTATGCATAGATATGCCCCCATTTCGTTCCGGCTAACTTTTGTCAGAGGCAGTACCTCTCCGTCGTAGACCAGAACTGAATACAGTTGATGGGTTTTTAGTTGAGTATTTTGAAAGGATTTGGCATTCCAGCCGGATGTCAAAACACCACCCCCAAACAACCAAATCCGAGCAACGCGAAAATGACGTTCATGCCAGGTCAAAATATTTGAGTTTCAAAACATGAAAAAAGATAAATAAAATTTGTCGTTAGTAAAATAGACAGACGGTGCAAGTTGATGTGTGTAGTAAAATAAAAAGTCTGTAAACAAATATATAAAAGAAACGTCCAGCTTGCATTTATTTCAATGAGACAGCAAATATGTTTACGTTTACTATTGTACATTCGGTACAGCAACGTTTAGAAGTATGATTTTTCGAGCAATATTTCTGATATAAATTTTTTTGATATATTTACATTTCACGTATGTAAATATGTACATAGTAATCATACTTGGCTTTGCATTATTTCGTCATTCGTTTTGTAGTTTTTCTCTTTTATAGTTCAGTTTCCTAAAGTGGCTTAGACTTATGATTTTTGCTTTAATATTAACTAGCACTTAAGAGTAAAAATTGTTGAATAATAGATTATTGTTACACGTGCTTGATATAATCTGCTCTGATAGTAAAAAAAAATAGGTAAATAATAATGAACATGTTATATTGAAGTTTGAAAAATTTTATGTTGTATGTACTTAATTCCTTAAAAATTGATCATTTGATTTAGGTTCATGCAACTACATACAATTTTTAATTAAAAAAAAAATTTCAAATTCTTTTCGGTTAAAAATAGTTTAAGTTAGCTCTAAACCATATTTTCAATACTATGAAGATTATACGGTTTGTGTATAGATTTTGGTTCAAGCATTATTTGATAATGGAAGTTAAATGTGTTGCACACAGCCCTTGAAATAAAGACCATATGAGTATAACATCCGAAAAAGTAATTATAGGTACATATTATAATTATAATAAATGCAACATTCGGATTTCATCAGTGAGGAAAGGCGGAATGGAAGAATAGCACCGGAAAGCTGTTTGTATTTGGTAAGCGTGTGAATGATGACCTTCGTTGAAGTCGCCAAAAATGCTACAAAGTGGTTTGGTTCTTTGAGACAGATAAATTTTAAACCCCTTCTAATCTGGCCGTAATTTAGAAAGACTACTTCCCTCCAAAACTAATACATATATTTATATATGGTAATATATACTCATATAATATGGTGCTCCTCAAACATCTGTCCTTTTACTTGATATGATAATGTACAAAACAGAGCGATGAGATAGATATGTGATAGTTTAATCGTGGAATCAATTGATTCTCTTGAACATCTTCGAAACATTGCCTGTCTCTCTTGTTTCTACTGCTTTTCCACAAACAGTGCTCTAGTGAAATAGCCTGCTGCATTCCTCCCCTGAAACAATTTAGCCGCACTACTTGTTTGTGGAAGGCCTTACCCGAGGCTGTTTTTCCCTTACATGACTCACAAAAGCTTAAAAGCAATGTGCGTCGGTGTCTCCAACTTAAACCTCTCCTTTCTCTCCAAATGCACACGTTCCAATCGTATGATATGATTATTTGGCTGTTCTTTGGTCTCCCAGTTGCTCGATTGATTTAATATAAGTTATAAGTAAAAGTCCTGTTCACACTGTACAATTAGTTGGACAGACTTGGGCTTGAACGACCAATGCTTGATAGTGTGAACCCTTCAGACGACCGCTTGTCCAACTTGTTGGATGGTTTTCAAAAATTTTTGAAAATCTAGAAGTTGGATGGAGTGGAAGGGTATGTGATATAAAGTTGGACGACAAGCTTGATAAGTGTGAACGCAAACTACATCAGACCATCCCATTTCCATCAAACGAAGTCTGTCCAATTAATTGTACAGTGTGAACAGGGCTAAATAGATAAATAACTAGATCTACTTAGTTTTGGCAACTATTCGTTTCTTAGAGGATGCGACGAGTTCCATTGTCTGGCGCTTTTCAACTGTTTGGTCCTTGTTTTCTAAAATCATTGTGTGTCATTTGTGGTAGTATGTTTGCATAGTCTATCTATGTATATTTTTTATTATTTATGTGGTTATTGTAATTGTTGTTGTTTTTATTGTGTAATTTCTTTTTTCTTTAGTGGATTAATTTGTCAATTTTTTCAATATCAAATCCGTTTGGCGTTGCTGCATATGTGTTTGACGGTACATATTCAGCTCGTTTTGATAATCTTGTTTGTCCTTTGAGATTGTTAATAGTCTGTTAATAAATGTTGTATGCAGCCATTTTTTGGGTGTCTGGGTGTGGATTCAGGGTTGCAGGTTTTTGGAGTGTCCTGTTTCTTTTTGTGATGTTGACTCGACAAGTGCAACTTTTGTACTTAAATGCATTTGCTCAGGTTCTTTGCTGGGTATGATTTTATCCTTTGTTTTACTTTTTGTCTTGGCAGTTAAATAACTGATACTTCTGAGAAATGCGGTACTATGGGATTGTATGGTGATACCCTGATATGGAAATAATTTTGTACAAGTGATTCATAGAACAAAGAAAGCAAAGTGTACCAGTTCCCAGTGAGGTCCTTAAAAAAAAGCTTACTCATTGCATGAAAAAGTTAAGGAGAAATCAGGATCTTTTAATGCGAGCAATGGATGTTTGACAACTTGTAAGAAAAGGCAAGAAATTCGAATTCCACTTAGGAAATTGTAACCTAAGTGGTCAACGAATAGGTACATGAATTTTATGGGCCTTTTCCTGTATAATGTAATAATCTAATATACCTTGCATACATTTCTGATAGTTGGAAAACTCTTTTCTATACCTAACGCTGTTAGTTTTGTTTTACAGGAACAGGAACAACCCATAAAATTCATGCAACGATCATTGATCACTTGGCACTGGGGTTGAAAATCATTTTTATTTGTTGTTCAGTATTTTTCGGGTTTTTACGACATATTGTAAAATATGCCAGAAGTTAAAAGTAAAGAAGATTTGCAAACCCCTGTGCCCAGTGGTCAATGAAACGTTGCATGAATTAAGTTTTCCTGTCAATGAATGTTTTTCTTACTACTTTTTTTTATTACTTTTTCTCATTTTTAAGGTCGCACATTTCATTATTTAAAATATATCGATATATCGATATATCGATATATTTTTGATATTCGATATATCGATACTTGATATTTTTTTTGATATATATCGATACGATATATATCGATATATTTTTCCATTTCCAACATCCCTAGCAGAGCATTTTTTTTTTGATTTTTTTCTCGCTACAGCGTGGAGGTATAGCAATTGACGTGTACTACAATTTGCAACACCTGGGCGCCAAAATTAAACCAATTATAGATTTCCTGAATAGCAGACAAACTCACACTCAACACTTTTTTGAATCCACGACCAGTAGACTCAAGAGGAAACCCACTTTTAACTAAAAATAATGCCTCTCTCTTTCCTTTAATCCTCATCTGTAGTCTGTCGTCTGTCGTCTGTAGTCTGTCGTCTGTCGTCTGTCGTCTGTCGTCTGTCGTCTGTCGTCTGTCGTCTGTCGTCTGTCGTCTGTCGTCTGTCGTCTGTCGTCTGTCGTCTGTCGTCTGTCGTCTGTCGTCTGTCGTCTGTCGTCTGTCGTCTGTCGTCTGTCGTCTGTCGTCTGTCGTCTGTCGTCTATCGTCTGTCGTCTGTCGTCTGTCGTCTGTCGTCTGTCGTCTATCGTCTGTCGTCTGCTTTCTGTTGTCTGTAGTTTTTCATCTGTCGTGCAAAAAAAATATGTCGGGTTTTACAAAATTAAAAATTTTGTTTGATTTTACAGATCAAAATACCTACATAGGGATAGTATAGTAGGTACTTATGATGTCATAAAAAATCTGTCGTCATATTTATGACCGTTCCGAAAAGTAGGTTCCCGTGATAAAGACTTGCATATATAGCAGTGGCGTGGCGTGGATATTTTCAAATGGTAAGTCGAGAAAAATGAATCACCTACGAGCCATTCCATATGAAAACGGTCAATCCGAAATGTTGCTATACCTCCGATTTTGCTCAAACTTTGTACAAATGTTTCTTTGCTATCGAAATACGAAATCGTAAGAATTTTTTTTTTTTGTAATTTTTCTCTCCCCTCCAGCCATACTCAAAGAACCGAACATAGTGATTTTATGGGCTTCAGACTTTGCACTCTTAAATTGTCTGTATTCAAGCGATTAGGACGATTAAGCTGTCATTTTAAAGCTGATAAAGCATTCTTTTTAAATCAATCAAAAGGTTTAAGATATTTAAGTTGCTTTAGAAACCTGATCCTTTTGAAATCAACACATTTTATATCCATTTTTGCCATTTTTGAAGTAGTCCTGTGCCTAAAATATCAATAGTAAGTCCCTAAAAATTTCACTAATTAAACCTTACAATAATTACAAAATAAAAAATCCAAAGTTGATCAAAAAACAAATTTTTTTATGTGCTTTACAAACATCCCTTTCAAACTTTGAGCTTTTGAAAAAAAGCCAATCTTTGGGAGCATTTTCGTGAATGTTGACTACCAGATATCAAAATGAAAGTAGGTAGAATTTAAAGGTCTATTCTTCAACTATAAGTCCTGAAAATTTCATTTTGTTATTTGCATGCACACTGAAGTTACAGATGATTAAAAACAAGCTTATTTCTAAGCTATGGAAAAAGCCATTCTTTGGGCACATTTTTGGGAATGTTGACTGCCAGATATCAATACGGGAGTGGGCAGGATTTAAAGGTCTATTCTTCAACTTTAAGTCTTAAAAAAGTCTTAAGTCTTCAAAATTTCATTTTGTTATTCGAATGTACACTGAAGCTACAGCTGATTAAAAACAAGCTTACAAAAAAAAAATTAAAAAATTTTTTGGATAGAACGATATTAAAAAAAGTCTTCGAAACTAAGAATTGTGTTTTATTAAAAGAATAAGCTTTTTTTTTAATCAGGGAAATTTTTAGGGACTTACTATTGATATTTTAGGCACAGGACTACTTCAAAAATGGCAAAAATGTATATAAAATGTGTTGATTTCAAAAGGATCAGGTTTCTAAAGCATCTCAAATATCTTAAACCTTTTGATTGATTTGAAAAGAATGCTTTATCAGCTTTAAAATGACACCTTAATCGTCCTAATCGCTTGAATACAGACAATTTAAGAGTGCAAAGTCTGAAGCCCATAAAATCACTATGTTCGGTTCTTTGAGTATGGCTGGAGGGGAGAGGAAAATTACAAAAAAAAATCCTTTGACTATTTCGTATTTCGATAGCAAAGAAACATTTGTACAAAGTTTGAGCAAAATCGGAGGTATAGCAACATTTCGGATTGACCGTTTTCATATGGAATGGCTCCTACACAAATTAATAAGGAATAAATAGAAGGTACCTTAAATTCCAAACGTGGATTAATCGAAGCCAATTTTTCTATACTTTAAGTCATTTAGGTTGAAATTCACTTTAAACTTGCAAATAATTCAAAACAATGATCAGTAGAACAAAAAAAAAAACAGCACAACAAAACCGAATTCGCCGTACATTACTCTAAGGCGAAAACTGTATTATTTTTTCCAAGCAGAAATTGCAGTAAGACGAAAATTATCGTCTTACTTTTTTCAATAAGAGAACGTGTATTGAAAAGGGAGGCACCGTGGTGGAAGTATATCGTAGGAAAGACAGGGACAAACACAGAATATGTTCTGCGCGGCGATTTTCAATGCTTTGTGTTTTGTGTATGATTTGTGTATTGTGTGTGTATCTCGCAAATTTAAAAGTGCTTGAAGAACATTGTATGTATGGGCAAAGATAGGCTGTTGACTGCTTAGTTGTAGACTTATGTTGCTGGTTTTTTCTATGAACAAGGGACACATTTTAAAAGGTAAGACGATAGGAATCGTGTTATATGGACGCCACGCCACTGATATATAGTTAACTTGCAGAAAGTGGTGGATGTAGCCCAATAATAAGCAATTCGGTCTGTTACACGGTAGGTTTCAGGTTCGAAACACTGAGAAAAAAATATTTTTCACGGGTATTGCCTTTCGCGAGAAATTGGCAGGTCCTTTGAGAACAATTACCTACACACTACCATGACAAACGCTTTCTAACTTAAGCATTTCGGAATCGGCGTAAAATTGGAAAACTATTTCACCACGGACATTGCTTATCGTCAGGAATCGGTTTGTTCGCCGAGAGTTATGACAATGCTATGAAAAGCTTTTTGTTACTGAGCCGTTTGCAGTCGGCAATAGCTGTAAAACTATATAGTCCGTAATTTTTGACCATTTAAGAAAATAGCTAACTTTTATGTACCTTGGTCCATGTTACGTGTCTGTCAGTACTATTAGTAGAGACCTTTTTTTTTGAACTTTGTTTTTAATATAAATAATAACCTTAAAAATTGTATTTAAACTCCGAGCAAGAATTTTACTTTCTGGTCATTTTGTTTGTTCAAAAGATGCGTGATAAACATAAAGTTTTTATGTTTCTTTCTGATAAAAAAAAAAAAATCAAATTAAAAAAAAATCATATTTAAGCGCACTTGAAAATCTATATAATTAATGAATACTTGGAATAAATCTAAAACAGATAAAAAATCGAATTTTGGGTTTCTTATCGATTTTTATTGCAGCACTTGGCAATAATTGGTGTAGTTTTCCAAGATTTGATTAAAATTGGAGGAATGTTCAATTCGTAAATTAACTAAGTAATTGGCTCTACAATTTAATGTCTCCAAACAAAAATAATAGAGTCATTTGGGGTAAGAGCGCGCAGTGGGTAAGAGCGCGCACTGCTTATTTCCTTGGCTGTGTGAAAAATAATCGAAAACGAAAAATAAGGAAATGAGAAGCTTGCAAGACATCAACAAAAAAAGTCCTTTGCGAGTGTGTGCGCAACTAGATTAAAAAGATATAGGGGTTGGAAAAAAAACGTGTCAATCCAAAAAAAAAAAAAAGCGCTGGCAGAAAAGTTTGTGGCGACGGCGTGGCTGCACTATATATCGTGAGTAGCATATTTTTGTAATATGTGAACATTTAAGCTTAAAATTTAGCAAAATTTGTGTTATTTTCTATTAAGTTTTATAAAATCAAAAAAAAGTAGCTTTGTGGGTAAAATCGCGCAGTGCTCTTGTGGGTAAGAGCGCGCAGTGCGCAATCTTACCCCGTATTGAAATTTTCGGTTTTTCAACTCTGTTTTCATTTTTTTAACTCTCCATCTCCACATTACAAAAATTTAGATTGCAGAAGTTTTCCGAAAATGGGTCGAGCTTAACAAAGAAAAACAGAAAAACTACAAATTGAAAAACTACATTGTAGATTTAACTTACTTTATTTAATTTATTTTATTTTGTTTATTTATCTTTTATTAAAAAAAGTGAAGGCTGTATCAAAAATATCTATGAACTTCCAAACACAAAGGCTGCAATATTTTAATAAAAAATATCTTATTTTATACTCTTTGTTAAGTTAATTTTTGTTTTGTTTTCTGAATTGAATTCGTTTAAAAGGAATAAGATATGAGTTTTATTTCTTGTACATAAGTAATTGAATTAAGTTGTCTTTTTCTAGTATTTTTCTCTTGAGTGTATAGAAAAGGTGGAAGTTGTGGAATAACTAATGTTGCCTGTTTCAAGAAGTACGATATATACCATATACACGTATATATATATACGTATTATAGTAAATTTTAAAATATTTAATTGATTTAAACTGCTAAGATTCCAATACAAACTAGGTGCGCGAGTTATGTGGCCACACAAACAGTATCCAATAGCCAACACACGAGTACAATCGACTCCGGTCATCGACTTAACCTCAGTTACCAATGTCAGCATTTTCCTACACACGAGTCTACACACGAGTCCCACTGACCCTAGCCATCAACTACAACCGTCAGCATAGTCAGCACATTCCCATCAACGATCAACCAGCAGTAATGCAACTCAACACCCTTTATTGAACTTATTATTTATTTGTATTTCCTTTTGCATTTCATTTTTGTTACCTATAAAAGCTTGTCAATTTCCATTCTAAATTTGAGTCTGAACAATAAAGTCAAATAGTGTAAAAGTAACGTTTGGTTTTTTTTACGGAAAGTCGCGGCGAATAACATAACTGGCGCAGTCGGAACGGAGCAATAAGCAATACAAATTCGAAGGAACATCGAAATAGTATTCTGCAAAAAGAACCAGTCGCGGAATTCGAAGGATTATCGAATAAAAATACTTTCGTAAGAATCAAACAAAATCAGTGAATTTTTTTTTTTCGAAGGTTTATCGAATTAAAAATAATAATCGGTGTACGGGCAAAAATAAAAAAAAAATTTTTAATTAATAAAGCATCAAAGTGCATTAACAAAACAAAAGACACCTCCGAGATATAATAAGAGTGAGTGAACAGAAAAAGGAAAAAAACATTACTTCATCTAAAACATCTGAAAGTGTGTGGAAGCAGATTTTCATCAACTAAAACATATCAGTGTGTGGACAAACTAGAAGACATCAGCAACGAAAAACGCTTTAACAGTGGAAACACGATGGAAATTGTACTATTCATGTAAGTCATTATATTGGATTTCAAAGTGTAAATGTCCAGAGTTCCAAAAACAAAAAATAATCCCTACCCAACAAGAAAACGTGTCAGCTCCAATAACTATAGATTAAGTGAATCCAATAAATTAGAAAATATAATACTTACAAATCAATCTGATTTAGATATAGAACAGTCTGAAGACTTAGGAATTAAATATCTATTTGAAATGGCAAATAACCAAGATAACGCTGCAGCAGCGGCAGCAGCATTAAATTTTTTAAATTCTCTTAAGATTCCTCCAGTTGTGAAGGACATTCCCACTTTCGACGGCAATCCCAGATTGTTGTTCGAATTTATTAGGAACGTAGAAGAAGTGTTACTACTTTTTACCGAGGTTAACGGTACCAATATAGGTAGAATAATACTTAGGGCAGTTAGAAATAAGGTCATCGGCGAGGCCAATGAAATCCTGAATGTGTATGGAACCCCATTGTCTTGGGTAGACATTAAGGACAATCTTATAAGCCATTACTCTGACAAGCGAAACGAGACTTCACTTGTACGTGACCTTCACTTCCTTAAACAGAACAATAAAACAATGGAGACATTTTACAGCGAGATAATAGAAATTCAGGCAGCCATGATAAATCATGTGCAAATTCACGAAAAAGAAGCTAGCGTAATAACCGCTAAAAACAATCTTTATAAAGAAATGTGTCTTAACACCTTCCTAACGGGGCTCAGAGAACCACTTGGTTCCACGGTAAGAGCAATGAAACCAATCAGTCTCGCGGAATCTTTTGTTTATTGCACAAAAGAACAAAACATTGCATACATGAAACATGAACCAACATTCTTTAGTCAACAAAAGAAATTCTCAACTCCCAGATATTTTAATACACAGGTTCAAAACTCCCCAAGATTAGTCCAACAAATCCCTCATTCAAACTACCAAATTAAACAAAACACTCAAGTTAGGCAAAACCCTCATCAATTTAGACAAAATGCTCATATAACACAAAACTCTCATGCTAGACAAAACCACCAAGTTTTTAACAGATTGGATAATTTCCACTCTCAAAACAGACAACAAAATAATAACTATTTTAAGAATGGTTCCGGACAATTCTCCAATAGGCAGAGATTACCTCCTCCAGAACCAATGGAAATCGGAACAACGTATACAAACTTTAGATCCCCAACACAACATCAGGATAACAGAACTCCTACCAATTTTCTTAAACAAACAAATAATAGAGAACTTCATAACATAAATGTAGAAGACTTAGGAAATCCATACCAGAATCTAGATGCATATTGCGATAACGAATACGAACAAAATACAAGTGACAGCTTCGAAGACACTGTAAATTTTCGGGAACTCGCCTCTGCGAACCCATCGGGTACATAGATGTCAACAAACATGGTAATATTCTACCCTATATAAACATTGCATCCCCATTCGGAAGACCACTAAAGTTCTTAATCGATACGGGTGCATCATCATCCTTTTTAAACCCCGAATTCGCCGATCCTAAAAAACAATCTCCCATCGAACATACTGTTATAAAAACCATTTTTAAAGATCACATTGTCACTAAAAATATAACTTTCCCATCCTTCACAGAATTCAAAACACACGAAACATTTAAATTCCTAGTATTCAAGTTCCATGGATATTTTGATGGTCTTATTGGCCTCGATATCCTTACACAACTTAAAGCAAAAATAGACCTAGAAAAACATATACTTATTACAAGAAATTCTGTCGTACCTCTCCTTTTCAAGCCTAACTTTACATCTTCCCGATATTCTATCCCTCCACTTTCAAAAATGGTGTGTCGCCTTCCCGTCGACACCCAAAATGGTGACATCCTCATAAAACAAACCGAGATAAGACCAAAGGTTTACATTTCGGAAGGAATTTATAAAGCAAATGATTGGTACACTATTCTCGAAATTACAAATGCAACAAACGAAGAACAAACCATTTTTCTTGAACAACCCATAAAAGTTTCAAAATATACAAACAAAGATTATTGTGAAGTTAATTTTACCGAAGCACATTCGCACTCTCAAGACAAAAACTTAAAAAGTACAAATATAATAGATTCACTAAAGCTTGATCATTTGAACTCAGAAGAGAAACAAAAAATAATAAAACTTTGCAGACAATTCGAAGATATTTTTTTCCAACAAGGGCAGTCACTTACATTTACTAACGCGGTTAAACATAACATACCTACAAGTGACGATATCCCGATATACACAAAATCATACAGATACCCGTTTATACACAAGATGGAAGTACATAAGCAAATTCAAGATTTGCTAAAACAAGGAATAATCCAACCAAGTCATTCACCTTGGAGCTCCCCAGTATGGGTAGTCCCAAAAGGAAAAGACATACCAACAAAAAAGTGGCGTCTCGTCATTGACTTTCGTCGTCTCAACGAAAAAACTATAAGTGACAAGTACCCACTGCCAAATATAACGGAGATTCTAGACAAGTTAGGGAAATGTATGTATTTTTCTACCTTAGATCTAGCCAGTGGTTTTCATCAGATAGAGATGAACCCAAAAGATATACCTAAAACTGCATTTACCGTTGAAGGTGGACATTTCGAATTCGTAAGAATGCCATTCGGGCTAAAAAATGCGCCATCAACGTTTCAACGCGTCATGGACCACGTACTTAATGGCCTTATTGACAAAATATGTTTGGTGTATTTAGATGATATAGTCATCTTTTCCACTTCCCTCCAGGAACATATCGAAAACCTAAGCAAAGTATTTTCACGACTTCGAGAATTTAACTTTAAAGTCCAATTAGAAAAAACAGAATTTCTTCATAAAGAAACAGCGTTTCTTGGTCATATTATTGGAAGGGACGGGGTAAAACCCAACCCGGATAAAATTGCAGCAGTAAAAAATTTTCCAATCCCAAGAACCCAGAAAGAGATTAAGTCGTTTTTAGGGCTTTTAGGCTACTACCGCAAATTCATTAAAGATTTTGCGAAGATCACGAAACCTCTTACAGAATGTCTCAAAAAAGGTAAAACAATAGACCTTAACCAAAGGTACGTTATGGCTTTTGAAATGTGTAAAGATCTATTGATCAATGATCCTATACTACAATATCCCGACTTTTCTCGACCCTTTGTCCTCACCACCGATGCCAGCAATTTCGCGATAGGTGCAGTTCTATCCCAAGGCACCATAGGTAGTGACAAGCCAATATGTTTTGCTAGCAGAACATTAACAGACACAGAAGTAAACTACTCGACAATAGAGAAGGAACTTTTGGCGATTGTTTGGGCGACAAAGTATTTTCGACCTTACTTGTTTGGTCATAAATTTAAAATAGTGACTGACCATAAACCACTACAGTGGATGATGAATCTCAAGGACCCAAACTCCAAGTTAGTAAGATGGCGTTTAAAATTAGAAGAGTTCGATTACGAAATCGTCTACAAAAAAGGCCAACTTAACCTAAACGCCGACGCTCTTAGCAGAATAAAAACAGACGGAACTAATAACAAAATAGAGATAAACGCCAATGAAATAAATAATCTTCATCCTGGCTCTAGCGGTTCAACAATCCACTCAGCCATTGAAAATTTAGACGACCACATATACATTTCAGAACGCCCACTTAACGAATTTAACATACAGCTTATACTAAAGAGAAACGAACACGACAGACCAATGGACTTAAAGATGTTGTTTAAAAACAAACAAAGACGAACCATTACAAAACAACACTTTAGCGAAAACGATATAATTAACATTTTTAAAAATTTTATGCCTCCAAATAAATATTGTGCTATATACACAGAAGACGAAATATTTAAACTCGTCCAAAGTGTATACTCAAAATATTTCTCCAACAACAAAGCCTTTAAAATAATACGTTGCACAGAAATACTAAAAGACATACTCGAAGACGACAATCAAGACAAATTAATTAATGATTACCACATAAAAAATAACCACAGGGGCATAAACGAAACCAATGCACACCTCAAGCGCGAATTTTTCTTTCCGTTTATGAAAAATAAAATAACCAAAGTTATCAACAACTGTGAGCCTTGCCAAAATCTAAAATACGATAGGAAACCCCAAAAAGTAGAATATCAAATACCAGAAAACCCCGAAAAACCCTTAGATATTGTTCACATTGATATTTACAGTATCAATAATCAAAAAATTCTCACCATCATAGATAAATTCTCTAAATTTGCAGCTGCTTACACAATTCCAGCCAGAAATAGCTTAACAATAATAAAATCTCTTCTTCATTTTATGAGCCTACACGGCATCCCAGCAAAATTAATTTCAGACCAAGGAGCCGAATTTACTTCTACAGTTTTTAAAGATTTTGTTGATCAATACAATATAAATCAACACATTACATCATTACAACAGTCAAGTAGCAACTCCCCAGTTGAAAGACTTCATTCATCATTGACAGAAATATATAGAATCATTTATGCAAAACACAGAGAAAAACACCATGACGACATACTTAACGAAACTCTTATAACATACAACAACTCAATTCATTCTGCAACTAAACTAACCCCCTATGAACTATTTTATGGAAGAACGTATAAATTTAAAAACATAAAATACAATAACGTTCACGACTACCTCAATAAGCTTAACGAATTTCAGGCAGAATTATTCCCCTCCATCAGGGATAAATCAAGAGAACAAGTAATAAAAAATATAGAAAAATTAAACCAAAATAGGGAAAAACCAAAAACTATTAAGTCAGGATCATTCATATATAGGAAAGAAAACAGAAGAAACAAACTCACTCCAAGATTTAGTAAGCACAGAACCAAAAATAATAGACTAGTTACAGTTCTTACAACTAACAATCAGAAACTACACAAATCTAAAATTAAAAGAAAACGTAAATTTCAGGTTAGCAGTAACAATCCTAACACAGACAACAACAGGACAGAAAATGGAAATACAAGACCTGACTAACAACCACGGACTTTTAACAATAAAACTAGGAACTGCAAGGACAATACAGACGTACAAAAACTTAATACATATAGTTCAGCTTCAGAAATACGAGGAAAACATTAAAACAATAGGTAACTCATTAGAGGTCTTCAAAACCATTGACGGGTTTAGCGACACTCTCAAGGTAATACAAATTAAATACAGACAACTACAAAACAAACTTCAAACTTTGACACCCAACTTAAGACGAAAGAGAGGACTAATAAATGGTCTAGGAACAGTTGTGAAGAGCATAACTGGAAACATGGACGCCGACGATGCTCTAAATATTAATAGGAAAATTGAAGAATTAACTCAAAGACAGGATCATTTTGAAGAACAAGGAAGTCATCAAGATAGGCTCAACAAAGAAATGATTAACAGGTTCGAAAATATGACAAACCATATAAATGACCAGCAAAAACTTATAGAGAACTACTTAGTTAAAACCCAAAAAATGCTAGGAAACAAAATCAGAACAGAAGAAAACTCAATCAGATATATTCAATATTTAAATCAGATTAATTTTAACATAGAACTATTGAGCAACCATTTGGCTAATATAGCAGAATCCATAATCCTTGCTAAACTAAATATTATTTCAAAACAGATTCTTAGCAACGACGAATTAACTTTCATATACCATTCTTTACGAAATCAATCAGTTGATATTAAATCAGACGAACACATCTATGAGTTGTTGGAACTTCAGGCATATTATAATCACTCAAATATAATTTTTAACATCCAAATTCCCATCCTTAAGAATGAAACATACTCCTTTTTCCACCTGATACCTATTCCAATAAAAAACAAACTACTTTCCACTAAACCCTTTTGCATCCTCAACAACAATGAAATTCAATATTTTGATAAAAAATGCGAAAAAATAGAAAACGTGTTCTACTGCAAAGCAAAAACAACCCAAGATGTCATCGAAACAAGCTGCATTGCCAACTTGATCGCAAACAGACCAGCACACTGTAAGACCCTAGATGTAGAAGATGAACACCAAATTTTCCAACCAGAACCAAACTACATTTTGTTCCTGAACAGTCCCGAGACAGAAATCAAATCAACATGCGGCCCTGAAAAACAATATCTCCAAGGTACATTTCTGATCAATTTCCTGAACTGCAGCATTGAAGTCAACCAAATTACGTACGAGAATACGAACAACCTCTTCTACGAAGAAGCGCACATTTACCCAACTTCATTCAACAATGTCTATACGTCACCGATGCAGAACATTAATCTACAGACGCTAAAAAACTATCACTTCGAGAACAAAGAAGCAATCCACTACCTCCAAAGAAGTACCCAGCAGAAAATTGTCATCAATTACACCGTCCTTTCAACTATAACTGTGATTGGAGTATTTGTTATGATAATATACCATATGAAAACTACCAACCAATCGAAGACGTCATCATCCTACAATATCAATACTAGCGATCAACAAATACCAGCTCCTGCATTCAACATAATGTTAGCCCCGGCAAAAGACGCTTACAGCCTCTTCACCCGTAAGCTAACTCCAGGGGGGGAGGAGTTATGTGGCCACACAAACAGTATCCAATAGCCAACACACGAGTACAATCGACTCCGGTCATCGACTTAACCTCAGTTACCAATGTCAGCATTTTCCTACACACGAGTCTACACACGAGTCCCACTGACCCTAGCCATCAACTACAACCGTCAGCATAGTCAGCACATTCCCATCAACGATCAACCAGCAGTAATGCAACTCAACACCCTTTATTGAACTTATTATTTATTTGTATTTCCTTTTGCATTTCATTTTTGTTACCTATAAAAGCTTGTCAATTTCCATTCTAAATTTGAGTCTGAACAATAAAGTCAAATAGTGTAAAAGTAACGTTTGGTTTTTTTTACGGAAAGTCGCGGCGAATAACATAACTCGCGCTCTTACCCGACATTTTGCGCGATCTTACCCTGACCTCGGGACAAGAGTGCGCAAGTTGACTTGATTTGGTTTTTTAACAAAATCATACAAAAAAATTTCACCAACATTAACTTTTTTGACATTTTTTTGCTCTAAAAATATTGATTAATCAAATGTTAAAAACCTTAATTTGATATCTGTTATGACCTTTTCTCAATTTGAGCTTAAAGTGAAAAGTGCGCGAACTTACCCCTAATGACTCTACAGGCATATTATATAATATTAAATGAAACCTGAGTTTTGTAATTGTTGCTAGAGATAGATAGAGAGAAGCTTGGATGACAGGCAGTTTATAATCAGACTTCTTTGGACAGACGAATCTCTATTCACAATAGATGGTTTTACGAATTTCCAGAATCTGCGTGCATGAGTTTCAAGCAATCCACATTCAAGACGGCAAAAATTGTTTCAACAGTAACTTTATTTTATGTATGCAAATTACCACACCGACTTTATTCTTTTAACTATATAGAGTTTTAAAAAAATACAAACTCTATTACCTACTCCACTGCTTCAGCTTGTTTAACTCAATTTCCAACAAGATTGTGCTCCGACACACGATTGAAATGGACCAATTAACTGGCCTGCACGATTTCTCGATCTCAGTGTACGGAATTGTTTTTGTATGGTTGTATGTTTTGTATTTTTTTTCAACACAGAGCAAAAAATCATTTTTTTCTAATTCTACCTGTTTTAGATACACATTTCCAAATATTATTAAATGCATGGGTTTCTGAGTTAACTTATTCCAAAGCTTTTTTGTTGTTATCATTTTGTTCCTCAGAAAAAAATAAAGAGAGCTTTATGTGTACCAAGCAGTTTTTGAAAAAAAAAGTAAACCTCAAATTGAAAATTTGGCTCGGGAAAGAAAATTTGAACACAATTTAATATCTGGCAACCCTAAAGCCATATCAGTTCATTTAAAATACAGTTACAAAGATTAGTATTTCTTCTAAAAATAAATGCCAAAATGAGGTGACTATTATCAGTACTGACAGAAAAATCGAATTTAATTTAATAATGACACACGAATGACGGCAGTGCTCAAATTTTCCACTGTGTGAAAATCGTGAAATATAATACGTTTAAGAGAAAAATGTGGACACAATGCATACCTTTACCTTTCTTCTTTTTTTCGACAGCTATTTCCTCACCGTCTTCACGACGCCAGATAATTTTGGGGGCTGGGAAACCATCCGCCCGACATGTCATGTTAATATTTTGATTTTCACGAACTGCCACCGAGGATGGTGTGCTTTCAATGTCCAGAATATTTGGAGGGACTGCATTTGCGATTACAAATAAAGAAAAGGAAGAAAAAACGTATAAGATTTGTAAACGACAGGTGTACGTGTATATTAAATTTTACTTACCGACTACTTGCAGATAACCAACCTGGCTAATCATAGGATTCGTATTCACCTGACACATGTAGTACCCTCGATCGTCCTGGTGCGCCTGGTTTACGTGCAAAAGCCATGTATTCGCGTTGTCGTATGTTATGCTGTATCTTGGTATTCGAGAGATGACATGCCGATGAATTGTCAAAATCATTTGCCTGTCGATGTGAATCCATGCTACCTGTGCGGATAAAATATATTAATTCGATAGCAATCTTTTATTTCCGGTGTTGAATATGTATGTAATTTAAAGCAGCATTTTTGAAAAATGTCGCTAAAGTTAAAATCATTCATTACTCATACTTCCGATGTACAAACCGGAACTCGGCATATTACACAACTTAAGAAAGTATTAGTATTTTTGTTTTCGTTTTTTTATCATTTAAGCGCAAATTGTGAATGAAAGTAGTGGCTAAATTCTCAGTCAATCAACGACTTCATTTGAAAAAAAAAAAAAAAAAAAATTAACTCACAGCAGTTAATGTGTTTATTGTAGTCAAATCTGTGAGCAAAATGTACCTTACCTACTAACCCAGCAAAGTAAAAGCTAAAGCGTAGGTTGTATGGAAACAATAAAGAAGTTGAATGTGTTTTACGACGCGACGATTCAAAAAATAATATTTGCCCTTATTGCGAGTTTCAACTTACTATCAAACGATAAAATCATCTGTAATAATACTTTTCAAATAAGCAGTACCGAGTTCCGTATTGTGGAAATTGATTGATTATAACTTGTGCTATTGCGATTGCCAACCGACCGAATGTTCTCAGCTTTGTAAATTAAACGTAGGTACACTTGTACAGGCTCTTTAATAAAGCGCTTCTTGTCTTTGAATTTGAATAAAGCAAAGAATGTGTGAGACATAACTGAAATTTTCATTTTTTCGAGATTCCTATTGATGCCATTATGAGTGAATGTTATCTACATCGTTCGATTTATCCAACACGGCTTCTCTGGCTGCTCTGCCAATGATAACACTGGTCGACAATAATTTTGCACCCAAAAGCGAACTATATTTTTTAAAGGTTTTTGGCTCGCTAAACTCAAATCTGGCCTCAGAATTGCTCTGTCACATCACATTTTCAAAATATTAAGCATTCAAGATCGGAAAAATCCAGTTTTTGCTATTTTTGAGCCTATGTTTTAACATAAAAAAAATTTTAACCCAAAAACAAACCATTGCTTTTCCGATGATTTGCTATCCGCTAAATCCAAATCAGGTCTCAAAAAGGGTCTAATACATCAAATTACTGAGATATCTAGCTTCAAAAGTTGCAATAAACGGTCATGCATTATTTTGAGGACTGTTGCAGTCGCGAAAGGAAATTAGAGTCAGAAAGCATATTTTCGATGGTTTTGGATGTGCTGAATTCAAATTCAGTCACAGAATTGCTCTGTCACATCAGGTTCTTGAGATTATAGCCAGAGTAAGGTCAAGACATCAACGCCCTATTTTTTGGAAACCTGATGTTGCAGCGTAAATCTCTGACTGAATTTGAATTCAGCACCAAAAAATCTTTAAAAAATTTAATTTCTGACTCAAATCTCATTTCGAGACTATACGTAATCTTCAAAATAATGCATGACCGTTTATTGCAACTTTTGAAGCTAGATATCTCAGTAATTTGATGTATTAGACCCTTTTTGAGACCAGATTTGGATTCAGCGGATAGCAAATCAAGTGGCAATGGTTTGTTTTTGGGTTAACATTTTTTTTATGTTAAAACATAGGCTCAAAAATAGCAAAAACTGGATTTTTCCGATCTTGAATGCGTAATATTTTGAAAATGTGATGTGACAGAGCAATTCTGAGGACAGATTTGAGTTTAGCGAGCCAAAAACCTTTAAAAAATATAGTTCGCTTTTGTGTGCATTCAAAAAAGTGAAATTTTGTAGACCAGTGTAATTATAGTAAAACATGTCGTCGCGTCGTAGGTAGGTCCGAAAAATAGTATTATTTAAAGGACATTTCATATAAAGGGACCAAGGAAAGTAAGTAAGGTAAGGGAAAAGTTGGTTAAGGGAAGGTAAGGTAGGAAAGAATGGTAAAGTAAGTAGAGGAAGAAAGGTAGATGAACGGTTAAGGAAATAGAAGGGGAATGGAAGAAGTGGGAGGGTTGTTTTTTCAATATGTATATGTATTTTACAAACGAAACAACATTGATTCATTTCCAATAACGTTTTTTGTAGAGAGGGAAATTTCTCAGGGAAATGCATTTATTGAATAGTAATAAAAAAAAAAATTCTATTTAAAACGACAAAAAAAATAAAAAAATAAAAAAAAAAGTCAAAATTTAAAATTTTTGTCTTTTTTAAATTTTCGAATGACATTTTTTCTGATAGGTAAAGAAATTGCGCCATAAAAAGAACTCGAATCAAATTTTCTTCAAAATGCTGCATTATAGAACTTTCTACGTTTTAAATTCACCGAAATATGACCACCTTTTTATCAAATGAAAAGATTTTTTTTCAACAAAATGAGAATAAAAGAAAATCAGCATAAAAGGGATGAAAATCGATTATAATTTTATGATTGGTCATATTTCGGTCAATTTTACCTAAGCTTGATTGAAAAGATATAGAATATAGATAAATACTAAATTTAAGATAAGAACTTACCCAAACTTGGGTGAATTTCGAAACACTCGTTGAGTGTTTGTTGGTTTCACTTACAGCGAGGTAAAACATCGATTGGAAGCCGAACATAAGAACTATACACAACTTTCATCCACGCATCGTTTCGAAAGACTTTGGAAATGCATCCAAGGTAGTTAATATATTGTTCTTAATTTCTTTAGAGTGTTTAAAGTTAATCCTCATCTTAATCAGGCTATGGTGATCTTTAATTTATTGTATCGAATGAAACACGGTTCAATTTTGATTATGCAAAAGGAACAATCAAACATGGTTGTTCCTTTTCCTTACTTAAAGTTCCATTATATCAAATCATGCCAAGTGTTAAGCTCCAGCTCAACCAACTTGAAACCACAAAATGTATGACGCGTTCAAAATAGTAGAATATCACTATACAGGGTGTAACGTGTAATTTGTGTTACATACTTTGGGGGGAAAAAATGCTAACTTTGGTGTACCTTGACCTGTTTTGAATTCGATTTCTCTATCAATATACTGGTGAAAGATACCTAATTTTAGACTTAGTTTTTTGTAGAAATAATAATCCTTAAAACTGTATTTAAATTGGGCTCTTATAAGCTTAGGGTTGCCAGATTTTCAATTTTGTTAAACATAGAGTTTCTTTGTTTTTTACAGATGAACAAAACAATAATAAAAAAAAACAGCTCCTCAATATTTTGAACATCAAAACCCCATAAATTTTATGACACTTGAAAAAACACAAAATGGGTAAAATTTAAAAAAAAAAAAAAAGATTCTTAGCCCTGAGGTCTGTTTGAATAAAACAATAATATGGGTACTTTTAGTAGTTTTTTATGTATTTTATACAAATGCAATTATTTTTTTTTTTTTTAGAATATAACCAAGAATCACATCCCAGAGTATGTAACATGAATTACGGGACACCCTGTATATCCATAATTATTAAAAAAAAAATACTGTTATGTTCAAGAAATTTTCAAACTAAATTAAATGTAGAGTTTGTAACTCCATCTTTCCATCTATATATATTTATAAATGAATCCCTATATCCCTTGGTCACGACATCATTTTTTTTTTTTATTGTGTTCGTTATTGTCAGGAGAAGGAACAAGAGGAACAGAAACAGGAACTAGAACGCCAACCTTAAAATTACTTGACAGATTCCAAAAATTCTATCAGCTCTAGGATGTTGTATTATCCCTTAGTGGCATAGACTTACATTTCATTCACATTTGTCGAAACTTAGAAACTACTGGACATATTTCAAAAATTCTTTCAGCACTAGGATGCCACATAATCCCTCAGTAATTAGCGTATATTTCATCCCTACAATATCACGGTAACAGAAACGGGAACGAGAACGGGAACTTTAAAGTTACTTGCCTGATTTCGAAAATTCTTTCAACTCTAGGATATTACATTATCCCTCAGTAGAAAAGATTATATTTTTTCTCCATATTCCGGAGCGGAAGAACGATAACGGAAACCTTAAAATTACAGACCCGAGCAACGCCGCGTGGCTCAGCTAGTTTTATTATAACTATAGAACACTTCAATAGTAAATCTTCAATGCAGACACATAAGAACACCCTTATGCCTTGAACAGTCATTATTTAATAACACATATATTTTTTGCAGTTTTTTGAAAGCAGATGGCTGGAGTATGCCTGCATATTTAAGCAAAATATTTAATTAAAACGCAAGGGAAACATCATTCGATTCAGTAATGTCTACAAAAAATTTTGTGTGTTATCCACAATCCACATCACTGAGAGTATTTGAAAACGAATGTCTTAATGCAATGCATTTTTCAAAGTAAGAGAAGTTTAACTGATATTTGTTGATCATGGATGAAGGTAATGAATTTGAAAAACAGCAGATATTCGATATAGTGACGTAATAAGAACCGGAAATGATTGCTATTTTTTTTTAAGTTTTTCAGCTGAATTCAGTAAAACTGCAAACATTTTGGTGCAAAGTAAAAGGAATTCCAAAGATATTAAAGAAAATAAAGGGAGGTAGAAAAGAATACACATGTTGAAAAAATGGGCACGATTGGGTCGCACGAACTTGCAATTGCGTGCTAAGTACAATACCAAAACCTTATGGCTAAGTTTAAGGCTCTAGTATTCGTTCTTTTTAATATATTATTTGGTGGTAAAGGGTTGGCAACTATACATTAATTATAAAAATTGAAAAAAATCATATCAAATAGGTATTGAATAAATTTAAATTGAACATTGTATAAATATTTATATTCTTTGAACTATAAATAAACGAACTGAACTGAACTGAAAATTGAACATTCCAAAAGTTTTTAGCGAAAATAAAAAAAGCAGTTTTGGCAGTTGCGTATACATACAAACGATGAAAATTCAAACAAAATCATTATAGCAGTTCTCTTTATTTTTTTATTTTTCACTTTTTCAAAAAACAGATTTTATAAGAACCAAGTACCTATGCAGATCTTAAGATCTTGCCAGAAGATATTTGCACAAAGTTTTTGAAAACAAATCAAAGATACCGTTATGAAAATATTCAAAAAAATAAAAAAAAATTAAAGAAATTAATAAAAATTTCAAAAATTTCAATTTTCCAAACGTTTGTAAGAAAACTTTTCAAAGCAACCTACAACTTTCGTCAAAATCGTGTTAACGAGAAAATCGGTTTTGAAAAAATCGGTTCTTTTGGGGTACCGTTCTTAGACTATAAAATAAAGTTTATTACATCATAGGAAAGAAAATTAAGAAATAATCTTTCACATGAAATTTTATCGAAATCATTAGAAGCGTTTTCGAGAAAAATACGTATTATCATAAATTTTGTATGGTAGTTGTTCTCTATAATTCTTTTCAAGAACTAGAGACCCAAATCCAAAAACATTTGTGTAGGCTGCCCCAAAGGCCCTAAATGCAGCTTACCTAAATTTGATGAAAATCGGTCATGAAGCTGAAGATCTATAGACGGACAGACAGACATACAGACAGAAGGAATTGCAGGAACCATTTTTTTCGTATGCTCTATCATCGTAATGTAATATTTAATTGTTTTCTCAATTTTTTTTTCTCCACGATTGCAAAACTAGTCTTAAAGTACGAACATGTAATCGCGAGTAAAAAGGAACAATTCCTTTCACGCTTATAAAAAAAACATAAGACAAGCTCAACCCAGCATGAAAAACCATTTGTACAGCCTCTTTTCAAAACTAAGAAGTTTTGATATTCTTCCTATTGGCCTAGCCCCAATACGTTTGGGTCAATGTCATATTGTAGCTCTATTTATTTGTTGAACACTTAACGCATTTTTAACACATTTTAACGCACCATGATGCTGCGGCATCACTTTAACGTCTAACAGTAAACACAAATAAATTTAGTACCGAACTAATATAGATACATGTGGTAGCGCTGCGCAGAATTACCAATGGTAATACTCATTGGATTCAAAAGGGACTCATTTTATTTAACCTTCTCAGAGACTTAACTTATTTCAATTCGACTTATTTTTTAGTATTATAAATAAGCATTCTAATTAAAAAAAACTTACATTATGTTTCCACTTGACATTTATAAGTCTAAATTTATACGAAACATAATCAAATCTGATTGATTTGTCTTCAAAATGATACCAATCCAATACTAAAATGAAAGCGATTACTATCGACTGTTGGTAATGCATCATGTTTAGACCAAGCTTATATTTTTCGACTACAAACCCGTATATGTACCTACATATTAGGGTAACAGAGGAAGAAAACAGTCGCATTATTAGCACTTACTTTCAACAGTGCGTGTTGATTTGACTTTGGGAAAAACCCTTTCAACGGCCCTACTTAACCTCTTCGTCCAAAAACTATTGAACAAATTGGCCAGCATAAAGTATAAACATCCCCAAAAAGGTTGATGCATTTGAAAACTTCCATTGATGCAAGCCAAAGGCAAACTGCGCATTGAGTCTTGGGAAAAAACCAGCATGTATGCTTTGGACTACATCTTTCTTTCCAAGTAAACTCAAATGACAGGGGTGGGAAGGTGGGAGGGGGGTGAATCTTTAATTTATTTAGTTTTTTTAATTAAATGCATTGTGTCTCAAAAACGTCAAAATTCAAAATCGATTGGACCAAAATCTCCAAAATTTTTACACCTGGTCAACCTTATTGTTATCCAGCAGCTTATTGTTGTCTAGTAGCTTTAGCGTTGTCTATATTGGATAGTTTCCTCAAACTAGATTCACTTATTTCAGCTTCTACTGTCTGTACTAGCTTAGATTTTTTTTTAGTTATTCATCAACGGAATTTGAGTTCTTTATAAAGCTGCTACAACATAGGTAACGACTTCTGTAGTTGTATACAGAGCACCATATTTATGAAGGTACCTATATACATCCTCGTTTTCCATGGACGGGAATCTTAGTTTAAGTGCAATTTGCGTTTAGTATTTGCATTTCAAAACCAATTTATTGAAGAATTAAATATGTTCTGTTTTATTTATTGCTCTCCTCTTACCTTATACGTTCCAAGATGTTCCACAACACAAGGCAAATTGGCATCACGCCCTACGGCAACTGTTACGTTCGGAATAGGTTGAGCAAAACGCGGTTCATCCATCATAACTAAAACAAAAGAGAAAGAAAAGGAAGCATTTATTTTTCGTTTTATTTGACAACGGCGAAGCATTATTCAACAATGGAGTCGCAGCCCAGTCTCTTGTAGGACAGATGGCGGGAGTTGACTTGCATAATTTAGCATAACACTTAATTAAAACGCTCAAGCGAGCTTCATTTGATGTGATGACATCACATAAAGATTTTTGGTCTGTTATCCACTTAACTGAAACTTTGAAGTGAGAGACTTAATTCAATTTACTCTTCAAGAGTTGGGAAAGTTTAATTGCTCCTAAACCAAAATAAATCAGCTTTTGACAGATTTTTTTAAGAACATAAATGTAATGCCGTAATGGATTATGGTAGGTCTGTATAAGTATTTTATACAATTTGAGGGTTCAAGGCTTACCATTGCCTACCGAATTTAAGGTAAGAATGTCGTCCAACCTGGTTTACTCTTAAATCGTTTTTCAAATTGGACTTCCACTTTAACGTGGAAGCATTGAAGCCGCACGTACACCGGACGCTGCGTAGGGGAGGGGGAACACTTTTTGTTTCCAACTGTCATTAAAACCTTAATTTTTTATATTTTATTTTGCCCTAAAACAAAATTAAACTCTTAGAAAAGAGTATAAACTTTAGCCTAAACCTAGAAAATAGTAATTTATAAAATGACTAGCTGTGCCCGCGACTTCGTCCGAGTGGAATAGTGACTTTCGGCAGCATTTTGTTTTAGTAAACTACCTATTGTTATATTATTTCATTTAAGTACATTTTTGCAAACGACGTTCTTACTTTTTCCATCTTTTGTCAAATAAAAAGGTTTTGCGAGTTTGATACACTCTTTTAAAGTAAAATTACTAATCAGTGGGAATTAAAAAAATACGGGGAATCTATAGTTTTCTAATTTCGCTGTTCCAGTCATTATTAAAACTTTTCTAATGCCGCATCCCAGATGTGTAATTTGTAGCTGTGTACAATTCTAGATTACTCATTATTGGCACTGGAACACCAACTTCCAGCCACTCCTAATAGTTCTAGTTAATTGAGAAACTCTATAGGGTTTGATGTGACTTGCTCAGTATCAATAATATTGTCTACTAATAGACATTGGACAAAATCCCCCAATACGTCAAACATGATTTATTAGTTTATATGGTTACTATCTCATTAGTCAGCGCCGAAAACGACTTTTCACATAGTCATTACCGAGTGTCAATATTTACTTCAAGATCAAGATAGACATTTCATCTCAGGTCAACTGTGTAATCGACAATTTGACTGAAATCACCTCACGGTGAAAGAACTTTTGAAATCGGTCCAATAGCTTCAAGGTACCCGTTTACGTTGCCGTTCCCGCAGGAATATTAGGATAACAAATACAGCCGATGTCCTTCTTCAGGCTCAAGACTATCTCTGCACCGAAATTCATACAAATAGGTTCAATAGTTTGGGAGGTAGATGGTAACAAAGAAAAACAGACAGACGGAGTTGATTTCGGATCTATAATGTTAGTACGCACTTCCGTTTCCATGGGAATATGGGGATAAATTAAAGTTAATATTACTTTGAGATAGTGTAGCATTCTAACGGAAATCAGTTCAGTATTTTCTAGGTTCCCGTTTACATTTGCGATCTTGTGGGAATACAGGGATAATATATATAGCCTATATGTCCATCTTCAGGCTCAAGACTATATCTCTGAACTAAATTTCATATTATGTTATAAGTAAAGACTCACATTCCCGTGGGAATATGGTGACCGTTCCCGTAGGAATATGGAGATAACTTACAGTTTATGTTACTCAGGGATAGTGTTTCATTCTAACGGTGGAAGAATTTTTGAAATCGGTGCAATAGTGTCAAAGTTCCCGTGTGCGTTCTCGTTCCCGTGGTAATATAGGGATAAAAAATACAGCCTATGTCCTTTCTCAGTTTCTAGACTATCTCTGTACAAAATTTCATTTAAATCTGTTCATTAGTTTGGGCGGGAGATGGTAACATAGAAAGGCGAACAGACAGAGCTACTTTTGCATTTATAATATTAGTGAAGACCGGTTCCCGTATGAATATTCGAATGAATTGCAACCAATGTCTTCAGGTTTTAAATCATCTCTGTATAAAATTTCATTTAAATCGGTTCTGTAGCTTGGGCGAGAGATGGTAACATAGAAAGACGAACAGACAGAGCTTCTTTCGCACTTATTATATTAGTAAGGACACCGGTTCCCGTAGGAATATGGGAATGTATTAATGTTTATGTTACTCGGAGTTAATGTAGCATTCTAATGGTGGAAGAATTTTCGAAATCGGTGCTGAAACTTCTAAATTCCCGTATACGTTCCCACTCCCGTGGAAATTTAGGGATAAAATATATAGCCTATGTCCTTCCTCAGGCTTGAGACTAACTCTGTACAAAATTCCATTTTAATCAGTTTAGTAGTTTGAGCGGGAGGTGGTAACATAGAAAGGCGAACAGACAGAGCTACTTTTGCATTTAAAATATTAGTGAAGACCGGTTCCCGTGGGAATATTCGAATGAAATGCAACCAATGTCCTTCTTCAGGTTCTAGATCATCTATGTATAAAATTTCATTTAAATCGGTTCTGTAGCTTGGGCGAGAGATGGTAACATAGAAAGACGAACAGACAGAGCTTCTTTCGGACTTATTATATTAGTAAGGACTCCCGTTCCCGTAGGAATATGGGGATGAATTAATTTTTAAGTTACTCGTGGATAATGTAGCATTCTAATGGTGGAAGAATTTTCGAAATCGGTGCTGTAACTTCTAAGTTCCCGTATACGTTCTAGTTCCCATGGGAGTTTAGGGATAAAATATATAGCCTATGTCCTTCCTCAGGCTCGAGACTGTCTCTGTACAAAATTTCATATCAATCAGTTTAGTAGTTTGGGCGGGAGACGGTAACATAGAAAGTCGGACAGACAGAGTGACTTTCACATTTATAATATTAGTAAGGATTAAGGATTAAGGAATTAAGGATTTCGATTTATTAGTATTTTTAAAGTGAAGCAAGTAATTATGTTCGAATGTGCCCCCCGTGTGGGGCAGTTTTGAACTAGGCTGGGACACTTTTGAATGGTAAAAGCTCTTTACTTTTTTTTTGAAAATCAAAAACTTTTACTTATTTTTGTAAAAAAAAAACCAAAACTTTAAATAAACAAACTTTTTTCTCTTAAAATAAGGGCAGTTCCAACAAATAACAAAAACAACAGAGTTACAAAAAAAAACCTAACAAGATACATATAACACCGGTCAACAACATTTTTGCGCATGAGTTTTACCTAATATATTTTGATTATACAATATACAATATACATATAAGCAAATCATATAAAAAATTGCGTTTTCAGAACAAAAATATTTGCTTATTATTATAGTATTAAGAAGTAAATGGTGGGGGAGGGGGGGGGGGGGAGGGGATGGTAGGGTTTCAAAGAAAGAAAACAAACTTTTTTTGTGAATTTTTTTTAAATATGGATTGAGTAATTTTATTAGGACCTTTCGTACATTATTGAGCATACTTTCGACAATATAGGGTAATTTTTTCATGCAGAAATATTATGGCATAAGCCGGTTACAGAGCTTCCCCCAGAACGTCTTGAGAAAAAAACTATTTGCGGTGTTCACCATAACTTTTGCCTTCCAACTAAATTATTGGCTCGAGCACTCACTACTAATCCAAAATGCGGTTCTAGATGAACTTTTGCTTCAAAAGAAATTTTCTTTCGTATAAAAACACATAACCTACGAAAAAATGTGTACATACTCTTACAAAATTTAAAAAAATTAATTGGAGTATCAGTGCAAGAACATTCACATCCGACTACTCTCAGGCGGATACTGAATAGACCAGCGAAAGACGTTGACGGTTTAGGAATATAGTATTGCCAATTATAAAATTATGACTTGGTTTGGAAATACTTTTTAAATGAGGATTTATTGGCACTGTTCAAAGAAACCCCGCGTTCAAAGGTGCCCCCTCTCCCCTACGTTCGGTAGATATTCTCAAAACGAAATCGCCGTTGACGCCGACTTCGTTCATATGACCACCACGGGCACGTTTGCAGCGGTAGATTCGTTGAACGCAATAAGAAGTGCCGTGGAATTGACTGGTTTGGTTAATTTAATAGGAACGCCTGGACGGCACCAATAA
Source organism: Melanostoma scalare (assembly GCA_949752695.1). Lineage (NCBI taxonomy): Eukaryota > Metazoa > Arthropoda > Insecta > Diptera > Syrphidae > Melanostoma > Melanostoma scalare. The sequence continues at coordinate 128,340,403 of OX456984.1, read as the reverse complement.
CACAGGTCAACAAAGAAAAAGCTGTCTGGATGCTTTCAACTGATTTCTTATGTATTTAGGTGTTCTGAACACTAAAAAAAAAATACTCAAAAAGTTCTAGAACGTCAGGTTATTTTTGCTAAGCTCAAAATTTTCTTGAAAAAATGTTTTTTTTGAGCTAATTTGAAATCATAAATAAATAAGTACATTTCTATTTTGTTATTATTATTATTACTTTTTGTGTCTATGGGATAGTAGAGACTGGACCAAAAAGTGTTGGCCTTCGACGGAGCTTAATGTTGGCGAAAAGAACGCCCTGCATGTAACTTTGGTGTCTCGTTATAAAATTCTATTACCGCCGGCCGCTTCACATAAAGCTGGGATTGATAAAATAATTTGTATAGTCACTCCTAAGAGATGGAAATTGCTTCAAATATGATATTAAAGTTTCCAGACCTCTCGGAGGCAAAGTTGAAAGAAGGTGTTTTCACTGGACCAGATATTAGACGGATACCTAAAAGAAAGTCATTTTCAAAAATTTGTTCTAGCCTAGGAAGTTACATATCTACGCTATAATCATCCCCATGTAGAGGAAAACCGGAACCAAAACTGAGAAACTGACTTCCAAAATTCTCAGGAGCGGAAAACCGGAACCAAAACTGAGAAACTGATTTCCAAAATTCTTTGAACAATTGAATGCTACAATATCTCTCAGGAAGATAGATTTGATCTCATCCCGACATTGCGAACAGTACAGAAAGATCACGGAACAAAAGTACCCAGTCTCGAAAAGGACAACTTGTTGCTTAACGTACATACAATCATATACCTACCTGCTGCATCTAATAATGTCGATGCTATTCGTTAGAATACGAGCTACGCTGCCCGAACGGGTATAAGTATATTAAGAATTGCTTCTTAAGACTATACCACTTGAATTTTTTGTTCCTTTAAATAAATCTGCATTCGGACAAAATTTACCATCATATTGTCGTTTCAATGGAATACCGCAGTAGCCAAGAGAGCGCTTGTGTCAATTTTGTTTTTTTTTTTTACTTTATTGCATATGGTCAGCAGTTTTTACCTAAAAGCTTAAGAGTAGTCATATCGGAATGGAACATCCGATTTAGTCAAATCCCTTAATGACTTTAGCAATGGTTGAAAAAAGATGGAAGAATCGTCTACAAAAACATTTTTGTAAATCCCTAACAATTTTCGGAATCCGAGGATTGTAGTTAAGGGGTAACACCACTGTAACAGCCTATGAAAAACGTTTTTTTTTGTCAGTTTTTTTGGGTGGAAGGAAAGGTAATAAAGTTATAATATTGGAGGAATTTATTTAGCGTATATAACAAAATAGAAAATTTTTATAAAAATATTTTCAAAAATTACGGCACCACAGCCATTTTCGCGAGGCACGTAGGATTTGAGGAGCTCTGCGATACGCAGTGTAGCTGCCGCAAATTTGGAACTATACATATATAAATAAATACAAACACTTATTGTACATGCCTATAGCTAGAGAAATACGTAGGGGATTTTCAAAATATTGCTTTTTGTGTGATTTGCGAGTAATTGAATTAAATTGTTAAATTTTCAACAGAAGAAAAGAATAATCAGTTGTTAATTAATAATGATTCTATTAACTTATCGAAAATCCCCTAAGTATTTCTCTTCAAAATCTTATTTTCAAGATATTGTAAGAAATTCGAATGAAATAAAACGAAAACTGTTGGAGCTATGCTGCCTGCCATTTTGAAAAGTCGGGTTTCGAGGAAACGAATTTAAAGTTTTGAGGTGCATTATTTGTACACTACACATGTTGACAAGTACTACACTAGCGTACTATTGATTAGAAATGCTTCTACTTGAACATAAATGCTTTATAATGACATCTGTTAGTGTATTTGAGAAGATAGAAATCAAAGTGTAGGACATCTGACTCAATTGTCGTTTCGGAGCAGTTAGACGAACTTGAGGTTGAGCTCAAAATTACAAGAAAAAAATACTTTGAGGTGTGAAACATTTTTCTCAATATTCTAAAACGTGCAGAGTATTTTTTAAGCCTAAAAAACAAAAAACGATTTTATGAAAAATTTACAGTGGTGTTACCCCTTGGTGTTGACCGAAAGCATGATACGGAGGCTGGTATTAGATCTGTTATTCCACTCTATGAGAGTCTTATGAATTGAACCAATTTAAATGGGGCCGAGCGAACGTTTGCTAAAAAATCAATCCTAAGCACTAGGCTGGAATCATTGGGCCAAATCAGATTGTGTCTCCTAAAATGCAAGAGAAAAAGAAAATTCCTGAAAGAAAACATCTTGCTTCCCAAAACTTATTAAAAAACTTTTCTACTTATCTTTTACAAGACATGAAAAGGACACATTTTTCCCGCTCAAAATTTTGCGATAAGCGATAAGCCTGTTAAAGAAGGGCCTCCAGTTTTATGCTATAGACCTTAGACTGACCCGAATTAAAAACTGATCACCAATTGAATAACCATCTGTTTAACATATTGCTGCGTTCGAGGCTTTCCAAACACATCATTAATTGGTGATGTTCGCAAGGGGTCGACACATTCGCATTAGAGGTCTGCATGAATGGATTCATTTGCTCTTTTTTAACTTGTGCAGTGCTTCAGTGTACACTATTCATTGCCATTATTCATTCATTTAAGGAATTTGAGCTTGACTTGAAACAACAGTAAGTTAACAATTAATAGGTGTACTCAGTGTACTCAGTCCAGTGTACACCATTTCTTATGAATACCTACCTAACCTAACCACTTGTGAGTGCTGAGTACCCGCTTTTTATGAGAACATTACACTAAGCGTTTGGTTTAGAATGTGTGCAAAGCTCATGCCCATATCAGATATCAGATGATTCATTCATTCAATTTTTCAATTTGTAGGTACAGTAGTAAAGTGTATCTGAAATAAAATGAGTGTCTTGGAAAACGTTTCAAGACATTCATTGCAGACCTCTAATTCGCATTTGAGAGTAACACAAAAAGTCTCAATTAATCTAGCAGATCTCTTCCAATACATACACACAGAAACAAAATTCTTTTAAACTAGGCGTGTTTTTTTCACAAGGATGTTATGTACATAACATGATATCCAAAAAAACGCTTAGTTTTTTTTATTTGTGGGTTGGTTTTCTTGATCAGTTGTCAAACCAATAAAAGTCAACAAATGAATTTTTTTTGCCAAATTCGCACAAAAACGCAAAAACTTTTTGTTAAAAACTAAAAGCAATTGTATAGAGTGGAAAATAAAAATATTACGTAGTGAAATTCATGCAGTTAAACAATTTTTTTTGTCCGTTTTTTGTTAGTTTAGAAATGTCAAAAATAGGTCCGTTCACAAAGGTAACAAGGAATTTCCTTTGTGTGTTTTTGACTCTGTTTACATGCTGGGGTTGAATTCATATGAGATTGTGATTTGAAAAAAATATTTTGTTACTTGTTTCAAACGAATTAAGCTTTTAATAATAAAAAAAAGAAGCACTCCGGGAGTGCCGACAGAAGTGAAAACAGAATTGAATTTTCAGTAAATATTTTAATGTACAGGAAAATCTTTTATGATAGGTATATGTAGATGTACATATAGAAGAACATCAATGAAACTTATGAGTTTTCATTCACAATTTCATCTCTTCTATTATCATCTCTACAATCATCGTATTCTAATACTGAAATAATAGGTAAATATATATGTTAACTTAAATAGGAAACGAACAATTTCGTCTCGAATCTATTTAAATATATCGCAAAGACTGCATCAGTTGTCGCTTTATATTTCGTTGTACTAAGGCTATGCGGTCATTCGTCATTGTAAAATAGTATTCTTCTTTTAAAAATTGAAAAAGTGGCAAATTTGTAGTCGATGTTAAAATCACCACTCAAAATCATATGCAAATCATCAAATCTCTCAACAATTTACCTTGAAGGTATGCAGAAGCGTCTTCAGACTAAATAAATAAATTTTTTATATAAAAACTGTCGTATTACACTTGAAGACGTATTCGGTGAATTATAAACGCCTACTGTTATAACTTGCTGTCCATTTCCAGAGTGGCAACGACAAACACACAAATCGCCGATATCAAAAATATTAGTACTAAATATACTAGTGTACCTCGTATGCAAATCCATATGATTTGAGCAAAATATGGCCGTTGCGTTGTATCAGACAACCCTTTACAGATAGCTACTCCTGCTGCTGGACGATCGTGCCTTCTGAAACTTGCAACTAAATTGAAATCTGGAATATCATATCTATACTTCTTCGTCACCGTTGTGAAATTCTGTTAAAATCAATACATTAAATTTTTTTTACGAAAGTGTCTACAGATCTTGTAACTGCGCTCGTAAACTTTGACATTAAAATGAAAAAAAGACAATGCATTAAATTTAGGAACGAAATTAACTAATATTTGAGTAATGGTTTTCAAACTACCAACCGTTTCAATTCCATCAATAAATCATCGCGATGAGTTGTTGATCTCTTTTAATTTGTTGTAAATTTCGAATCATCGACCAGTGCGTCTCCTACTCTGCCATGATGAAATTTCCAGCTTCACTCATCCACTTCATTGTAATGGTAGTAAAATATTTGGTGGTTTTTATTTTTTCTGCGTTGCATAAATTTTTCTCTGTTCTTCAATTCATTTCTTTCTTCTCTGTATTTCTCCGAGTCGGTAAGTAATTTAATTATTACTATGTGATGATGCTATTAGATTCTCTTAAGTCACTTAGCAGCTTCAAACTGAAGGTGTTTCTTGGCTCAATGGCAGAGTCGTGGGCTATTAAACTCATGGTCTCAGGTTCGAGTCCCAGCCGTGGTCACTATTTTTATTTATGTTTTCACAATAAATAAAAAAATAGAAGTCATGGCAGGGAATCGAACCTGAAACGCTGGGCTATGACGACTTTACATGCAAATTACGATGAGCCAAAAAATGGTGTCGGTCGCGAATTCAATGCTTTACCCCCATCACAAAAGTGCCAAACGCGCCTAAAGAAGTTTTCACTTCAAAAAAATAAAACCATTTTTATGGCATACTTAACAATCACATTTGAAAAAAATGTCAACATTCACAGAAAAATGTGAAAAGAAATATGCAAAAAGTGCTTTCAGTCACTAAACAGACCTTTTTAAATTGCAATTACGTTGTTTTATATATCTTTATATAAATTTACAAATCCAACTCTTAAAATCAATAAAATTCTAAAAATCAAAAATTTTCAGCAACTAATTTGCTTGTAAGAGTGGTCATACGATTTTATTAAAATTTTCTTTTTAGGTTTTTGTATTTTAAACAAATTACAACTCCAGGACAAAAAACCACGACAATAACAAAACTTTTTTGTTATTAGCCGCGTTTTATTATTGATCTGATCCGGATCAGATCATGGGTTTATTAGCGTTACAACAACAAAGCGAAATCCTGCTTTTCAGTTGGATCTATTTTTGTGATCTAAAAATTAGTTCTTCTATTTCACACAAGAGGAGACTTTCCATTGAAACGTTGGTATCATTTCCAATATTTCCAATAACAACAGTATTGCCACATGAACATTTTTATCTGTGTGAAATGAAATATATTTTAGATAGATACCGAGAAACTTCACATTTATTCATTTTTGTATAATACATGACATAATGAAAAAGTTTTACAAAACAAAACATATATTCGTGAAATTAATAAGAATAAGTGCAAAAAATGTATATTTGACAAAGTGGATGAATATCATTTTGCCCTAAAAAAAAGAACAAAAAATTAACCATTGAAAAAAAAGTTCGTAGGGCAACTCTGCAACTCTTTTGAAATGTCAGTTGAGAGAGCGAGTCTCTCACAGCTTCCAACTGGAAATACGATGATCTAAAGCTGTTTTATTATCAAGATCTGATCCGGATTGGATCATTGTGATAATAAAACGCGGCTATTGTTTAATTTACGATTTTATTCAGTTACTCATTTGTGAACCCTTTGCCACCCATTTTGCTTTTGTTCGAGATACATGAAAGTCTCTAGACGCACCAACATTAAAAAATGAATAGTCGAAAAATTCATTCGATTCTGGACTAAACGTCAAATATCTATCCCCGACCAAATCTTAACCATCCTTTTATCCATAACATTGGTTGTCGGGGATGTTGTTTTTGCTTTGCATGTAAAATGATGTTATGTATATAACAGTCTTGTGAAAAAAACACGCCTACTATTTACCTTCTTTCAATGTACCTTCTCCAGCTTAAATTACATAAAGACCCCGACCCATTGAATCTGTTGCGTCCGTTTTCTGCCGGATTCAACTGATACATAGCTGGAATAAATACACATATAGAACAACCTTTAATTTTTTTCTGTGCAGCACGAGGACATTATCTGTCAAAACCAATTTGAAGCTTTCTCTTCTGCTAGTGATGGTATCTGTAGCGTGATGGCTAGAATGTCTGCCTGTTAACCCCGAGGTTCGTGGTTCGAGTCCCAACAGAGGCAAAAATGTTTTTCAATGCCTTTCGCGAGGAATTGGCAAGTCCTCCGTTACTAAATTCATTGCTACGAAAAGAGATTTCTCGATTTGCCATTCGGAACCGACAGAAAATACTCCCCTCCATTCTCTTACAAGGCAGTTGTTGCAAGAAATGCGCAAGGCCCCGGAGCTCCTCGCTCTGTTGCACCACCCTATTCATTTATTTATTTAGGTGATGAAATAAAACAAATCGATACCTCAGAGATGGGACTTAATTTTAGTTCTTACAGCTACTAAATAAGAATTGAGGTAACATTTTCGATCGGATTTCAGTATAAAACTAGTTTTAGTTGTCAGAAAATACATTTACTATCCCTCTTTACTTCTCAAGTTAGAGCTTTGGGAAACAGATTCATAAAATCGACTAAAATGATTATATTGTTCCACGAATCGACCGCAAGTCATTATCGACAGTTTTTATAGTAACAGAAAAGAAGAGCAAGAAAACATTCGCTTTATTCGCACGAAGCTTCAATAAATCGACTAATTTGATTTGAACTTCGTCAATGTTTTCCTATTAGGACTCATAATCAGCAACACATGGTTATCAGAAGAAGCTCATTGAAAACATGACAACTGTCAAAACATTTGCATTGAGCATTCATTTGATGAAAAAGATTCCAACATTAGTTTTCTCTTCTAGAAGCTGTGTTGAAAACTGAAGCCATAAATAAATTAGTTTTTTTTTAAATTGAATTGAAACAGAAGCGGCAAAAAATGGGTTTGATGGTTAATGAGGGCAAAACGAAGTATATGTTGTCATCAAACAAGGAAACAGAACATTGACGAATTGGACAAAACGTCACAATAAACAGACATAACTTCGATGTAATACAGGACTTCATCTACCTAGGATCCGCTATAGGCACGGAAAACAACATCAGTGCGGACTGCGGAGATCAAACGGAGAATAACCCTTGCAAACCAGCAATTGAGACACAAAACCCTCTCCAGGAAAACCAAGGTAACCTTGTATAAGACCTTGATCATCCCAGTCCTGCTTTACGGCGCGGAAGCATGGACCTTATCGAAAGCGGATGAGAAAACCCTTGGTCGTTTTGAAAGAAAAATTCTCAGAATGATCTTTGGTCCCGCTTCCAAAGACAATGTGTGGAGAAGAAGATACAACAACGAGCTGAATGAGCTGTACCGTGACATGGGCATAGCCAGAAGAGTACGCATCGCAGGGCTACGATGGTTGGGCCATGTAGAGCGGATGGACCCAAACGCTCCGGCTCGACGGGTTTTCGAAAGCACATTGCAGGGAAATCGCGGAAAGGGTTGTGCAATCAAGTGGATGAAGACCTCAACCGACTTAGAGTGTAAAACTGGAGAGAGCTCGCCCGAAATCGAAGTCGTTACAGGAGGATGTTGGTTGAGGCTCTGGTTGACCCTGAACTGTAATGTCCACCTAAGTAAGTAAATTTTTCTTGAAAAAAGTGAAAAGTGAACTAATTGAAAGTGGACATTAAACCATGAAGACAATTTTACAAAAACTTGTTTCACTAAAAATTCTTGTGCACATTTACTCATTTTGAGCTCAGAAATCCTTCATTCGTTTCTGTGGCACAATTATTAACAAATTGCCAAGAGATGCACTTTTCTCTTTTTTTTTTTTTTGTTAAAAAACTAAAATGTTTAGCAATTTGTCAATAACTGTGCTACAGAGATGAATAAAGTCTTTCTTAGATAAGCATATCGTGGATAAATAATGTTGCATTTCAAAAGTTTGTTTGATTGAGAAGATTTTTTCAAAAATTGTCTGCATGGTTTAATATCTAATTTTTTGTATTAAAAAAAGTAAAGAAATTTACACAAATAATTGCATACGAATCTAAGTATACACATATGTATGATTTATATTTTAGGTGAGTTGAAAAACGTTTTTAAAAATAATATGATCTTTAATAAGCCACAAGATGTTGTTGCGGTTTGACGTCTTTTACAGAACTGATTTCTTATTCTAACTCAGAGTTCAATCGTTCTGTTTGTTATTCTTTGCTGAATGCAAAGCTTTGCTGAGGGCAAAGAAAACGGTGGTTAGCTTTGATTTCTTAAGCAAGAAAATCCAACTTATAATTGCTCTATTTCTTTGTGACAAAGAATACAATGCTTAGCATTGATTTCTTAAGTATCATCGATCGTCGTATGATCGTCGATGGAAATTTCTTTCATGGAAATATTAAATATGGTTTTTATTACTTGTCGTAAAGCGACTATGGGGGATTATTTAATTGGGTTTTTTTATTAGGTTGGAGACGCACAAGTTTGCTCTGATATAACTTATGTATATTATGTATTTTAGGGTGGTCTTTATTTCGGGTTTGTCCGAATTTTTTTTACAGTAGTCCTAAATTGGTTCTAAATCTATCAAAAAAAAAAATTCATGCCAAGTTATAGCTCTTAATTTTAATTTTAACCCGACCCAAAGTTTTAAATGGAAAATATCACGGGAAAAGTTCTGTTAATTTTTTGAAATTTTTTCATCATGAAATAATGAACAGATCATGTCGACTAATGAATTCTTGAAGCAAATTTAACGTTCTACAAAAAAGGTCTCTTAAGATTTTTCGCTAACTCTAACGGTTTCTGAGTTATTTAAGGTCACAGTTGAAGCTTAAGTCAATTTTACGATTTTTCTATTTCTACCGTCCGTCGCGTCGTTTGCTGATTTAAAAATGAAAAATAATAATAATAAATAACTAAGACTACTTTTTTTTACCTTTACGCATGCTCTGAAACAAAAGTATTATTTTATTAAAAAAATCATTTTACTTTGGAAGTTCTCTTAAAAACAAAATAAAAAAACCATTCAGATTAAGATTTATTATCATTTTTTCAATTTTAAATCAATAAACGACGGACGTTAGAATAGAAAAATCGTAAAATCGACTTAAGCTTCAACTATTAACTTGAATAACTCAGAAACCGTTAGTTAGCCAAAAATCATAGGAGATATTTTTTGTAGAACTTTAAATTTGCTCAAAGAATTGTCATTAGTCGACATGATCTATCTGTTCATTTTTTCATGATGAAAACAAATTCAAAAAATCAACAGAACTTTTCCTGTGCTATTTCCATTTAAAACTTTGGCTGGGGGCGTCGGGATAAAATTAAAATTAAGAGTTATAACTTGGCATGAATTTTTTTAATAGATTTAGAACCGATTTAGGACTATCGTGAAAAAAATTCTGACAAACCTTAAATAAGAACCACCCTATAGTATATAAACACGGTATCACCTAAAGGGAGGTAACTCCGAAATACACTCTTTTTAATGAAAGTCCTCACTTTTATTCTTGGCATTCACAATTCGTACTCATAATTCCTTAATCCAATCTTCTTCGGGAGTTTTTTATAAAAAGTTTATGAAGTGATATAGATATTGTAACGTGCGCTTAGTTCGCAAAAATAAAACTCTACCTTTCAATCTAATTCTACCACTTTTATTCAGTATCTACTTTCGATATACACTTTATTCGAACTCAACTCAATTACGTTTATTCAATATTCACACTATCACTTTCTAAATAAAACTGACTTCTGGTTGCGTCAGCTCCCTCTTTATATAGAAGTGTGAAACCTCGAGAGCTTTCTGGTAGTTTTGCTATGAACCATGATGCCTAGACAAGTTCCCCTCCCGGTATATTTCTGCACACACACACACACACACACTCACAACCAACGTCTTCCATTATACCATTCCATTTTAGTGTTGCCAGTTGTGTTTTCGGTTAAACGTTTTCGATTAGGAAATTGGTATAAATGTTGGGTGTACATTACACTGCCCCTTCATTAAGATTGTTCGTCCCGAATAATTTCATCTGCAGTCTCGCCACTATATCGATGCAGCTGGTCACAATGAACTACTTTTAACTTGCCTCTTAGTCCTCTTTGGATGCGGTAAACCACGTCGATAATCCTCGTGACAACAGTATAAGGACTTTCCCAGTTCTGCTGAAGTTTCGGTGACAATCCCTTTTGACGATGAGGATTATAAAGCCACACACGATCTCCTGCTTGGAATCCTGCCGTTGTCGCTTTTGTGTCGTACCGTGTGTTCATCCGGTCGCTGTAGGTTTTCATCCTTTCCCTTTTTCTTTTATGGATATCAGCGAGTCTCTCCTTGAGGTCGTCCACATACTCGTTTATGTCCTGTGGCTCCTCTGTGGGGCATCCAAATTTAAGTTCGCTGGGCAGCCGCATGGTTTTCCCGAACAGGATGTCAGATGGTGTTTGTCCTGTCGAGCTATGTACTGCACTTCTATAGGCCATCAGGAATAGCGGTACGTGCCTATCCCAGTCTCTTTGGTAGTCGCCTACGACCTTGGTGAGGTGTTCTTTCAAGGTCCAGTTGAGTCTTTCAACCATCCCATCAGATTGTGGATGAAGCGGTGTGGTTCTCGTCTTCTTCATGCCAAGTAGTCCGCACACTCCTTGGAAGATGTTTGACTCAAAGTTCCTCCCTTGGTCGGAATGGAGTTCCATAGGCACGCCAAACCTACTCATACAGTTAAACACAATCTGGTCGACCACCGTTTTGGCTTCTTGATTTGGGATGGCATACGCCTCAGGTCACTTGCTAAAATAGTCCATTACAACCAGAATGTACATGTTTCCAGCGTTGGTCTCTGGAAAAGGCCCAGCCACATCTACTGCAATCCTCTCAAAAGGCGATCCAACGTTGTACTGATGCATCTTACCTTGAATCTTCCTACCAGGTCCTTTGGTTGCAGCACACTTGTCACATGTTCGGCACCACTTCTCCACGTCATCTCTAGCATGTAACCAGTAGAACCGATGTCGCACCTTCTCCGGTGTTTTGTTAACTCCCAGGTGGCCTCCAGAAGGTCCGTCGTGCATATCCCGAAGAACTTCACTGACTTTCGATTGCGGTACGATCAGCTGCATCACATATAATTTACCGTCAGCGGATTCCCATCTTCGCCTGAGGACACCTTCTTGCACATATAGTGAGTCCCACTGTGCCCAATAGGCTTTGAGAACTGGACTCCTGTCAGAAATGTCTCCCCATTCAGGTTTCTCTTCATTTTATTTCAATGTGAGAATGGGTTCGATATCTGGATCCTCCTGTTGAGCAGTACTCACTTCCTCATTGCTCCATCCGCTTATTGGGTCAGCTCTTAGTAGCTGAGCGGTAATATTTTCTTTGTCTTCTTACCGCCTACAATGCTTGCAATCCACTTTGCAAGGTCTTCGGGATAATGCGTCGGCGTTTGAGTGCAACTTTCCTTTGCGGTGTTGAATCTGGTAATCATAAGTCTGCAGTCCTTCTGTTGCGGTAAAATTTACCACAGCAAAAACCATCTTACGATAGTTTGTCTCAAAACCCTTTCTCTTAATTTTGGTCGCAGCTGCATGGTTCTGGGTGAGTTGAGGGCAGCCATGGTTCCATCAACCAGTGGCGTACTCACAGAGAACCCTGCAAAAGCAACCAACCATTTTCGAACAGAACGGGCGGTTCTGCAAAACTCTCTACCCATCCTATTCCATCTTCCACCTGGATTGTCATCAATCGTGTCGAGCCAGCAGGTTGGCTGGAGACTCGCACGCAACAGTGTGTATGAATACTGCGTAAAGGCGGAAGGAGTCTGTCTCAACTATCCCACACACAAACCTACACTAAACACATCAGATCAAACATCACATACACAATTCACACGGAGAAACAATATTAGAAACCATTATAGTCATCACACATACACACATACTTACACTGAGGCAAACAAATCATCCATCACACATATATAACTACATACACACAAATCCATCATCACACACATACAATAACACTGATACATAAGTTAATCACCACAAAAACGTCAATGGCAAAGTACCCAACGAATACACTTTTCAATGGCCGAGTGCTCAACTTTTAACTTTAACTTTAATTACTAATCGCCACTTAAATTTTGTTGCAGGAAAACCACGTTATTTGTCAGTCTTCCCCTGATAAAAATCTGAACAAAAGTCCACCAGATCTAGATTGTAAAAAATACGCGATACCAATTTTTCCTCTTTCTCTTCGAAACATTTTGCTACGTCGTTACTAGAAAAATTGTCTGCAGACCCGTTCTGCACATAACTTTTCCTACCACCGATGTAGCTTACCTTTTAGTTGCACAGATTGGTGCATACAAAAAAAAGGCACTGAACTCTTCCGTCAGCTGTAAGCCGACCATAATTTCCCAAGATCGTGGAAATTTGGTGGCTAAGGGGAATATTGAGAGACAGTAGGGTATTCCAAATAAAACGGTAGTCCTCTCACGCAAAGCGCTGATTGGTGCTTAATATCCGTAATGGAACCCACTGCGGCTGAATGAACGGCCAAGACAAATCGACGTACATGAGATAGCTTAACAAGAGAGTTGGGGAAGTCACTTCATTGTTGGCTATGAGACATAGAGGTTTTGGAAGAAAAAGCGATCAAGCGAATTTTGGAAAGAATTTATAATTGAGCAGCCATATTGGTTAAAGATTTAAATATTGATTGAGAAAAAGTTCCAAGTTACAAGTTTGGTGACTTGTTTGAAAACTAGTAATTTTCTTAGTGAGTTTTTGTAGAATTTAACTTCCCTAATTTTTGAGTGTGGATAAAGGGTTGTGGCAGAACGGGCCAGCGACGGAATTTCCCATAAGAAAAATAATAAGGAAGTGTCAGAGGACATAGAAGTTCAAGGAGGAACAATTGAATTCCAATTCTAAGATAAGTACAGTGAAATCTGTTTTAGTAAATTGTGCGTTGAAAGTTTTTTTTTGAATCTTGCTTCATTTGTGAATATTATTCTGGTTGCCTTCTGCGTCGATAATTTCCCATATTTTGAGGGACTCGCGACCTTTTCATTGCCATACGGCACTTAGAAGACAGCACGATAACGGGTTTTTCTTGCTTCATTTGTCTTTGGCGGAATCTACTATTTGCTATCTTTGACTTTCCTTTCTCTTTTTAAAAAAAACTATTATAACTATATTCTCGAAAAGATTTGGGTTTTTAATCCTAATCTCTTAAGGTTTTCCCAACCACATAAATTGAACATTAAAGATTTCATTTCATTCCATTCAAACATTGTCTTTCGTTTTCCACTCAAATTCGTTTATATTCCTGGGTCGTATTTTCCTTTTCTTTACTTTTCAGCAAAGGTTTGAAAATTCCTTTTAATAAAAATTGTCTGGCGCCCATTAATATTTCGTTAGCTCTCGTACTAACGAAAATCTTACTACCTCCTATCAAATAAAATATTAAATTTCCCTCGCGTGCACATCGGTCGTGCAATTTATTTTTCTTCTTTTAATTTTTGCTTGGAATCGTATATTCCTTTTATTTTGTTAGTTCGCGGTTTTTAAGTACTTACGTACTCATCCTAAATTAGTAAATAAACTTAAAATTATACCAAGAAACAAATCTCCTGTGGAAGGAAAAAGTGCAACCCTTCTATCCACCTTGCGACTTGACCTTCTGGATTTTCGAAGTTCAACAGCCAGTTCAGAGCACCATGGTCTGTCCGCAGAAGGAATTTCTGTCCATAGATGTACTTATGGAAGTGCTTTGTTGCCAAGATAAGAGCCAGCAGTTCCCTTCTGGTCACGCAGTAGTTTCTTTCGGGCTTCGAGAGGACCTTGCTGTAATATGCCACCACTTTCTCTTCGCCATCATGCACTTGGGATAGTACCGCCCCGATTCCAACGTTGCTTGCATCTGCGTCGATGATGAATGTTTTACCAGGTGTTGGATGTGCCAGCACTGGAGCGTTACAGAGGCGGTATTTGAGTTCCTGAAAAGATTTCTCACACTCACCTGACCATTTAAACTGCTTCCCTTTTCGTTGAGCTGATGCAAACTCTTTGCAACTCCAGCAAAGTTCTTAACAAAACGTCGGTAATATGTGGCAAGACCAAGAAAGCTTCGGAGTTGATGTTTGTATTGTGGTGTTGGCCAATTTTTGACGGAGTCAACTTTTTCAGGATCAGTCTTCACTCCTTGGGAAGAGATGATGTGTCCCAAATACTTAACTTTGGTTTTGAAAAGTGCACATTTTTCCGGATTCAGTTTAAGGTTAGCCTCTCGAAGTCTCTGAAACACGGCTTTTAGGTTCTTGCAATGTTGGTCAAATGTTTTCCCGTAAACAATGACATCGTCCAAGTAGACTAGGCAAGCTTTCCACGTCAGTCCTTGAAGAACGCACTCCATCAAACGCTCGAATGTTGCCGGAGCGTTGCATAGCCAAAACGGCATAACTTTGAACTGCCAGAGCCCATTACCTGTAGAAAACTCCGTCTTTTCCCGATTATCTGGTTGGATGTCAACTTGCCAGTATCCACTTTTCAAGTCCAGCGTCGAGAACCACTGGGCTCCCTCCATGGCATCCAGGGTATCACTGATTCTGGGCAGGGGATAGCTGTCCTTCTTAGTCACATCATTCAGCCTTCGGTAGTCCACACAAAAACGAGTGCTTCCGTCTTTCTTTTTCACTAGCACCACAAGTGACGCCCAAGGACTTTTGGAATTTTCGATAAGACCGTCCTTCTTCATTGCTGTTATCATTTCCTCAACCTCACCTTGTTTGGCCAGTGGAAGGCGTCTTGCGGGTTGACGAATCGGTCTTGCATCTCCTGTGTGGATGCGATGCTGCACCAACTGTGTCCTACCATATTGTCCCTTTTGCGATGCGAAGATGTCAGTGTACTCTTGTAGGAGATTTTCAGCTATCCTTGTTTGTTGCTGATCAAGGTTGGATGAATTCAGTATTCTAGCTCTGATGGTTTTGAGCTCCTCCGGAGTTATAGTTTCTCTCGGGGCTTCGTCTGTGATCTTCGTTATTGCTGCAACCGATTCGCAACGTCCAACGACTTCTCCTTTCTTCAACCTTACATCGTACGGTCTGGTGTTTAGTAATCGTACGGGGACCATTTTGTTTTTCGGTGCTACCAGTGTTTTCCCAATGATGACGCTTTGGGAGGAACACTCTGGGTCTGGTTCCACCATGAGGTATCGAAAGCCTCCAAACTCACCCTCAAGTTTTGTCCAAACGAACACTTCAGAAGAAGGAGGCAGAATCAGATCTTCCGTGATGACAGTTCTCAGTGTCGACGTACTTTCGTTCGAATAGGTCATTGGAAGTTCCTTATTTTGGTACTTCAAAACTTGATTACCGATGTCCAAAATAACTTCGTGCTGTTTCATAAAGTCGATTCCTTCCAATGATGCATTACATAATTGATGAGTAAACACTAGATCGGCCAGTCGGATCTTAAGACACACTTCTCCACATACTCTTGCTGCTTCTCCCGTTGCGGTTCTTAGATGGTAGATATTGGTGTTATGAAGCCACGTCGTCTTTACCAGGTCTCGACGTACTATGGAGGCTGTGGCGCCGGTGTCGATGGTAGCCACATGTTTGTTCCCGTTAATAGTGGTCTCCACAGTCAGACTTTTGTTGTCTCGTTTGGTCTGGGAGACCTGGATGGTGGTTCTGGGGCCATCGATACAAGAAACCAGCCTCTGCCCCTAGAAGTTGGTTCTTACTCGTTTCCCTGATGGGAAACGGATTGATAAGCAGCGCTGGTGTTGTTGTTACCTTGCTCTGGGTTGGATCTCTTGATTCCACAGTGTTGACAACCGGCTTTATTTGGTGGTAGTCGGCATTGACGCTGTAAGTGCCCGGTCTTGTTGCAGTTCCAACATCTTGCAAGTCCGCTCCGCTGGTTCTTTTGTATTTCAGCTCTTTGGCACGAGCACTCTTCGACTATGGCTTCTCTAAGTCGATGTACTCCATGAGAAGCTTGTTCTGCTGCTTCAATTGTCAATGCGAATGCTAAAGTTTCGGAAAGAGTACGTGTTCTAGCAGTTCGCACAGACCTCTGAAGATGTATATCAGAAATGGCACGAACAAAGGACTCAACAGCAAGCTGGTTGATGATTTCTTCTCCAGCATCTGGGTATGCCAGGTGAACCAGTCTTTCGACGTCTGCTTGGAGCTGCTGTAGACTTTCACCCCTTTTCTGGACTCTGTTATTGAGTTGCACTCGGAAGACTTCTTTCAAGTGGCTATCGCCAAAGCGTTTATCTATAGCTGCCACGAGAGAACTGAAATCTCCACTCTTACCAGCTGGAAAAGTTTGAAGTAATTCAGCTGCTGGTCCTCTAAGAGCAAGAGTCAGTGCTATGTACTTGTCTTCGTCATCCCAGCCATTTGTTGTTGCGGCTGCCTCAAATTGTCTCTTATAAACTGGCCAAAAAGACTGTCCATCAAATGTTGGCGGTTTAATCTCCTTTTACCTTGCAAACTCTCCAGCAGATTCTCGAATTTTGATTTTCCGGATCTGGTCTAAATCCTTGGTCAGAACATCACATCGGCTTTCTACGCTTTCGAAAAGATTCTCTACAACAGAAAGCTGTTTTTCCACACCTTCAACGCGTTCGCCAATGGCACATACCTTTTTCTAAATGTTGCCCAATTTGCCTTCTAGAATGTTTTTCTGACCTTCCAAAACATTCTGTTGTGCCTCAAGTCTTTCGAGAATATTCGTTTGCTCTTTCTTTTGTTCGTTTCGTTGTTCTTCCAGTTGTTCGAGAACATTCTGCTGTTCCTTCTTTTGATCGTTTCGTTGCTCTTCCAGACGTCCGAGAATATTCTGCCGTTGCTCTTCAATCAACTTCTTTTGATGTTCTAACAAAAGTTTCATCATACTAGAAAAATCTACACTTTCACTTACTTCCTCTTCCTCCACTTCTGTTTCAAAAACAAAAGTGTTTACGTCTTCCCCTTGCTGTTCCAAATAGTTGCACAAGAGCAGGACGAGCTCATTTTTCGATTCCGCTCTAGAAAGATTTCGCTTACCTAACTCACTTTTAAGCTCAATGCAGTTGAGCTCTTCCAACAACTTATCCATTTTCACTGTATTTAACTTTTTTTTTTACACTTTACTAGTCAAATAAGTTTTATTTACACTTCTGACACCAATGTAACGTGCGCTTAGTTCGCAAAAATAAAACTCTACCTTTCAATTTAATTCTACCACTTTTATTCAGTATCTACTTTCGATATACACTTTATTCGAACTCAACTCAATTGCGTTTATTCAATATTCACACTATCACTTTCTAAATAAAACTGACTTCTGGTTGCGTCAGCTCCCTCTTTATATAGAAGTGCGAAACCTCGAGAGCCTTCTGGTAGTTTTGCTATGAACCATGATGTTTAGACAAGTTCCCCTCCCGGTATATTTCTGCACACACACACACACTCACAACCAACGTCTTCCATTAGGCGTGTTTTTTTGGGAGGCTGTCCGGTACCTTGTATTGTAAATCCAAAAAAACGGTTCGCGTTTTTATGTTTGATGGTTGGTATCCGTGATGAGTTGTAGTTGGGAAATGTCAAAAATAGCGGTGTTCACAAAAGTAAGCAAGTATTTTCTTGTGGTTTTTTTCTCTGTTTACACGCTTGGGTTCAGTTCACTTGAGAGTGAATGAGAACAAGTGCGAAAAACTTTTAGATGTCGGTAATCCGCTAAAATACATTACTTAGAAGTTAAGAAGTTCAATACTTATATTTTAAAAGTGTCTTAAGAAACTAGACACAAGCGGATACTTGTCTGTATAAGAATCAACTTCCGCTTCATGGTATATATGTAACGAATAACGAAGTCGAGTTTACTATTCCTTAATGGTTATTAATTGTAGATTAAATAAGTCTGAAACAGATGGCACTTTTGTTGTTATTAATCATAGATTGCAGAAATCTGGAACAGATGGCGCCTTAAGCGAATTTCTTTACAGAGAACTGTAAAACATTGTCCCTTGCACTTCACAGATGGCGACCTACAGCAACGCGTGGCCGCGTCTGCTAGTAATCAATAAATAAATCTATTTTAAGATAAGACGTAGTAAATACTATTGGAAAAAAATGTCAACATTCACCGAAAAATGTGTTAAGGAAATATGCAAAAAAGAACAAAAAAAATAGTTTAACAGAGCTTTTTTCGTTTCTTTTACGATATATTATTATATACCTATGAACCTGCAAATTAAATAATCAAAATCAATAAATTTCTACAATTCAAAAATCGTTACCAAAATTCTTTTCTATTCTATTCTATTCTTGTACATAATTCATTTCCATTTACTTGTGAACTTTTTCCTTTTTCTGTTGTTCGAGATACATGAAAGTCTCTAGTCGCACCAACATTTAAAAATGAAACATGGAAAAACTTATTCGATATCGAAAAATCTATCCCTTGTAAGATTTACTCATCCTTTTATCCCCTGTATCTTTTGTTGTTTTTGCTTTACATGTATTTACAATACAAGGTACCGGACATCTTCCCAAAAAACAGGCCTATTATACCATTCCATTATAGTGTTGCCAGTTGTGTTTTCAGTTAAACTTTTTCGATTAGGAAATTGGTATAAATGTTGGGTGTACATTACAATATATTTACAGGTATATACATCATATCAAAAAGACTCCAAATAAATCAGGAATGACGAGCTTAATTATCTCTAGTTCATGTTGACTAATCGACAAATATCTAATTTTTAATATTCACTATGACTAATTTCTATGGTAACCCCTATCCAATCCACAGCTGTCAGTTGAATCCGGCAGCAAACGATCGCAACGAGTTCTATGGGCCGGGGCCTTAAGACTTTTCATATGGTTTTCTACTTAGCAGTTAAAGACAAAAGACGTCAACTATTTGACTTATTTAAAAAGAAAACAATTTTGGAACAAAATTTAAATCGACAAATCAAATAAAACGCAAATCGGAACATTAGATCCTCTGTGAATTTATTATTAAGAAGTGTAAGTGTAAGTGTCTTTTAGTTTTCCCTTCCCACCCATATCGGAACATACAATTTTCACGCTGAAGCAAGTTTTTGGATTTTAAAAATGTTAAAGTTAAGTAAGAGATTTTTCCTCTTTTGCAAATTTATTTTACTATACATATTTAATCAATATAATCCAATTGTTTTTACCCCTTTTTGTTTAGCCAAATCACAAATTTTTTGCGGTACAAAAATTATAGACTGTGGAAACAACCCTCGGGGAGCGTCAGAGTCAAACGCTGGATTGGATTAAATGGTTTTTATTACAGTGTAGGTAACTATACTTTCGAAGGACTTGCCTCACGAAAGGCGATGTGAAAAAAGACAGTGCATGTTTCAAACTTCGAAATCATTTTCGTAATAAGCAGATAAGATTAACCACTACCCATTATTTATTTTTGGTCCACATTCCACAACAAAAACCATGGCTAGCACATTGCGATTTAAGACTAGAAGCGACATGTGTTAATGACTGAATTTTTTTTCTTTCAACAAAATTTTATTTTTTTTTTGCCGTGACATCACATCAAATTGGATAAAGTAATAGTTCTTAATGCACCTCCCGAATCATCGACTTCCGGCATAGTTTTTCAGTCAGTGGTTTTCAATTGCGGCTTTGGTTTGGGCTCTCCATTTGGAGTGCTTGTCAAATTGGCACGGATTGGGATCTTCGGTTTCCTTGCTTCTTGCAAGCAAAAGTTCTAACCGTCAAGGATATATTACACCGATGTCTGAAACATTCCATCCTCTTTCCATGCAAAATGTTAGTGTCCATTAAGATAGCGGCAACAAATAGCTCGATTTGGATATCAGCCAAAAAGGAAAAAAATACTCTTTTCGTTGTACCAGTTTCTCTGGTTCTTTTCAACATATTTCTTCCTACATTCAGTATAAAATGGGACGTCTGTAGGCACTTTTCTCTGGCAGTATGGTGGCACTGCTGGTGGCTACATTGTGAGAAACTTTGTGCAAATTAAGTGCAGAAATAAAGTGGCTCGATTTAGTTTCAGAAAACATTTCAAGTGAATATGTGTTCGTGTGTGCAAGTGTGCGAAAAGTTAGAAGCCTTGTTGAACATTTTTGGGCACATTATCTTCTTCGGTAGACCATAAATAAAGGCTCTCTCACAGAGGGCCGTGCGTTGCTTTTTATTTTATTGTTTGTCTTGTGGGTTGTATGTATTTGAACAGGAATCTTAGATAAGAGACTTTTTCAGGAAGACATCCGTTATTTATTTATTTTTTATTTCGTTTCATTTCTTGTTTTTTTCAACCTAGGAAGCCGCTGAACAAATTTTTCGTACGACTTGCTGCTATTAGATTGTAGGATTTTGATTTTGTCAGTGTGTCCTAGAAATAATGTGGGAGACAATGATAGAAAGAGGTTTTCGATAAACAAACCACAGATATCCAAAGGTTGTGGTTGGTTCTTCTTGAAGCTAAATATTACCCTACTTTAATTTAAGGTAGTAATTGAATTCAATATTCGGTCAAGGTGAAAAATATCTACTTTAATGTGTGTTTTCGAGTATAAGAAACAATTTAAAGATTCTTTAATACACAACTAATCAAAGGTTATAGTGAACCCGGACAAAAAGTCTGACAGGAAAGTACCTACATATATGTATTTATAAGCAACTTAGAAAGAAAATTTCTAGAAACTAGAAACCACCTAACTTTTGGTGTTCGAATATGAAGATTTGTGTCAAAGTTAACAGACGAACAATCATTTAATCAGTTCAAGTCTTCAAAGCTGTTCATTGCTTTGCATTTCGTATATCCTATGAGTGTGAGTGTACTAGAAAAGGAGTCCATTAAATGCAGCTGTTTCTAAACGTTAAATTTAACTATTTTTTTCATTTTCAAATTCCTTGGGTACCTCACGTTTTATTTTTTTATTGATTCAAGACAACCAAAGGTGTAAAGATTCACGCTTATGTTAAATTCAGATTCTGAATTAATTTACTACAGCACTGAAGCTGGGGGAATCAGTTGCTTGAGGTTGTTAAAATTATTATACATCTTAACCAACGTGTATATCTCTAGATTTTCTTGGTTTCGGTTTCTGTGTAAGCACATTGAATTTAATGTATACCACTACCACTACTATTACACTTTTTTCATCTGCCAGTAGCTCACATTAGAGATAAGTATATACATGAGGTAGTAAGCCATTAAAGTGAAAAAATACGATGCATTTTTGATTTAAAATAAATCACACAATTAAACTGCAAAAATATACTTCCTCGTAAATGAAACAAGAAAAAAAGCAAAAAACACACCGTCAGAGCCCATGAGAGCACCTCAAATTTCTTCAATCCCATTTTCTGAGTTTTCATGATGGTATACCACACTTCCACGGCTACCTCCGACCTCTGTTTCAAAACGAACGAACGAAAAAAGCCGCACTCCCTAAAGAATTCAGCGGGAAACTTTAAGTGCTTAGTATTATACTTCCATGCCCCATCACTTTGATAAGGATCTCCCTGGTCCCGAAGGACACAGTGCCGAAATGTGTGTAGCAATGGGGTTTTCAATCCGAAGAACATTTTTTATGAAAGTAAAAATGAAAAGAAAACAAAAATGGCGAAAAGCACAGCAGCACTAGGAAAGGGGATTCCTGTTGAACTCCAAACATGACTGTCGGAACGGAACAGCTTCTTCAATCCTTCACTTCCTACTATACCCCACTTTTATATTTATTACATGTATAAATTCCGAAAAAAACGTGTATATCAGCGAAAGTAGATTGAAGTATAAATATTTAATTGTTCGAAGTTCACTATGCGAACGAACGACGAGTGCTGTATATACGAATAAATGGATTAATAGAACAAGCGCAGGCAAAGGAAGCAGTGAAGATGTTTCAGGACAAGGGAGCGCGCATTAAACCCTCAGATAAATTAAGCTGTTCACTTACAGCTCTTATGAATTGGATACCAGCTGGCAGTCATACGGACGATGGACGTAAAGATAACGATAATAGATAGAGATACATATATAAGAGATGCAGATTGAAAGTAGATACATCGATAATAAGGTCCTTCCAATCAAAGCCTACAGAGAAACAAAAAGCATTGGAACCATACAAAAAGATTTCTTTAAATTTTTAAATTAGACATTACTTTATCAAAAGTTTCCATTAATCTTACGGATTTTTGCTTGAGTGATTGAAATGATGTTTTTTGTTATTAGTCGCGTTGTTTGAGAACAAAGTTCTTTCTTCTAGTCATTTCATATTCCATTTATGTTTAATCTTAGCAAGCTTATGAAAATCTGAAAGGCTTAAGGAATACTCTAATAAAAAAGTTATTGCTGATCTTTTTTAAAGAACTAAGGTATTGCACTTCTTTTCTCTTCGATTATATATTTTATTAGTTCATAAAAAACTTCCTTATCAACACAAAAGCCTCTCGATTTATCTTGAAAACCCAATTTCTTAAGAGGTTCCAATTTAAACATTCATTAAATGGTCTATATGACGAATTAAAAAAAAAAAATTGATGGTATGAAATCCACTTCAATCGTTAAGTATTACGACATTGTTTGTATTCCTTTTCAGCTCGATAACACTTAATAAATGAGAGCACAAGAATCAGTTTTTTTGAGAGAAGAGTATTTAAAAGAAGACACCGATGCACATTGCTTCTGAATTTCTGAAGCAATAGAGCGGGGAGCCCCAGAGCCCATCGTATTTTTCACAATGGGGATGACCTACAACTTTCTGTCGATTCCGAACGACTAATCGAGAAAGCGCTCTTCATTGTAACGAATTTTACTATCGGAGTACTTGTCAATTCATGGCATCTCTCATTAGTGCGACTAAAATATGAATCTTTAGCTCGGCTTTCAAAGTTGGATTCAAGGTAAAACTGATGCGCATTCTCTAGCGAGGAGGGTTTTGTGGCTAAATTATTTAAGGGGAGGAATGCAACTGGATACTTTACTAGGGTTCTGTTCTGAAAAAAAAAGAGACAGACGAAATTTCGGACCCCCCCCCCCAATCGGGAAAATAAAAGATGTTATTTGTAACATCCATTCCCTCACAAGGCATGGTTGTGAGAAATGCGCTAGGCCCAGGGGCTCCTCGCTCTGTTGCGCCACCCTATTTATTTTTTATTTATTTATTTGTAACATTTATCGGCTCTTAATTTTCAAAATTTCGTTACGGGACGGAAAAATATAGCATGAGCAAGACAAAAAAGTAAAGGAGAAGTAATGTTATTATTTTGAAAATTCAAGAACTTTATTGATTGGCCGTGGAATCATTGTTTCCACATCTAGACATCTGACAGAAAATTTTCTTTCGAACAATCCGATATATCTACGTAAAATGTGTAGAGGTCAGCGCAATTCTTGTTTAAGAAACAGTTGCCCGAAACTTTGGATAATGGATTTGCGTTCCGAGAACCGACTTTTGAGTTGAGAAATGAACGTGTCAAGAAACGGAATGTAGAAAGAAATTGTAGTAGACTTCAATACTTTGGGCTTGAACGTTGCAATGATTTTTTTGTTGATTGCAACGGCGGCGCGGCGCGGCGGCGTGGCAATTTCATTGTGATTTCGTGTTCATAACAAATTCTAGCAACATGTTTATAAATAACGTGGAAAGTAGAATCTGCGTTTTCGCGTTTTTACGTAAATTCATTCAAAGCGTCATCTGCCAGCTTAGTAGCCTCACCCAGATCTTGGTTTTTAAATTGCAATTCTCGACTCAAAGGCAAAACAATCGAATTAACTGATTCCATAATCTGACAGGCGATTTGGAATTCTACCGTCAAAATCGCTGTAAAAAGATGCAATGCATTTTGCGAAGTATCTCGATCTTTCCACGTTTTGATTTCTTCCAAAGATTCAATAACAGCCGGTTGCAATTCAACGTACGTTCCAACTGCTTCATGAGACTGAGCCAAACTGGTAGGAGAAACAGACTCCAACTTTAGTTTTTTTTCTCACTTTTGTTTGTCATTTTTGAAATTTCTTGGTGTAGAACGTCTTGTCTTTTAGGCCAGTGAAAAAATGTTTCTATCGCTCCGATAATTCCTAACTCATTTTTGATTCCTGACACTTCGCATGCTGCATTGACTGCCAAACTAAAGCTATGTGCAGCGCAATGTACATAAATTTCCAGGGGGAAATACGATCTCAGATGAGCCTGTGCAACAATGAATTGGACACTCATCGAATCCTTGGCCATACATATATGAGCAATCGACGCCAACATCATGTAAATATATTCTGATTGAATCTGCCAAGCCTCGTATATATAAATAAATTTATGAGTAAAAGACCCCCCAAGCTCAAATTCTGGATCCGCCACTGGTTATGTATATTGTCAGTAGTAAGGTAGCCACTCACCACATCGCTGTAAATTGTGTAATATAGGTCAAGAGAACTATGTAATATATTTCTGCTACAGTAAATATTTCTATCTAGTTGGTATCAGACTTAAAATCATCAAATACAACTTAGAGTTCTCAAAAAAAAAAGATCTGATTTCGGTCTTATTTGCGTGAGCATTACAAATATTCCTGACCCGTTTAAACATATTTTGGTTTTCTGCTGAAGTGTAGTAATTCAAAAAACAATCTTTTCTATCCCTGATTACCTCTTTACAGCTCAAATCAAGCCACAAATTATTTCTGGGAATGATGCTTTTAGTTCTGAGAGAAACAAAGGTTTTCATGCCGTTAAGAATAATGTTAGATATCATCTGAAACGTCAACGTTTCCGTAGCGAAAGTAAAATGACCATTCAGGCCGTTTGGTCGTATGGCTTTAAATATTTGAAACCTGTTTGTCTTCATCAATAGCTAGGTTAACTCTGCGAGGATCCCAATACACCTGCCCTAGCCTTAATGTGTTGTCTGGCCAGAATGACGAAGCCGAAGGACAACGGGAAGAAATTCTTAAAATGGAGTTAAAAGTTGGATTACTCTCTAAACTGGGGCTTCACTATTTAAAACCACAATGGATGATTTGCTTATGGACGATGAATTTTAACCACATGAAATTAAAGTTCATATTAAAAAGGTCCTAATCTTGAAGACGCTGACAAGTAATCATTACAAACATAAACGAATATACTGTAATATACACCCAACATTTAATACTGATTTCCTAAACTAAAACGTTCAACAGAATACACAAGGCGGCAACACTATAATGTAAATCTAATAGAAGGAGTTGCTTGTGAGTTTGTGTGTGTGAAGAAATATACCGGGTGGAGAATGCGTCTAGCCATAATGGATTATAGCAAATTACTGGAAAGCTCTCGATGTTATAAATTGCTCGAAAGCTCTCGATGTTTCACACTGCTGGAAAGCTAGATGTAATATGTCATTCTATATAAAGAGGCCGCTGATGCAACCATTGATTATAAAGTTATAGTGAAAAGATTGAGTTAATGTGATTATTAGTCGAGTTGTAAATCGGAAAGTAGATATCGAATAAAAGTAGTAGGTAAATCAAAAGTGAAAGGAAAGGTTTTATTATCTCGAACTAAGCCCACGTTACGGTTACAGTACATAAATACATGTGATTGAGAAGATCTTCCTATGTAAGAGCTTTGAGAGCGGTATCTGAGAATCAGAAGTTTGATATATGCGCCATCTATTTCACAATAGCATTGATGTTTCCAAAGCCCAGCGCTTAGAAAGTAAATTTGCATTGTTTTGTTGGTAATAAAGTTGATGTGGTTAATGACCATAACTCCACCACCAAGGTCACGCAATCAAGAAACTCGTATTCTTTTTTCATGGGAACATGAGGTTTTCAAGAAGAAATAAAACGCATATAATTTAGTTCTAACTCCAAGAACATTATTATAAATATAAAAGTTTGCCATTGTGTTTTAAAACTAATTTCGAGGAAGTTGTTTCCGCGGCGGGCTCGAATAAATTCCATTCGAGAGGCCCAACTTTCGACCACTTTCTGCCGTATTTGGGGCTGTATGTCAGCAATAACGCGCGCCGACTATTCTCTAATAACGCTTCAATTGTCTCGGGCTTATCTACGAAACAAGCAACTTCACGTTACCTCACAAAAAATAGTCCAGCGGTGTTAAATCTCCCGATCATGGAGGTAACTCACCGGTTTAAAACTTGAAATTATGCAGCAGTCGGTTTCAACAGCGATTTCGTTTCGAGACAATTTATCGAACGTACGCTGCCCAGTGGTTGTGCAGCTTTAATTCTTCCACGATGAAATGGAAAACCCAATTCAGCATAAATCAAGTGGCAATTATCAAAAAGATCAACTCAGAATAAAGTATTGCCAGGTTGAAAACAACATGTCTAAAATTAAAACTCCTTATATCTAAAAGATTTCTTCACGATTTATTTTAAACGATCTACGAGTATTGAACTCAAAAAATTTCTGCCCCATTGCTTTATCCGAAGCTCAAAGTATAGTTATCATCTTTGTTTCTTGCAGCATGTATCACTTATTATTCCTGTCGTTTTGCTGACGGCCACATTATCCTAACCACATTTTTAAGTGAACATAAACTGTTCACTTAAAAATCGAATCGAATTGTTATCGTATGAGCCTGACATAAACCAAAATTATTGGACAAACTTCACTTTTGTTTGGTGAGTTTGACAAATGTATTTCCGATATCAGGGTAAAATACAATTGATAAAGAAGCGAACTCTAAGTGAAGGATGAATAACTGCTGGTGTTCAAATTTACAGTCACGTGCACTCAGCCTTAGTTATTATTTCACAAAATGTGCGTAAAATAACAGTAAAATTACAGTACCTACACCATGTCCTATAATGTCAACGATAGCTCTATCATAGCAAACAATATACTTTGTTCCTTTATCGTCATTGCCATCTTTGAGAAAGGATATAAGATTACAAATGTCTGGATCGTGCTCATGCCCAGGTCCCAGTACCATCTTTATCCAGAACAGCATTTGTCCTGTGCAGCAACAGCATGAAGAGACTTAAGAGTGATGGTCTAAAGGTGGTAGAGAAAAGGCTTTTGCCTTTTGGTCAGTTTGCGTCTCCATTACCTACAGAATGCTGGCATATGGATAAGACTATTCACTCCTGGGATGCTATCAAGAAGAAAGGCATCGCACACTGGCGTAATACAGTTGAATTAATCAAACACACAAAAGGGTACACATTTATTGTTTGCCTTAGTTCCTTCCCTGTGATGAGGGTATTAAGCATAATGAGTTATGTCAGAAACAAATGCGTAGGCACACTGGTGGACCATGAAAGAGTGATGACCAGTGGATTGCTTCTTTAATCTAAATGAGACAGCGGACAACCAGACAGAGAAAAAAGGATGATGAGGATCGAGCTTCGAATAAATAAAAGGACGTTCATCTGGCTTTGGTGAGAATTGTACATGATGTTGATTTGACGCTGATTCATAGTTCCTTGCTGGGTAAGCGTGAGGTTCTCATTGTTTTGAGAAAACATATTGCAATAAACTATAAATTATGAAGAAGTAAAAAAGGACTCCTTTGGTATGAATCCATTTGATATTTAACGTTCATGATAATTAAAAAACTCTTCGCAATATTCGATTGTGGTTTTCTGATCAAAGTTTTTTATGGGACGTATAAAAAATGTTTTTCACAGGCCAATACAAACACATACAATAAGAGGCCATATCAAATGCAAAAGGATTATAAATAATAACATTCATGAAATTGTATGAATTCTTATAGATAGAAATATACTGTGGTTGGTGGTTGGGAGTGTACTATTCGAGAAGGCTCTGACTGGTGTCAACTTGGCGCCGGCGCCGCCCAGATATTGATGTCCGTCAAGTTAGCACTACCACTTCAAAATTTTCATAGTTTGTTAATTGGATTAATTGTCGTAAATTTGTCGTAAATTTGTCGTGAAAACAAAAAATTTGTCGCTCTTCGTTTAATGATGTATTATAATTTAATTAATAATGATTTTCAAGCAACGAAAAACACCAAAGTTCAATATACTTCAAAAAATCGTTCAAATCAACTCCGAATCAAAAACTGAGTACGCAGTTAATTGTCGCTTTTTATCCTCTTATGAGATATGTAAACAGATAATTTGTCGCGCCCCCCTTTCGGATAGTATTCTAAAAAGAGTAGTGTGTAGTGCTAACTTGACACAAAGTTAGCACTACCACCCCCCTAAAATGGTCAAATCAACTCGAAATCAAAAACTGAGTACGCCATTAATTGTCGTAAATTTGTCGTTCACAAGATATCCAAAAAGATATTTTGTCGCGACCCCCCTTTCATATGGGGGGCACTTGACAAATTTACGACAATTAATTGCATACTTAGTTTTTTGTTTAAGATCGATTTGACGGATTTGGGGGGTGGTAGTGCTAACTTGACCGTCAAGTTAGCACTACACACGGTTTTTTTTTAAAACGAAGAGCGACAAATTTTTTGTTTTCACGACAAATTTACGACAAATTTACGACAATTAATCCAATTAACAAACTATGAAAATTTTGAAGTGGTAGTGCTAACTTGACGGACATCAGATATTGCAACTTATAACGGGTGATTTTTTAAGAGGTTTAGAACTTTTTTTTTTTTTAAAACACAAAAAATTCGAAAAAATGAACGAAATATTTATTTGAATCGATAGTTTGAACCTTGCAATTTAATGATTTAATGTTTAAAGGTAATTTCACGCAAATGTTGACCGCGGCTGCGTCTCAGGTAGCCCATCCGCTGAGTCCAATTTTGGCATACTCTTTCACACATATCGGCCGGTATCTCACGAATGAATGCATGGATGTTGGCTTCCAGTGCGTCAATCGAAGCAAGCTTGTCCCTATATACATTAGCCTTGACATACCCCCACAAAAAATAGCCTAATGGTGTCAAATCGCACGATCTAGGCGGCCAATTGACCCGCCCGAAACGTGAAATTAACTGTTCACCAAACTCGCCTCGCAATTGCGCCATTGTTTCGAGTGCTGTGTGGCTTGTGGCACCGTCTTGTTGAAACCACATATCACGCAAGTCAAGAACTTCTATTTCGGGCAAAAAAAAGTTTGTTATCATCGCTCGGTAGCGTTCACCATTGACAGTAACGCTGCGATTCGCATCATCTTTGAAGAAATATGGCCCAATAATGCCGCCGGCCCATAAACCGCACCAAACAGTGACTTTTTCGGGATGCATTGGTAGCTGTTGCAATGCTTCTGGCTGATCTTCACTCCAAATGCGGCAATTTTGCTTATTTACGTACCCATTCAACCAAAAATGAGCCTCATCGTCCTTCAGGGTCTTTCCATACTAGGACAGTGTATTGAAGTAGAGATGGTGGCGAATGACCTCCTGGCGAGTCAACGAAAGCTCTCACACCCCTGCAGCAGGGTACGCCCGCCGGATTATGCGGCCCTTTATGTCCAAAAGGACCTGGCCCTCCAGGTTGGGGGTAGTGCGTAGGGTTAACTACCCAACCACGTAAAAAGCATCTGGTTCCGAAACAACCAACAGTCTTGAAAAACAATAATGATGTCAAACAAGACCACCCAGGCAAACGTTAAAAGGACAAAGACCTCCGGATTTGCACGTAAAATGAAAGATCTTTTAGTGGATTAAGTGCAGCCGGAAAAGTAGCGGACGCCCTGGACTGCTGCAAAGCAGACATAACCGCCATCCAAGAAGTGAGATAGAGCGGGCCGGGCATAAAGAACATGAAAAATTGCGAAATCTACTATGGTGACTGCTACAGACAACAGAAACAGCGCTTATTTGGGTGCGGATTTGTCGTTAGAGGAAAACTCAGGGATAAGGTGATTAGCCAAAATCCAGTTAATGAGCGTATAATGACCATCCGCATCAGGGCTAGATTCGCCAATATTAGCCTAATATGCGCCCACGCACCCACAGAAGAGAAAGACGACGATTCCAAAGATTGTTTCTACGGGCTCATATATACAAGCTGAAAATCGTTCTTGGCGATTTTAACGCAAAACTAGGGAAGGAGGACATCTTTGGAAATACAATCGGTAAGCATAGCCTCCATGACAAAACCTCCGAAAACGGACTGAGGCTAATCGCTTTTGCTGCGGGGCTAAATTTTTTTTAAGTAGTACAAGCTTCCCGCATCTCAAAATTCATAAAGGTACATGGCGATCCCCAGATCAATCAACCGTCAACCAAATTTACCATGTTGCGATCGACGCAAGGCACTCTTCCAGTGTGTTAGATGTCCGAACTTTCTGAGGGGCCTACTTTGACTCGGACCACTACCTTGTTGTAGCCAAGGTACGAATGAGGATATCTTGTTCACGACCTGCACGAAATAACGCTGTGAAGAGATATGACGTCGGAAAGCTACAATCGCATAAGATTTTCAATGTCTTTTCTAATCGAGTGTCCCTTCAGTTATCCTTGAATCCCAAGCATGACAAATGCTGATGCAAAAACGAACGAGGGCTGCTTACGATCAGTATAACGAAATTTACAAGGAGAAAAGAAGGGAAGAACAACGAATTCTCAAAAAGTAAAAGAAGTAGCATGAGAAGCGCTCGTTTTAGGAAATTGAGAGGTGCCATGACAGGATCGATATTCGGAAGTTTTACCAAAAGCTAAAAAGATCCTGCCAGGGTGGCAAACCCCGAACTCAAGCCTGTAAAGATCAGCAAGGAAACATAGATGTAGAGTCACAGTCGCTACTGAGGATATGGAAAGATCACTTCTGCAGACTGCTTAACGGCGATGAGTACACAAATTCCGCTGTCAGGCAGGTTGCCCTATTCAGCCTGGAGACCAGTTGGAAAGGAGTATGCACCAGCTGGTCTGCATGATATGGTCGGAAGAATGCATGCCCGATGAATGGAACCTCAGCATTGTTTCCCCGGTCCTCAAGAAAGGAGACCCTCTGAACTGCGCCAACTACAGAGGTATCAGTCTTCTTATTATCGCGTACAAGATCCTCTGTGCCGTATTGTGTGAGCGTCTGAAGCCATTCGTCAACAACCTGACAGGTCTTTATCAGTACAGCCTTAGACCAGGAAAGTCCACAATAGACCAAATCTTCACACTACGGCAGATCTTGGAAAAAACCCGAGCATATGAAATCGATATTCATCATCTCTTTATCGATTTCAAGGCCGCGTATGACAGCATCTATAGAGAGGGGTTATATATAGAGCCATGTCTAGTTTTGACATCCCTACCAAACTTGTCCGATTGTGTAGGATGACGATGGAGAACGCACGCTGCTCCATCAGGGTCGGAAAAGATCTCACCGATACATTTGATGTCAAAAAACGTTTTAGGCAAGGCGATGCACTGTCATGCGACTTCTTCAACATCGTTCTTGAAAGAATAGTGCAAAACTCCCACGTCAACACAAGAGGCACAATCTTTCAAAGATCCGTCCAATTGCTCGGATATGCCGACGATATTGATATAATTGGAAGAACGCAGCGTGATGTCAATGGCGCGTTTATGAGCATTGAGACGGAAGTGAAGAAGATGGGTTTAGTGGTCAATGAGGGCAAGACCAAGTATATGCTGTCATCAAGAAAGGACACCCAACACCGACGTCTTGGACAGAACGTCACGATAGACAGCTATAACTTTGAGGTGTTTAAGGACTTTGTCTACCTAGGCGCCGCTATTAATTCCGGCAACGACACCAGCGCTGAAATCAAAGAAAAATAACTCTTGCCAATCGCTGTTTCTTCGGACTAAGAAGGCAATAGAGTAGTAAAGTCCTCTCTTGAGCAACTAAAGTGTCCCTGTATAAGACACTTATCATCCCGGTTCTTATATATGGCGCAGAGGCATGAACCTTGTCAAAGGTAGACGAGAACGCTTTAGGATGATTCGAGAGAAAAATTCTTCATGTGATTTTTAGTCCCGTCTGCATAGATGGAGAGTGGAGAAGAAGATTCATCGACGAATTGTACGGGCTGTAAAGCAACACTGACCTTGTCAAACGAGTCAAGGTCCAGCGGCTTAGATGGCTGGGTCATGTAGAGCGAATGGACACCAATGTTCCGGCCCGGAAAGTCTTCGAATCCAATCCCGAGGGACGGCGCAGTAGAGGAAGACCGCGACTCAGGTGGCGCACGCAAGTAGGAGAGGACCTCAACCAACTTGACGTGCAAAACTGGAGGCAGCTAGCTAGGGACCGAGCTAGGGACCGAGCTGGCTGTCCAACGCCGATTTACTCTTTGCGCTTTACGCAAGCATACTTTCGAAAAAAGATAATAATTGCCACCATATGCTGATCGTTTAAAGCTAATTGACCTTCAGTCTCTTAAAAATAGATGTGAGATTTCAGATATAATATTTTTTCGTGATCTTTTAAGTGAAAGCATTGTTTATACTTCACTATTGAGTTTAATTTATTTTAACACAAAGTCACGCAACCTTAGGTCTGTTTCCCTTTTCCAGATTCCCTATCACCGTGCTACCAATATTTTTTACTACCTTGTGTCACGTATGTTGCGTAATGTCATTGACTCCTCGAATCTGTTTGATTTCCATACCTCGAAATCAACCCTTCGTAAAAAAAATTTGAATTTTTGAATCGCTCGATTTTTTAATTTTATTTTCTCAACTACTCAAAAATTCAAATTTTTTAAGTTTCTTTTTTAAATCAGAAAAATTTTACTAACTTCTACAAGTAAAGTATTATCTCCTAATTCCGGAAAACTATATCTCTACTTTCTAATGAGTAAAAAGTCAAAGGAAGTATTTGTGCAAATACCTCAGCTATAATTGAAGTAAACATTTTCCATCGCCCGCTGAAGGGATTATAAAGAAAGAGTATATAACGATTCTGAGACTATCTAGAGGTTATTGGTTCCATTACCTAAAATCACTTGAGAGAAAGGTGTCAATGACCAACAGCTTTATGGCAAGCAAAAATTGTTTGGTTGCCTAGTAGAACTGTACAGCGATTTACTAAGCTCTATTCTTGAAAAGTTGGGACTTATGTCCCATCTTTAACGGAAAAAAGTTGGCACATATGTCCCGAAGGCGTGGGACATAACTCCCAAATCGATGTTGGGACTTATGTCTCACATGGGACACAAGTCCCAAAAATAAAAGTTGGGACTTATGTCCCGGGTATTTATGTCCTTTACAAGAGAAAATCCAAGTGAATCTGAAGAATAAATACATGTATCATCACCAAATATAGCTATACATGACAGTTTTGGGTGGGTTAGTTTGATATAAAAACTGTATCAAGATCATTTCATCATTCTTTAATATACATCTAAAGAGCTAAACTTTGCTAACTCGTGAAATTAATTTTATAAGATAGCATTTTTCGTGTACAATCTGTCCTTTTATAACTAAATGTCACTTTAAGCGCACTGTCGCACCTGGAGGGTCGAACAAAAATTTTCGTGAATTTTTTGTTTCGAAAATTTTGATTTTGGAATTTTTGGTAATCATTTAAAAAAAAAGTTCGATTTTCACCAAAAAATCCGATTTTTAATTGGCTTTAAAATCGGTTCTAAGTAAGTAAGTAAATAATTAATTTATTGACATTTTGAATTTGTTACATTTACATAGATTATTATGAATTTATAAGCTTTGGCTTAGCCGTCAGCTCGACTGGCATCATTAAAATATTTTATATTAAAAAAGAAAAAAAAATAGCATTAAAAACTAAACTAAATTTGTTTTGTATATTTTTGTATTTTTGTATTTTATGTATTTATGTATAACGCATATTCTGTTACAAGCAGCATTCTAAATTTATAGGCTTCCTTCAAAAACAAGGCAAGATATTTCCAGTAAGCTCCGTATAAGATAATATTTGTCTCCTCCATTGAAAGAACAGCTTTTCCAAAGTAACACATAAGGTTTGTAAATTGGACAAATGCTTAGTAGATGGAAGCTGTCTTCTTTGGCTTTCATGTTACATATAGTGCAGAACTGATTAAAATTCCCGTTGTAGGGGCTTCCGTTGAGACTTAAAACCTCACATCTTGCTTTGAATATCAAGGAGATTTCCTTACAGCTGAATGTATCAGTAAAATAATTTTTATCACAGAGATTGTGCTCTAATTGGGCGTAAAGTATTCTGCTTAACGACTGACAGGCCTCTTCAACCATTAGATTTCGAGTACAGTCTTCTTGCATTTGTATAATTTTATAAAATTTATCCTTCAAAATTTGGGGCAGGTTTGGGTCGATAGTATGCAGTACCAAGGTTTTGCCACGTTTCCATCCACCAATCTTTATTTCTTATCTCATAAAGTAGCAGCTTTTTGGACAAACGAGATTCAGGGTATTTCAAAACTTTAATGATGTAATCGGCTTGAAGCTTCAGAGTGTAGGTAAATACATAATTTTGGTAGCCCTGTTTCCAGGTACATGGCGTAGTTTGGAGTATTTATCGGAAGATAAAACAGTTTTTTAATAAAATTTCTTTGTAATTTTTCAACTTCTTCATACTCTTTTAACCCCCAAACCTGGGCAGCGTAGCAAAGCGAAGATTTTATAAGAGAATCAAAGATTTTGTATTTGACAGAGAGATTTATGTGTGGATTTAAAAATACATTTCTCCATGTTAAATTGATGAGACCTTGTGATGCATTACATTTTTCTGTGAGGTGTTTCCGAAAATCCAAAGTTGAGTTGAGTTTAATTCCAAAATATTTGTATTCTTTCGCTACATCCAAACGAGTTCCATTAAAAGTCCAAATATTTCTCACTTCCCGCTAATTTGATCTTGAGAACACCATAACTTTTGACTTTTCAGTATTGATAGCGAGACCCCATTTTTCACAATATGCCGCAAGACGATTTATCATTAACTGTAAATTTTCTGGTGACTCTGACAATATAACAAGGTCATCGGCATAGAGCAATACATTTACGACGCCTGCAATTTGGATACCTCCGGGACAGTGGCGTAGCGTAAGGGGGGGGTTTTGGGGATAAACCTCAAAAACGTAAGAGTATTTCTTTTTCAATTCGGCAACACCTAAAGGCTCGAAATGCTTTTCTTTTTTTATTCAGAACAACGCGAGCTCGCGAGCGCACTCTACGTGCTCGAAATAAAATGACGGGGCATCTAGAATTAAAGTCTGAGCGCTGCCAACTTCACATATGTAGCTCAGTTCAGAACACGTTCACGCTGTTCGTTCTCAGTTCAGTTCACTGTTCGGAACTAAAAAAGGAAAAACCCCAATTGTTATCCAACTTTTGTATGGAGAATTAATTCAACTAGCAGTCCATGTATAATAAGTCAATGCAATGCTTCAATCACATTGATCTATTGCGCCAGTTCCACAAAGAAAAATCTCACTGAGCGCTCAATGTCACTTTGACGGAGCGCAAACAGTTTTGTGGAACACAATTCTCAGCTTTTTAGGGCTTATATTTTTTCAACTGTGTCCTTGTTTTCAAACTTTTACTCATCATCATCAGAATGTACACCGAAAATTATGACACAAAAATGCCAAACCTGCTGAGAGAAAAACGGTGCATAAATTTTTTCGTCTCAGAAATCTCCGACAAAAAAATAAAAGCTTAGCTGAGATTTTATATTGCATTAAAAAGATCTCAAAGGGCTCAGAACTCTTTGTTTGTGGAACTGGCCTATCATAAGTCAACGTTCATGGTCAATCATATCAGCAAAATAAAAATTCTCTCTAACCGAAGTAGCGCCGCCACTAGCTTGATGAGGAGTTGCTGTTCGAAAAAAAGTCGCATCGTGAGACCTACAGTCCTACACCTTAGAGGAATAAAGAACAAGAAGGAAAACCAAGAAGCTCTGTAATTGCCTGCGCAAACCAGTGCGATAACGTCGTGCGATGCGATTTCTGTCAAAATGAAATACATGTAATCTTATGGAGGTTTGACTTAACGCAATCGCATCGCACGCACAAATTGCGCTGGTTTGCGCAGGACTTAACTCTGATTATTGTTTACTTGTTTTTGCTTGGCAATTTAGGCCGTGTGTGAATTGCGTTAAAACTTCTACAAAAAAAATTCACAAATTAACTTTCAATGTTAAAAACATCAATAATAATCAATACCTATTCAACAAGTAAAGCCCTGTTCACACTGTACAATTAATTGGACAGACTTCGTTTGATGGAAGTTGGATGGTCTGATGTAGTTTACGTTCACACTTATCAAGCTTGTCGTCCAACTTTATGTCACATACCCTTCCACTCCGTCCAACTAGATTTTCTAGATTTTCAAAAATTTTTGAAAACCATCCAACAAGTTCGACAAGCGGTCGTATAAAGGGTTCACACTATCAAGCATTGGTCGATCAAACTTAAGTCTGTCCAACTAATCGTACAGTGTGAACAGGGCTTAAGAGAAAACTAGTAAAACAAAATACTAACCCAAGACTACCGAGCAAAGTCCGATTGTGATATATGTATATGATTGTGATTTTTTGTAAATAAAGTACGAATTTCCGAAGAGAACAATTTTGAACATTTATTTTCCTTTGCTGACCTCATTTTTAAGGATACTCAACTTGGTAAGACAATTGTCACGATAGAGACGTCTTTCAGCCAATTTATCCTGTGGCACCATAGCTTCTAGTTGTTTTGCAATTTCAGCGCCAGTTTCTCCCCCCATTTTTGGTATTGGGCCCATGGTTTCGCTTATTGCAGACATTGTTGCCGAGTAACGTTCAAAGTAATTAGACATTCCTTCGGCATTTAAATGAGCTGTCTCTAATGGCCCCAAAAATGCATATCGCTTGCCAAGTCCATCGGATATTACACTATCAATGTCTTTTACTTATGTACAATTATTTACATATAATCATCATATTGACAACCATAATCATCATATTTACAATCACGGTAGTTAATATTGCGGTCGGTGGCTGAAAATTAAAATATGACAATATGATGAACAAATTCATCATCATTTTGGTTCAGTGTCGCAAAAAATGGAAAAAACCTATTAAAAACACAAAATGAAACTGGAAAATGACAGAAAACTGTCGTAATTTATCATTTAGAACGTATTAGTACTTTTTAGAACACAGTTTGAGAACTGCTTTTCATTTTGAGATCAAGAACCGCTAAAAGTTCGGGAAGTGATAATATGAAAAAAACTGTGTGAAAACTGAAATGATATTTTTTTTTTATCACTTCACAGCTTCACAGATCGGGAATTGTATACCGATTCTCAAAAAGAATCGGTGAAGTAGATTTAGGCTTCAAAAATAGCAAGTATCAGAAAATCAATGAGATAAAAATCAGGTCCCGAGTACCAAATGCTTAGAGTTCTATACCTTCGTTACGATTCGAATTTTATCATAACAATCTAAGCATGTTGTAAAAACATTAAAAAAAAGAACTTCAATACTATCCTAACTAAATCATTGTCCACATACAAGCAACTCTTGAATTATTGGCAAAAGTAGTGGAAAATTGAACTGATCAAATGGACAATGTAACAAGAAGCTGCCGCACCGCGACGTGGAGATTTGACGAAAATCTTGTCTCAAATAAAGGCTAGGAAGCTCCATACCAGATTATAATACTTATGAATTCATTACATCTGCATTTTTGTCTTGTATTAAACTTCTCAAGCTCTTTAAAAAACACCCTATATATGAACTCTGGCGTGTACGAAGTTACCACAACACTAGTAGATATACGACGGCTATGTGGCAACATAAGAAAGCCTGAATAATTTCTTTTGAAATTTTAATTAATCATTGTGCCTTATCGTTGAAATCGTTGACGCATCAACTAATACCAAACTAGTATCTAACTAACGTTATTCTCAACGGGTCAATGGCTATATGCACCACGGTGTAGGTGGTTTAGGTCATTGTAACACGGCTGTTTTGAGAATTACATGGAAATGAAAAGAGAATAGTTTAAATACTTTTACTTTTCAATAACACTACTTCCAGTTAAAAAAAGACTTAAAATTCTCGGGTTCATATTTTAATTAATTTTTTTTCTAGCTATAAGTTCTATAATTTAAATATAAGGTTGAAATAGTTTTATTTTTAATCGCAGAACTTCCAATTAGAAAAATGAGTTAAAATAATATTATTCTGTATTAAAACAACTGAGCCGCCCGGCGTAGCACGGGTCCGTAGTTTTAAGGATCCCGGTCTCGACCTTCGTTTCCCGTTTTTTTTATATAGACAAAAGTGACATTCAGGAAAAATGCCATAACTCAAGAACGGGATCTCAGGTTTTATAGAATTTTTTTTATAAAAACCGTCTACCAAGATCCCCTTAGCTACTACAAAAATTTGGTTTCATTCGGTCGAGCCGTTCGCAAGTGATACGATCACAACCAACCGTACACTTCTTTTTATATGTATATTAAGCATATTTATTTTATTCGCCTTCGAATAAAATAAATTCAGAAATTTTAAACTGAAATGACTGTTATTGATTCTCTTTGAGAGATTTCTCAAAAATGCAGTGTTACAACTAACACGAGCCATTTTCCCACTCACATTACCCAAAATATGGTGTTACAACGACCTGCACTACCTACACCATGGGTGCATAAAAAAAGTATTGGCAATTTCATTTATTTTAGGTTTCATGCGATTGTAATAGGTTTTTTTTTCAAAAATGTATTTTTATATTAACAATTCAACGAAACCATTCCCTTTGAGTGTGTTTTTGTTTTCTTCGATCAAAAAATTAAGAAGAGAATAAAAAAAAGCAGTAAAATGTTAGTAAAAAAAGTATTGGCAACACTAATTTTTCTTTAAATAAGTGCCGTTATTAAAGAACTGGAGGTTAGTTCATGAACAAAAATAGTCAGTTAAAGTGCTTTGACCTATAAACAACCTTCTCAGTTTAAGTAGACAGTAAAAATCAAAATGCCGCAAAAGTCTAAGGAGTTTAGTAGTTGTTTTAAAAACACAGTTGTAATTCTGCGTCAAGATGGTTATTCATACAAAGAAATCGGCGAAAAGTTAAGTTTAAGCTTATTCACGGTTCGCAGCATCATAAAAAAATACGAAAACACCGGGTCAACAGAAAACTTGAAAAGAACAGGCCGCCCTCGTATTTTTTCTGATAGGGAAAAGCGTGATATTTTAAGAGCGGTGAAAAAAAATCCCAAAAAAAGTGCCCCGAACCTGGCAGTGGAATTCGAAAACACTACCGGTAAACATTTTAGTGTGCAGACTCTTCGTAATGTTTTGCAAGAATCAAAGTTTTACGGAAGGGGTGCGAGAAAAAAACCATTCATTTCGGAAGTGAACCGGAAAAAACGTTTGGATTTTGCCAAAAAATATTCAAACAAACCCAGGGAATTTTGGTAATCGGTTATATTTTCGGATGAATCAAAGTTCAATATTTTTGGAAGCGATGCAAGGCAATACGTTTGGAGGAGACCCAATACGGAACTAAAAAGACAAAATGTTGTGTCTACCGTGAGGCATGGTGGAGGGAATGTTTTAGTTTGGGGCTGTATGGCGGCAAATGGTGTAGGCAATCTAATCTTTATTGAAGGTCATATGACAGCCATAATGTACATCGATATTTTGCGAAGGAACTTAATGGATAGTGCTGATAAACTTGGTCTCATGGACTCGTTTGTCTTTCAACAAGACAACGACCCTAAGCACACGGCCTTAAAAACTAGCGAGTGGTTGCTCTATAATGCTCCTAGACAGCTTAAAACTCCTCCACAATCCCCAGACGTTAATCCAATAGAGAATTTGTGGAATCATTTGGGACAAGCCGTGAGAAAACATAAAATTTCATCTAAATCTGAACTAAAAAGGGTAATAACGGAAGAGTGGGCCAAAATATCGAGTGACACCAGAAAAACTCTAGTTTATTCAATGGACAGAAGATTGCAAGCTATCATCATCATGCCAAAGGATTGCATACAAAGTACTAAAATTAGCATTTCACTACTTTTAGTAATTTTTGATTCCTTTTTCTAATACTTTTTTGAGACGTGATTTTTGTTTTTTTTTTAGTTTTTTGTTAATATTGCTATCCAGTTGAATTTAAATATCCTTATTAAGTTAACATATGTTTACTACTTTTTTTTGAAATTTAACTGATTTTGTAAAAAGTTGCTAAAATGGAATAAAATTGAAAAAACTATAATTGCCAATACTTTTTTTATCCACTGTATATGTATAGACATGTCCTTCTCAACAACATGAGAAATTTTGTTTCTCATAGAACAAAAGGTATCACACCTAAAAAGGATTTGTGATTTGATTCGAGCGACGATATGGGATAGAAATTGAAGTTTTCTAGTATTTAAAGACACACCTACATTAA
The DNA here is from genome assembly GCA_949752695.1 of Melanostoma scalare. Classification (NCBI taxonomy): domain Eukaryota; kingdom Metazoa; phylum Arthropoda; class Insecta; order Diptera; family Syrphidae; genus Melanostoma; species Melanostoma scalare. The sequence continues at coordinate 128,299,822 of OX456984.1, read as the reverse complement.
AAAACCGAAACACGAGTATGAACAAATAGACCAGAAATATCTGTTATCTATTAGTATAAAGGTGGATGTATGTTTGTTTGTATGGTGTAGTCCTCTAAATTGCCCATACATTTTTAATTTATATTTTTAGGTAAAATGTAGTTTAGTTCAGCGATGGTTTCTGTCAAGGATTGATCCCCATATTCCCACGGGAAAGGAAACCTAGAAACTGCTGGACAGATTTCTAATATTCTTTCAGCTTTAAAACGCTACATTATCCTTGAGCAACTGAGACTATATTTCAATCGCATATTCAAACGGGAACGATAGTACGAAAACGATAACCTTAAAACTGCGGACCCGACCAAAGCAGCTAGTGCTCATATACAAAAGGACTAGATTTTGCATGACCATAAAGTAGTGCAAAAAATTTGGTTGCAAGCAAAAGGAAGTAAAAACTTTTGGTGTGTTGTAAAAAACATTACGAACTCTACCACATCATCAGTCTCAACGCTGGTTTTTAATGATTCTTCGTATGTCAGCTACATCGACAAAATCAATTGGCTGGCAGCTCAACACTTGTTGAGCTGACGTTGACTCGACACTGAGCTTGAATCTGTAGTTTCTGTGTTGAACAAGATATTTTTTCGTACTCTCTCGGTTGCGAGAGTCCTAAAAGATCTCAATAAATATAAATCTGGTGGTCCAGATGGCATCCTCACCTTCTTCTGTGCTGGTAAAATCACTGCGTAAGGTATACTATATTTCTTATTCTACTGTGCTCTTCCCGAGCAGATGGAAACAGCATTTGTCCAGCCCGTCTCCAAAAAAGCAAAATTATCCTCTACTTCCAAATGTCGTCCAATAGCATTGACAAGATTATGGAAACGTTGATAAACCGGCAATTCAGCCGACAAAACTGCTTTCGTAGCCAGTGTTGATTTGATGGCATTTCCCACCGAAAATTTGAAACAATCTTTACATTGTTTTGCGCATGATATTTCTAACTCGTTTGATAGAGTTTAGCATCAACCTCTCTTATCGAAAATGCGTATTTTTGGTATCGATGAGTATCTTCTTCGTTGGACTAGAAATTTTCTTTAAAACCATTCAATAACCGTGGTGTTTAATGGTTTCAAGTCTGATACCCACTTAATAAATGCTGGTGTGCCCAGGGCTCCGTTTTACCTTCAACTTTCTTCCTTATTTTCATAAATGATCTCTTGTCTGAAACTTCTAATCCTCTCAACTGTTTTGCAAATTTAAAAAAAAAAAAAATTTGTTTTTTTGAAAAAAACCGCTCCAACGATTTTGATTAAATTTATTGATTTTTATTTGATTTAATTTATTAAGCGTTTATTTATTAGCAGCTATAAAAGAAATTTTAGTTTGAAATCTCGAATATTTAATTTTTTTTTCAATATTATTATTATTATTATTTTTTTTTTTTATTATTATAGTGACACTTTATATTTAACAATTTAAATAGTGATAAATGACACTCAATATAAATCAATGACTTATGACTTATGGGGGGTGAACAACATTAATAAAGATTTACATAACGAATATTTAGCGTGAATAAGAACAGTTTTCATAATAATTAATGTGTAGTGGCGTGGGCAACCCTCTACCACCAAATATATTATGTTGAGTATTCGCGCTTTTTACTCAGTTTTAAAATATTTATATAGTATTACCACACAATCGCTAGTTCGTGTGACCAAGTCGTGCCCATTTTTAATTGCGATTCTAAGTACTATAGGCAAGTTTTACAATCGTGCAGAAAATAATTTTGAGATGACAATTAAACATGACAATACGATGATAGAGAATACGAAAAATTTGGCCCTGCCTGAACCACTAGACCGATTTTCTTCAAAACTTGCATTTAGGGTTTGTAGAGCAGCCTTCAGAGGAGTTTTTCGGGTCTCTTCAGGTCTAACGGCACCTGCCTTACAACCTATGGGGATGAAAATACTTATTTTTCTCGAAAACGGCTACAACGATTTTGATTGAATTTTGTGTGAATGATAAAATTAAGATAGTCTTTCTTATGACGATTAAAATTTTTGGAAAAAGTCTAAGAACGGTAACTCCAATATTATAAAAAAATATTAAAATTTTTCAAAGTCAACTTCTTCGTTAATGGCCTGAACATTATTGACGAAATTTTGTATTTTAGAAAATTTAAGTTGTGTATAGATTACGTAGATTCAACATCAAAATTTTTTAAAATTTTGTAACTTTTCATAAGAACTTTGATTTTTGAAATCACTTCAAAATTATATCTTTGATCTCGTTCAACTTTTTTGTCAAAAAAGAACTGGCAAGCAAACTCTTTATTTAAAAATGTGATAAACAAAAAACTTTTTTTGAAAACCGGTAAAACGATTTAGATTAAATTTTCACAGTTTATATGAATTAGCAAATGCAAGGAGATGGCGTTATTGGATTTTTGCTTAACCCTCGTCGAGACCAACGATCTGATATACTTAGTCGAGACCAATGGTGCCTGGCCAGACCCTCATACACTTATATACATTTGTATGGACATATGTTGTATTGAAGCTCGTATATGTGTACGATTGAGATACCTATTTTAATCCTTACCTTTCTAAACGTTTTTGGTATACTCTGAAATTTTGGCATAAATTATGAAAAAAAAAATACACATACAACTTTTGAATAGCGAATAAAACAAACTTTTTGAATTTCTTTTTCTTCTTTATTTTGAACATGTTTTTGAGCTGGTTTTCAGTGTATTTTATGACTTTACAAAAAAAAAAAAACGGCTTTGGACTTGTACTACGCCATCTTGTTTTTTGGATGTCTACTCGCCTTTTTCTCATCATCTCTTCCACGAAACTTACCCCAGCGATACTTCCAACACTCCATATCGCTACTCTTAAGCTTCTTCCAATCTGTTGGCTTATTATTTTGCTAGCCCATGGAATCTAGCTTTTACTCTAGCGTTTCTACGGGTGTAGCTAGACCCACTCTGATGATTTAAGACATGATTTCTATTTTTCGTAACCTCTTAAGAAGAGCGGGGAAGCACTGCAGTGATATTCTAAGCGTCATTGCACAGGCAGTCTACCGACTCGTCTTATACATATATCTACCACTAAAACGTAAAAGGTTTGTTCCATCAAGCCTTAGGGTTGCCCTGCGATCGCCACGGAGAGTTTTTTGAAAAACCTTAACTTGCCATGAGTGTAGGTAATACTGACTGTTTCTTGAGCCATGTCTTTGCTATCAACGTGCCCTAAAGAAGCGCTAGGTTTTTCCTGAGCGAGTTTGGGTAACAAATAGGGCTGTCAAATGACATGTATTTTATTTCAAATGACATAGATGCGCTGTGATTTCATTTTTAACCACTTCTTGAGAACAGAACACAAGGGTTTCTTATGACAAATTTTAGGGCTGTAAGGAAAACCTGGGTCAATCCTGGGTAAAGTTCAACGAAGGAACCAAGTAACTGATAGCTTTTTTTAATATCAATTCTTAGTAGGAGGCATCTGTGAGACATCTGTATAGAAGTTATTCTCTTGAATATGTATCCAATTGGGTCCAAATGCAATCAACGACCTATAATGGCAACTTTTATTTCGATTTTGATGCGTGGGTTTCCTTCTGATTATACAATATACTATTGAAAAATAGATGATTAAAAATAGTTCTGCAAAAAGCTGCATATATTTATGACGAAGTATCTATTCTTCAAGAACCTTTATTACTTTTGTGATAATAATCTTCGGTCTAAAACAAAATAATTAAAAAAAAAACAAAAACTGGGACTAATTGAAGTCCTTAATGTCAAAAAACAGAATTTGGCAACCCCAAACAAAGTGTTTTGTATGCACATTTAAACTTTTTCCTTTCTATTCTTGGAGAAACCCGTGTTTGATTTTGAGTGTAACATGAACTCACTCTATAGGAAGGTAAAACAGTAAACTTCTCGACTTTGAATGATGAATGGCGCCAATACTACCCTCCAAAGAACACATCACAACCAACACATAGCTTACCCCTGCTTAGTACTTCGTGAAAGTTAAGTGAATGAATGAACACATCCGGAATTGAATTATTCAAATGTTAGCTTTGTCCTGTTTTGCCCTCACACTTCCTTACAGGATACGACCTTAATTCACTTTTATTATCATTACTTATGCGAGAGTGTGGATGAGTAAGCTATATAACGATACAAAGAGACGACGAATGTGGAGGGCTGCCGTATCGTTTCCATTAAATGAAAATTATAAGACCGAAGGAGTCGAGTCAATAGCTGTCATGAATTGTTGACGAACAATGGGGAAGGAATGCCGAACGCATCGATGATGGGAAAAAGGTTTTTTCCTATTTTCAAACAGCCCCTCCTTTATGTTGATTCATTTTAGCTCTAATGGAAACTCGCCGCTTTTGTAGAGAAGGGAAAACGTAACCAATTTTTCTCATATCTTCACCGAAAACTTCTTTATGGTTAAGCGAGCTGCCAAAGTGGAAAAGAAGGTCTAATGTAAGATGAGGACTTTTTTGATGTTAAAGAATTCAACCTCAAAAATGACGGGGGGGAGGGTTTCATTGGTTTTGGTGGCTTTGTGTTTTTTTAGTAGTTGTCTCATATTTTTAGCAATTATACGGCTTTAGAAAAAAACGAGTTTCTTTAAGAAATTTGCCATTAAAAAAAACTTTGTAGGAGATGCATTTGGAAAATTGGATCCATAGCTGGTTGCTGGTTGATATGTTGTTACATTGGATTCGCAAGTAAAGTGAAAGAAATCAGAAATATGAACGGCAGTATTAGGCAATTGTAATAAAATTTCAGTATAGCAAAAGTGCTGAAAACTTCAAAATATTAGAGGATATTTACAGCAGAGGGCAGTTGAGTTACCACAATATAAATTAAAGACAATGTAATGATAGCAACTACAGTATATGACGGATATAAGAAAGTCTCATAACAATCCCATAAAGTAAAGTGTCAATTTTGCCGTGTATAAGAGAAACGTTTATAAAAAAACACTTATATATAAGAAACTTATTCTGATACAAGATCTTCTTCACTTAAAATAAAATATTTATAAGAAATTGCCCGTTGTGAACATCCAAGCACATAATGTTCCACGTATCGCTCTGAACGCAACCTTACTGAAATATCATATTGAGGATATGTGAGAAAAAAACGCTTGAATTAATTCATAACTCATCGCTCGCCAATCTAGTACTCTCTCGGTAGGGACCTTCCAAGGTAGTAGATCTGGTCGCCATATTTGTTTTCTGCCATATCCGGCATTTTTTATTTATTTATTCATTAAATCTACGATAATGCAATCCACAGATTACGCATTAAGCTAATAATAAAAATTAAAAATTTATATACAATATTACAATTAAGGAAAAAAAATATTATTGAGATAAGTTATGCAATAAACGTAACAAAATTCTCTTAAATTGAAGTCTAGACATCGAGAGATCAAGATCATTATAGTACATATTAAAGAATTTACAACAGTGAGAAATTGGTTCACGCTGCTTATAGTTAGTCACATGGGGAATTTCAAAAATAAACTGCCTCATTCTCAATGGTCTACAAGGAGCATAAATATTAATAAGAGCAAGCAAATCAGAACAATTTATATTATAACAAAGAATATCGCGAACAAACAAAACACTATACATTCTACGCCTAGCCTCAAGAGTTTGCATACCTAGCAACAAACATCTGCTATTGTAGTTCAGAAAGTTCCCATTTCTTGAGAAATGTCTTAAGGCAAACCTCAAAAAGTTTTTTTGTACCCTTTCTATTCTATCTATTTGTTTTTTGGTATCTGGGTTCCATATTGAAGAACAATAATCAAGCAGTGGACGAACAATGGAACAAAACAAAGATTTGAGAGTATACGGATTTTTAAAGTCAGTAGAATTTCGCTTAAGAAACCCTAACATAGAATTGGCTTTGGAGACAATATAAGACACATGAGATTCAAAAGTGAGCTTTTCATCAAAAATAATACCCAAATCTTTCATTTCACTAACTCTGTTCAATTGATTTCCTTTAAGAAAATAGTCACAAATAACCGGATTAGACAGACGACTATATGTTAAAATCGAGCATTTAGCAAGGTTCAATAACAGATCATTTCTATCATACCAATTTTGAAAACTATTTAAATCTTGTTGAAAAGAAATGCAATCATTATAATTTGTAATGATTTTAAACATTTTTATATCATCCGCATAAATCAAAGTATCACATACTGATAATACTGTAGGGAAATCATTGATAAACAAATTAAAAAGCGGAGGACCCAAATGACTTCCTTCAGGAACACCTGAAAACACAGTTATTGGATACGATTCCAAATCACCTATTCTTACAATCTGCTTTCTTCCAACCAAATATGACCAAAACCACTTAAGTAGAGTACCATCAAAACCGTAAGCTTTTAATTTTTTAATTAAAATTTGGTGATTAACTCTACTGAAAACTTTCCTGAAATCCGTGTAGACCACATCCATTTGACATCGTTTTTCTAATGCTCGAAAGCATTGGTTCGAAAAACAAGCCAAGTTTGTGGAAGTTGAGCGGCCAGAAAAAAATCCATGCTGAGAGCTAGTGATATGGGTTTGGATCAAATTAACTAAATTCTTTTCACTAATTTGTCTAACAGTTTGGGAATAATTGCCAGTTTACTTATCGGGCGATAGTTCGTAATCATACTCTTATCTCCAGACTTAAAAACTGGATTGATGTACGAAACGTTCCAGTCATCTAAGAAAATACCACAAGAAAGGGACTGATTAAAAAGAACTTGAAGAGGTAAGCTCAAGGAAACAGAACAGTACTTCAACACAATAGGATATAATCCATGGAAATCTGGATAGACTGATTCATCCAGTTCTTGCAGGGCCGAAGTAATCTCTTCAAAATCAACAACAAAATTACAGCAATCTGTTATAGGCAGTAAATTACTTGAATCGAAATTATTACCGACAACGAGGTCAGAAGAATTGTAAATAGATTGGAAGCTATCGGCGAACCAGTTGAGAATAATTTTAGGATCGCTACAAGACTCATCATTATAAACTATAGTTGTTGGAAACCCTATTGATTTTTGTTTCAATTTATAAAACTCCAAAACTTTTTGGGGTTTTGTTTAAGACCTTTTTCAACTGTTTGAACATAATTACTGAAACAAAATCTCGACAGGAAAACATACTCTTTCCGAAGGCGTGAATATAAAATGCAATCATTTTGATTATTACTTTCTTTGTAAATTTTAAAAGCTTTACTTTTCGCATTTTTTAATTTACGTAACCTTGCGTTAGACCAAGGAGGATGAGAATGAACATGACTTATACAACGAGGAACAGAGGCAACCAGTTCTCTTTGAAAAATACTTAAAAACATATCAAAATTATCTTTCAAACTGTTATTGAGATTTATCTGCCAATTGACGTTACAAAATTTTTCATTTAAAGATTTCAGATCTGCCAAATTGAATTTATATTTAAATTTATTACAACTTTGGAAATCACTATAGTTCTTAAAACATATATCTTTAATAATGATCGACATGGCGTTATGGTGGATGGAATTTGAATACAAAGGAATACACTCATTAACAATAATATCAATTTCTTCATTAATAAAAACTAAATCAGGCATTCTATGCAAGGAACTGTGAACAAAACTAACTTGAGTTAAATTTAAAGTAAAAAGAGAATCGATAAGTTCAAATTCTTTTTCTAATGAAAGAGCTATGGGCACCACCCTATTTTCATTTTGCATCCATTTAATCCCACCTAAATTAAAATCCCCCATTACACAAACAGAAACATTATTATCAGTAAAATAAGATGAACAATTTTCTATATTTTTTAAGTGTGAACGATAAATAGATAATTCAGATCCAGGAGGAATATAGCTTAAGCAAATCAATAATCGATCGCGTTTACCTTCAATACAAACACAAATTTGCTCAATGTTGTCGTCAGCAGGTGATGAATTAAGAGGAATTAAGTATGCAAGAAGCGGGCGACGAACAGCCAAAAGAACACCTCCACCAACTTCATTTCCAATTATATGACGATCACGACGGAAAACGAAAAATTCTGAAGTATTTATTACCTCTTCATTTGAAATTTCATTGTACAGCCAGGTCTCCACGAAAGCAAACACATAGTACTCAGACGAATCAACAAAAACGGAGAAGGTTTGAAGTTTCCCTCTTATCCCTCCCATGTTTTGATAGTACAATGAAATTTTGGTTTTTCTGATAACTGCTCCTACATTATCGCACTCTGAGTGTTTTCCTCTATCCCAGGACCCAGGCACAGACATCGATACAATCCGATCGTTTTTTGCATCTCTTGGTATGAACTCTCTCACAACTACATTCAATGGCCAGTTAGCTTCATTTAATGCATATTTATAAATGTTCGAAGGGATACCAACTTTGAAATTGACGAATTAAAGCACTTGAGCAATGAGTTTGAAGCATTTAACAGTCGATCAGAGCCCGAAATAAGTTAGTATATCTAACAAACAAACTTTTGATGATTGCGCTCATTCACCTTGACTTGACATGAATAAATTTGAATGTTTATTGTTTGTTGCAGAAAATGTCCTGTGAGAACAGAAACGCTTTCTCTATTAAAAGTATTAAATGAAGTAAAGCAAGGAAAAACAAGAAATTCGTAATGAGTTTGACGGTTAGCCCTTTATCGAAAAATTATAAAGAGCTTGGAGGAATTTCAGAATAAAAATATTCGGAAAAAAATTTCATCGTAGAATTGAAGCAGGATCACCGGGCACTGCGTACGTTCTTTAATTTGTCTCAAAAGTGCTCCTCGGATGGATTTAGTTCGATTTAGCCGTTAAAAACATTAACTTCTTGGTCATAACATAAAATTATATGCGTTTTTAAAAACTCTCGTTATAAATATTATATAGAGAAAAGCGTTGGGTGCTTTGTGCACGCTTTTTTATGAAATATGTACTTATATTTACCGTCCATTATTTTGTTTCCATGTTCAGAAATTATATCTTGCTTTTTAGTTCGACTTCTCATTAAACTTCTCATTAAAGCGTGAAGCTATCGAGTCAGAAATTCCAATCGAAAACGCGAATCAAGATCAAAATACAATGAACTTCCTGAGAATTATTTTTATAGGACTGTTTTAGGTCACCTCACGGACCTCAAGACCTCAAGGTGGTAGACTTGTGGTCCAAAAACAAAAAAAATGGTATAATACTGGATGTAAGACAAAAGTCTACGACATGTTCTGCTATGGAACGAGTCAGGCGAGTCAGACGGTATCGGTATAATCGTTGCGGAATATCAACTTGGCCGAATGTTCGAAGTCTAGTGAATTTATGATGCAAGAATAGATGACATGGGTCAACCATAAGCTTCTGGAACTCGGTGTGAGTAGGTGGAAAAATTGCATTCTGTTTAGACTTTTAAACCTTTCGATATCGCAAAAGAGAGGAGTTTTTTCCCCCTGCAACACTATCTTCTACTGACACCAAATTTTAATTTGGGTGGTTGGGAAAATTAATCGAACAAGAGCATTAGGAGAACCCAGCTTTACAATTTGGACAGCTACAAAGCAAGCAATTCTTTGCGCTCCAGAGAATGTCCACATAAGGATTCCTATCACCTCTGCTACAGTCTAGTAGTGGACGAACTCCTCAAAAACCTAACGATAGTTTATAGCTTGTGAGAAATCCGAGAGAACTATTTGCGATATAACAAAAAGAAATATAACCACAATAGTAATGCCTCACCAAAAAAAGACTCTTCGTATAAGACTTATAATGCTGCACCGAAAGAAAAAACCTTAATCAACAATTCATCTAAAGTTGTGAAATTAACCAAGTTTCGTGATGAATACAAATAAGAACGCATTTTCAAATCAAGTATGCTGCCGTGATCAGTTTTTTTTTTCAGGTAAGTATCATATAAATGTTTAAATTAAGTATGCTCGTAGTTGATTTGAATATTTTCTAATTTTTTACCAACAACGTGATTTTTTATTTCATACTTGATCAACAACAAACATATTTAACTAACAATTAGGGCTGAAATTACAAAAACTATCACGTTTGTGATTGAAATACCAAATACACTGTTGAACAATTACCAATATGTTTGATCAACAATGTTCATACTTTTTTAATCAATAAAGAATAGTTAAAGTAGGTATCAGTAACATTTTGAATTCCAATACTTTTCACACTTAAGCCCACAGAAAAAATGAAGTCGCATAACGGAACTTCAAATAATTATGATAAGTTTCGTGACCATTTTATCTTAAGGGATAATTAATTAGTCTTTATTGTTGATCAAGTATGTTCGTGAGAATTCAGCCACGTTTTTATTTGCTCTACAGTTTTAATGTAAAATTTCTATGATAAATGCTTCAATTGAAGTTTGACCTACCAAATGCATAGGTAGTATCCAACAATTCAGAATTGTTGACGAAACACAAACGTTGTTAAAGTATCATGGGCATGTATGTTTCTAGTATCACAACCGTTGTTGGTTAACAATGAAATTGAAATTGACGTGGTTGATTTGAGCAATGAAAATTGTAGCATATATAAATAAATAAAACGAAAATGCCAGCTTGTTCAATTATTTAAGTATGTTCGTGCTTGACGCAAAAACAAACAAGCTTCATGTTTGATTTTACCAAGGTTTTTCTTTCGGTGTGGAAAGACTAAAAATAGAACCAGCAAATAAGGTACAGTGTTTAGGCGTAAGCCATGATAGGAAAATCTCATAAAAAAAGCATTAAGAAAGTACAACAGAAAAAGTTACGAAAATTTTATCGATATGCGAGAGAATCGCAAACAAAACTTGAGGCTGTGAACCGAGCATTATTTGGCGCATGTTCTTGCAACCGATTCTAACTTGTGGAGCTGTAGCGTTATACCAAAAAATTTATAAACACCTAAAAAGTGATACAGAGATTTCAAAGACTTGCATACATATGCTAGGCAGAATCAGGTAAGGGCTGTCCTAGTACAGCATTGGATGTATTCTTAAACCCTACATTTCTGTAATTAGTAAGGCTTAGTAAAAGAAACTGGCACAATAGGTTTCATTCAGACACCGCAGTGCCCAGAGCTGAGCAAGCTTAACCCGTCCCCTTAATCTAATCTAATCTAGTAAAAGCAAGTAACATCAACGTTTGTAAATCCAGTAACTGATGCTGTTCAAAAACATGAGCGAAGGGAATAAATTGTCAGAGGAGTTTCCAATCGTTGACAATCGTCGAGAAAGCATGAGAAAGGAATTTAATTTCCTAAAATTCCACTTAATTTTTGTTAACTTTAGTTAAAAAAAACTTTGCAAAAATCACAGACAGTGAAGAAGCAATCAAAGCCTTAATGTCTTTCACAATCACATCAAATTTCTTCAGCTAGCTTAAAAAAGTGGAATAAAATAGGTAATATCAAAAGCAGCTTTCTATTAGATACCACGACATTTAAAAACAGAGGGAAACAAGTAGATGAACTGGTAAAAATAGGAGCAAAGCCAAGTCTCAAAGGCAACGAGCAACACAGATTCTATAATGAACAGGAAGAACCTCCTGATCAACTTCCTGGACACTACAAGGCTCTAAAACATCAACAACAGGAATGCTTTTTACCATATTACATATAAGATAGTGAGCAACAATTCCTTATCAAACGCTACCTACAGTTCATACACATTTATTCAATTAATGGTTATATCATAAGGCAATCCAAGAGCTAAGACAAAGCAACTTGAATAAGGGAGCAACCATTTTCAAAATAGCCGCTCAGAGAAGGAGAAATGCGCAGGAGATTCGTTCGCCGAAGTTCATAAATGATGCTCAAGGACTGCTACTTGTGGATGACGACAAAATTCTTCACAGGTGGCGACAGTATTGTGATGATCTTTTGAATGAACAGTTTCCTCGGCGCCACTTTCCAACAGCTGCACCTAACTTTACGGAAGTATCCGACGTCACAGTCGAAGAAGTTAAGGAGGCAGTTAAGAACTCCAAAAAAGGCAAAGCGATTGGGCCAGACCAGGTACCATATGAGTTTTGGAAAAATATGGGAGACATTGGGTTGAGATGGCTCACGATTCTCATCTCCAAACTTATAAGAGGTGACAGTTTGCCTAATCAATGGAGGGAAAGTTTTCTTCTTCCAATGTACAAGGGAAAGAGAGATACCAGAAGCTGTGACAACTATCGTTCGATCAAGTTGATGTCCCACACTATGAAGATCGTTGAGCGGGTTTTGGATAGCCGACTGCGGAAAATAATAAGGCTCTCTGATGACGAATGCGGGTTTGTCGCGGGTAAGTCAACTACAGACGCAATCCAAAGTATAAGGATCATTATGGAAAAACACCGAGATGCCTTAGAGGATTTGCATATTGTGTTGGTTGACTTCGAAAAAGCATTCGATCGACAACCACGAGATCTGATATGGGTGGCCCTCAGACACCGAGGAGTTCCTGAATTATGGACATGTACGATGGAGCAGTTACAAAAGTGAGATGCCCAGCTGGAGTCACCGAATAATTCCAAATAACAGTAGGTGTACATCAGGGAAGTGTCCACTGCTCTTTATTGCTGTTCTGGATTATTTGCTCGAAGGAAAAGTAACGGACAATAAAGTACAACAATTATTATTTGCTGACGATGGAGCCATCATAAGCGAGGATCCTACATCCCTGCAACGAGCACTTGTCGTTTGGATTGATGTTCTGGAAGCAAATGGGTACCGTATTAGCGCTAAAAAGACTGAATACCTGTGCTGCCCTTTTTCTGATTCAGACAAGCCTATTCCAGACATTTATTTGAATGGAAATGTGCTTCCCAAGTGTGAAAAGTTTAAATATCTTGGATCTATGATCAATAGTGAAGCAACTTGTGATGACGACATCAATCATCGAGTAAGCGTAGGGTGGATGAAGTGGCGAGAAAACTCCGCTATCTTCTGTGATCGAAAAATGTCCCCTAAGCTGAAGGGAAGACTCTACACAGCAGTTGTCCGTTCAGCTCTGACATACGGTTCACAATGTTGGACAATGTACAAAAAGTATGAGAGCAAATTGACGGCAGCCGAAGTGAAGATGCTTCGGATGACAGCAGGAGTAACAAAGCTTGATCGAATTAGAAGTACTAAGATCCGTGGAAGCCTTCATGTCAAAGGTACCATCTTGGACAAAATTCAGCACGACCGGCTCAGTTGGTATTGTCATGTTCAAAGGAGAGATCCGCAGAACCCCGTCCAAAAGGCAATATCGTACAACGTTTCAACAAATTCGCGACGAAAAAGAAAAGGCAGGCCAAAACACTCCTGGTACAAGCAAATGCAAAAACAGCAGCATTTGGTTGGCCTCACACATGGAACAATCCAAAACTGGGAGGCTTGCCGACGCTTCCTGAGGTCAACGCGGCGTATCCCACAGGCGGATCACTATAGTGTGAAGCAGAAAAGTGGGAGAGTTGTGATCGCTTCAAAATCACTACTCGTAACGCCGGAAATGAAAAGAAGAAGATCATAAGACAATACCTGAAGAATATTTCCTGAACCTTTCTAGAAAAAATATTAAAAATTGACTCGATCGGTATACATTGTCAGAACCACCTCGGTGTCCGTCGAGGTCGTGAATAGCATTATTCTTGACTGGATCCATAATTTTTATTAAAAATACTTTTATTAGTGATATAAAAAATTGGTCAAATAGATTTTGAGTTAAACTGTTCACTGGCTTCAAAACCAGTCAGAAAAAGAGCTGGTTTAAGGAGCTCGTTAAGAGTGACGAATGCTTATACATAGTTCTATATTTTCGTTGAAGTAGATTGTAGATTATTTCACTTCTACCAAACATTGCTTTAAAGTGTTGATTTCACATCAGCAAAGTTCAATGCAAATTATTTTTCAATTCAAACGAGAGTATATGCGAAGAAGTCTTCAACTTTGAAATCCATACACATTTCCAATAATATTTTATAGAATGCTTGCAAACCCTTTTAAAAACGATGCTTTTCTACTGAAGTAGTCTAAGGGACTAAAAGTTTTCTTTTAGGGCTCATTGTCATACTAACTGACAACCATTATCTCCTTATCACTGAGATTTGTACCCATTCCGAGAATATAGAGAAACGAAGCTCTTTGCAAACATAAATACCAGGAGAAAGCGTTTATATTCATATATGTGTACATATTTACATTCACAAAAAGGTTTTTGTTTGTGCTCAGAGACACGAATATTGCTTACTATATTGAACACATGTCCAACTGTTATGGTAAGACAATCGGCTTATTGAAAATCACCCAATGTGACCCAAATAGGATCTATTTCATGAATAAATAAACAACCTCAAATTGGGGACCATTTTTATGCAAATTTTAATAATCCTTCATTGAATAAGTGGAATTTGGTTCAACTTTTCTGATTGTAAGATTAATCAAACCTTAACACTTTCACTTTCGAGCCCTTCTGAGTAAAACCTTTTCAAACGGTGCTATTATCATTAACTGCCCTTAAACACCAAATTACTTTAAAATTACCGTCCTTTTGCTGAAAAGGACAACTACCCGCAACTGTGGGATTGCATGTTTCTTTCTAATAATACTCCATTGTGATTGTGGCTTTCACTTGTGACCCTTCCTTTCAACACAGCGATCCAACATTTTCCCCTTCAGTTAATAAAATGAATAAAAAAACGTTCAAATTTCATTCATTAATCCGCCTCTAAGCGCTCATTAATCGCGTGAACTATACAAAAAGCCACTCTGCATAGTACACGACATATGTGCGATGTACGTGCAGCCCATTCCTTTGTTGTAACAGTAAACAAATCCACTAGTAGAAGTCGTAGGTATTCCCTGTTCGTGATGGACACAAAACGTTTAGACATAAGTGAAGCGATAAATAATTTTCAAGCGCACTGCGGGCTCATGAAGGTCAATGAAACCACTGAATCGTAGTATGGATAATGGTTTGGCTTCATACCAAAAAAATGCTGCCGAAAAACGTCACTGACTTATAATTACAACCATCAATAATAACCACAACGAAAGTAACAATAAATAAAAAGAATGGACTAACCGAGTGCAATAAAAACAACAAATCCTTTGTAAAAATTCTGTGACTCTATGTTACCACTGTGGAACTGTCTCAGGACAGTTAGAGTTGTTAAAGTGATACCCATAATTCGTTTTTATTCCACACATGGGACAAGACGTAGTGTTTGTACTTTGTTGTTAGAAATGTTTTTTTTTTTTATTTGCCTTCGATTTTAACAAAGACGTTTTCTTCTTTTATATTATCAGAGAGTTTGTCTAAGGTCGTGGTCGAGGACAAGGGCTCCCTTTTGCCCTTAGAACTGAACAATATTAATATTAGAAAATATCTTTTTTCGTTTGATGAAAGATAAGACGAGAAGCATATACATATGCAAAGTAGAAAATACAAAAATGTTATGAATTTTTCAATGAGGAATTATGAATAATGGACTAAGATTTTGCTTTGAAGAAAACAAGAACTTACGAGTACGTTGAGAGAGAAATTAGCTGAAGAAAATTTAAAATTTATTTTGCTTTTGGGACTCCAGCTATATTTTTTTGGACACCTTAAATATGTTCCTAGGCCCTATTCTACAAAATAACTTATCAACTTTTTTGGTGTTTACGTTCCACAATATTAATTGCAAATCTCGCTTTGCACTTGTGCTTTGTGCAAAGTCAAAGTACAAAGTGAGTGTGCAAAGTGTTTGGCGAAACATTTAATCATCTTTGCATTTATGTCTCATACTTTCGTAATAAACTTTAAGGGAGGGGTAAACCCTGGGCATTTTCATTTTTTATTGCATTTTCTTATTATACTAAATCTCAAGAATGTTGTGTAAAAATTTCAAGTCATTCCGAGTTGAATTCGAAAAGTTACAATGATTTAAGAGCAGGTATGCGCGGCGGGTGGTACCCATGGCGTAATGGTTAGCATGTCCACCTGCTAACCCAGAGGTTCGAGGTTCGAATCCCAGCAGAGGCAAAATGCCAAAATGTTTTTCCACGGGTATCGCCTTTCGCGAGGAATTGGCAAGTCCTCCGTTAGTAAATTCATTGCCATGAAAAGCGCATTCTCAATTAGCCGTTCGGAACCGGCGAAAAATTGTAGGTCCCCTCCATTCCCTCACAAGGCATGGTTGTGAGAAATGCGCTAGGCCCAGGGGCTCCTCGCTCTGTTGCGCCACCCTATTTATTTATTTATGCGCGGCGGGTGAATAGAGGGGGGCCGTCTGACGGACAATGATCCCGGCCGCGCAGCATCTTGGTTAATTTTATGGCTGGTTGCAGGTAGCTCGAGGTCTTCTTTTGTTTTCAGGGAAGGGGAGCTCACTCTAACTGCGCTTCTAACGGAATATTTTTGATTCAGTGTGCTATTTTTCGCGTTTATCTTTAAAAGCGTTTACTAAGCGAAACTAGTATCCTTAAAGGCGGTGTGCAAAATATCTCGGCGACTGTTGCACCGATCCTTCTAAAATCTTGCACACTTCTTTACGATTTATTTTTAGAGGTAATAACACGAGGATTTTAAAAAAATTTAATTTTTCCGGAATTGACAGCTATTAATAGGCGTTTTATTACCTGGAGAAAGTTGTGTTTTTTTACAAAATCTTTTTAAAATTTTGATTTTAGATGATCCTGTCCAAAGTTATCTTGCACACCGCAAAAGACCGAAAAGTGGAGGCGTCTCGTAAAATGCGCTATCATCGGCTTGTTTTTCAATATTTGTGTATGAAAAAATTACAGAAGATACTAGAGATGATACTTAATAATGTAGCAAATCAGTAAATTCAATTACTTTATCAGATTTTTCATAAAAAAATTCGCAAAAAAACCTTTTTTTTTAGCCTCCCAGGGTTTACCCCTCCCTTAACAGTTTTGCTTAACCTCTTTTCAGAGCACCACGTGTTCTTGTGTTTTTCAGAAGTTTGATGTAATTTTGGATCACCAGTAAGTAAGCATTATCACAATGGACCTAATATTGGTCTAAGTGTGTCAGTTTGTTTTCCTGACAGCCATTTTAAACCTAACCTAACCTAACCTAAGTAAACATTTTGTGAACTTAGTGAAAGATTTTTTTTATTAACAAACAATAAGTTTATAAATTAAAGTCAGTTTTGTGAAAGTCTAACTTTAATTCTTAAAAAAAAAATTGTAAGGAGCTATTGGGACACATTTGACTTTTGCAAATAGGGCACATTTGACTCCTTAGGGTTTTATTTGATAAAACTTATACTGTCAACTCAGCACACGCCAGACCAGCCTATGTTTTTGAACTTGCCAACGCTGATGAAGTGCACTCTGTTATGTCTGCTACCAAAAATTTGTCCAATACGCAAATTTCTATTAATAAGGACCTAACGTCGAGTGAAAGGACAGAGCAGTATCACCTTCGTCAGATTAAAAGAGGTCTTCTTAAAAGTGACAGGAACTTGCGGATCGAAATCAAACGCTGGACCCTTACCGTAGGGGGACGTAGACGGTTCAAATGCAACAAAGATGGTGTTATAAGAGCCTTTAATGAAAGTGACAGAGTATTTCTTCAACAACATTTAGGAACTGATTCTTATTACTCTGTAGTACTTGATACCCATTCCAACACGCAACAATCGAAAGAAAACCTAAGAAACAAACAAAATTAGCAATTGAAAGTCTGTCAGGTTTTATCGTATAATATAGCTGGTCTTGTCAATAAAAATTTTTTATGTAACCTTTTTTTCAAATATGTTTGTCAATTTGATATTTTCTTTTTATATGAGACATTTGTCTTATCTGAGCATACGCAAAAAATTATGAGATTTATTTCAAAGATTTTAAATTATTTTGGATTCCTGCAATAAAAACTCAAAACTTCGGCAGAGCTAGTGGAGGGTGCTTATTTGGATTTCGTAAAAGCATTGAAACTACGTACCAGCTTAAATTTATGAATTCTCATAATACTGTTTTTCTGAGAGGAAACTTTTCTGGAGCAGTCCTAAATTTAATACCAAACTACCTTAATTGTAATCATTGGGTTCGTGACTTTGAAAATTTTAAATCTTTTTTTGATGAATTTGAATCAAATAATTTCATTATCATGGGTGATCTCAATCTTAGAACGGGAACAAAAGGATCCATTGATGCAAGAACATCTTCATCTTCTATAAGCGAGGTGCGATGCTCAAAGGATGCTGTAAGTGACAGTAGCGGCAACAAGTTTAATGAGTTTCTAGAGGACATCGGCGCATTCATTCTAAATGGAAGGGGTTTTAATGATAAAACGGGCGAGTATACGTTTGTGTCAAACAGAGGTTCGTCAGTTGTAGATTATTGCTGCCCGTCATACACTGCTCTGGAAATGATTGACAACTTTTCGGTGGGATGTACAACATTTTCGGATCACATGCCACTGGTATTGGATATAAAAGCATCTCAAGTTACTGCCGGACAATCTGTAACATACCTTCTCCCCAGGCTCAAATGGTCAAACAGTAGAAGTGCTGCATACTTACAAAAAACTCATGATATAACTACTGAAAACATCATGCCAAATTACAACATTGAGTCACGATGCCTCGCCTTAAAGGAATGCATCTACAAAGCACATGGAAATTCTAGTTCAGCCAATTTTAAGTTTGAAAAAAAGAAACCGTGGTTTGACATTGATTGCCACATGAGTAGGAAAACATCACTTAAACTACTTAAGATTTATAGAAAATTCAACCTCGACGCATGCAGAAAAAACTATTGTGAAGCAAACCGGAAGTATAAAGTCTTATGTAAAGAGAAACAACGATTGTACTACCAAAGTATTGCAAGCCAACTTTCTGGTATCAACTCTGCAAAGGACTGGTGGAAACTTGCAAAGGAAATTCGTGGTAGTTCTACGAGTACTATACCTCAAATCACGGCTATTGAGTTCATGTCTCACTTTGAAAGTGCCCTAAATTATGATGGTACACAAAATAGTGTGTTAATCCAAGATACGCCTTCTGTTTTTATCGCCGAACTTGATAGCTCATTTGAACTACAAGAACTCAATTTGGTTATAACTTCTGCAAAGGATAACAAAGCTCCGGGTATAGATGGTATACCCTACGAATTTTATAAATATGCTAGTGACAGTTTTATCACCGAAGTACACGCTTTTTTCAACGAAATTTTCGAAACTGAAACAATACCCTCTTTCAAAAAATCAATTATTTACCCGCTTTTCAAAAAAGGTGATGCAAAAATGGTATCCAACTACCGAGGACTTTCGTTTTTAGATACCCTCTATAAATTATTCACCTCTTTAATTCTAAACCGACTAACAACCTGGATTGAGAACAATAATATACTCAACGAATACCAGGCCGCTTATCGAAACAACTATAGCACCATCGATCAGATCTACAATCTTTCATGTATGATTCAAATTCAACTCAGAAAAAAAAAAGTCAGAAAAAAAAACTATATGCATGGTTTGTAGATTTGAAAGCGGCTTTCGACAGCATCAACCGTCAAGCCCTGTTTCACAAGCTAGCTGCTTTAGGTATTTCGTCGAAAATGATTTCAATAATGAAACTACTCTATCAGGATACAGTTGCAGCAGTTTGGGATGGACATAATGCATCAAATTTCTTCAGCACGAGCAAAGGTGTTAAACAAGGATGTGTATTAAGTGCTTTATTGTTTATCCTGTTTTTAAATGACCTACACTCTGAACTTCCCATCGGAATATTTTTCGAAGGACTTGGAATAAACGTTCTTTTGTATGCCGATGACATTGTGCTCTTAGCCGACAGTCCCAACACGCTGCAAACTATCATCAATAAGTTCAGCACCTATTGCCAAAAATGGAATCTCGAAGTAAATTTAGACAAGTCTGAGATTGTTATATTTAGAAATGGAGGTCGCAGAGCAGCCAGTGAAGCATGGTACTTTAACGAAGCTGAAATCAAAATAACAAACCAATACAAGTATCTTGGCGTCATATTTACTTACAATATGTCATGGTCCGAACATCTGACAAAAAGACTGGCATCATCGAAAAATGCAATAAACGCTACTTGGCCAAAATTCATAAAAAATAAATACGTTTCACAAGATCGATAATGTATTATTGTTCACAGGTGTGGGGGTACAAGGAGTACACTCAAGTTGAAAAGCTACAAAGGTTCTTCGTTAAAAGGTGTTTCAACCTGCCTGATAATACACCAAACTATGTAGTAAATATTGAAACTGGGCTGTCCAAAGCATTTGTCACAACACTGAATGAGCATTTCGGATACATACGAAAAACATTATGTCTTCCTCGTTGTAGATTGCCCCGTATACTCACTGCGGCAGTACTTCAAAAAAATATTTATTGGGCCCAGGAATGGTCAGGCCTTTTCCAAGAAAATGGAATTGCTTTTACTGTCAATGCCAACAATCTCGAATGGAAAAATGTCCACAACACGCTTTTGGAAAAGCTTAAAGAAAATCTATGGAAGTCATTTACTGATCGTGCTCTTCAATCTCAATTCCATGACGAATACTGTAACTTATCCTTCGCAGATGTACCCAATTACTTTGATGACTCAAATTCACGAGAAATGATAAGCCTTATATTAAAAGCACGATGGGGGTTACTGAATTTGAATGCAAAGGCGTTTCGCAATGATACCGTCGGACTTTGCACGATGTGTAACCTTGATGCAACTGAGAACACTTACCACTTCGTTAGTATTTGTCCTATTTTCAAAACTTACCGCAGAATATATCTGGGAGCTGAAACCATTGATCGTGCAGATTTTCTTAACATACTGAACGGCAAATGTTACTTAAAACTATACAAATTCTTAAAACATGCTCTAAATTATCGAAATTTAATTGTTAATGAATATAACTAAACTGAATCAAACCTTAAACTCAAGCTAAGCCATAATCTAAATTTTGAATTTTTTAACCTGACAGACAACTTTAATAAGTTATTGTCCTAATTAATTTTGTAAACCAGCATTATCTTGTTTTTATAACTTTTTTCGAGAAAATAAAATTATTTTATCTATCTATCTATCTATCTATCTACTGTCACTTTCTTAGTAAATTATCATTATCGGGTTATGTTTTTACCAAACCAGCCATTGAAGACATTTCTTTGACTTTGAGAAATCAAATCAACTTCAAACTGCCCAGCCTCGACTTCTCGATGTCGTCAAAAATATTTATTTGACGTCGAATTTAGCAAATCATATATTTAATAAGTTATAAAATGTTCCTTTCTATTATTTTTACATCACCAGGGTGCATCTAAATGGACTGATAATTTTATGTTTGCGAATAAAGCTGTTTATGTTTTTTCCTTTTTATTACGAATGAAAACAAATATTCAATGTATCAAACACAAAAAAATTACCTAAATCCATCAATAGTTTTCAAAAATACAGACCCTTTAAAATTGAGTCTCAAATGTGCCCCAGTTTTCCCTATATCAACTTATTCCAAGCCTAATAAAAAAAATTAAGTAAATTTTCCTTGGCAAACAATCAACATCATCACTTACAAGCTCAATTTTTCATTGAAAATTATTAAGAAGTGTATACGTAAAAGTGAAAGATACTTTCACCAAGACATGATGGTATTCCAGGATTCAAACTTCGAAGATTATCCCGATGTTTGGAAAAAATCATTCGTTTTACCTCCTTACAAATCTCGATCTAGATATATAGCTTTCAACTTAAATCGTAGAATTGAGCTTTCTACCGAAACACTTTGAATAACTTATGATCAACTTTTCAATTTAAAACCACCTAAACAACATGGGTACTTCGGTGGAACATCCGTTGTTTCAAATTCAATTGAGCTAACATCGAACATATCAAAGGATTTGCGACATTTGCAGAAACTGGTGTTGGTAACTTTGATTTCTCAACTAAACCATCGGATACTCTTAAAAAAAATTTAATATACATTGCTGTGAGAGTTCTCTCTCTTCAAGAGTGGTTTTTTCGTATCTGATGCGTTGCCACTGTTTGAACAAATTTCCGAAGTAGATTTACAAAAAAAGTGCAGTAGATTCCATTTTTATGCAGTAGATTTTTTTTTCAAAGAAACTCTTTTATAAATACACAAATAAAATTATTGTTTTATAAACTGTCTGCATTTTAAAATGCTTCCTTTTAAAATGCTGAAAAGATTCAAGAAAATATACCATAATTGCACTGCAAAGGTTTAGAATGGCGCCAAAATGTCAGAAAGTTTCCCAACCTCATCAAGATTGAGGCAAGGATGTGTCTTAAGTACTCTTCTTTTGTCAATCTACATAAATGATATAGTTTCCTATCTTAATGTTCCGACTAGGTTTATTTCTAAATTTGAAAAAACTAGGAAAATACTAATTTAAAGTAAAACACACAACTTCACTTTTTCACTTGCAAATTGGTTGTAATTTAATTCTTCTCAACTTTTAGTCATATGACTTCAGGTACATTAACTTCATTACTTTTCTATAAACATTCGATGTTTTTGTTTACATTTACAATTTGTGGAACGTATGTTTAGTGTTGTTTATTTAGGTTATAAATGTTTCCATTTAGTTCTAAACAGATCGAAATAAGTGGAACTAAAATCGAAGTTTTTATCTACACTGATGACATAGTTCTGTTAGCTGATACTCCTATAAAACTTCAAATGTTGATAAATAAGTAAGATGAGTTTTGCAAACTGTGGAACCATAATGGAATGGGAACTACATCTGGAAATTGAAGTTGTGGAAGTAGTCGATAATTATAAATATCTTAGTCTTATACTAACTCCACAAAATAATATGAAACCTCACTTAGCAGAAAAATTAAAAACTGCGAATATTGCCATAAACATAACCTGGTCAGCATGTATGAAGAATGAAATTATAGGACTCCAACCGAAATACCAAATTTTCGATGCTACAGCGAGTTCGGTTATGTTGAACGCAGCACAAGTTTGGGGATACTTGATACTTGAGAGTGTGCTTAGATTCTTTCTGAAAAGAGTATTGCACCTTCCCTTGACCACGCTTACTTATATGTTACACATCGAAACAGGACTGCTCAAGTTCCATTTTGATTACGTCCTTAAAGTGTTTAGCATGAGAGAAGCTCGCTTACCTAAAATAGTAGCAATGCATGCTCGCGTCAAAAAAACAGCATGCTTCGAAAAATGGAAGGAACTAGTGGAGGGAGGGTGTAGGATGTCCTCTTAATCTTACAGGAGTTAGTCTAAAACAAACCAAAGAAGAGCTTCATAATGTACTGCAGGCTCTTGATGAAAAAATGCATAAAGCCTTTATTGAGCAAGCACAATCAAACTATCATCAATGTAAAGAATATATTACTGAAAACTGGAGCGTGACCTTAGCATGATAAATTACTTCGAAGATAATGTGGATGCAGACTAAATCTCAACAATATTAAAGCTAGAGGCTATTTAATTACATACCCCACCGCCCCGATAAGCCCATAATCTGCAGCTTGTGCAGTTTGAAAGATCGATAAGATATAAAGCATTTTGGAGTCTGTTGCATACTAACAGAACTAAGAAAACTACACTTGGGAAAATCGAACTACAAAACGGATGAAGTTCTTTAAATACTGAACGGTCGAGACTGGCCTAATATTATCAATTTTATGAAAACTGCGCTACGATATCGAAACCAAATATTAAATAAAGCATTTTGATTTATAAAAATACGTAACCTAGTGCACCGTTTCACTATTTTGTTTTATTTTAAACTTGTCATTCTGGGGACCGGCTTTTGCCATGTCGTTAAAGATTTGTAAATTGAACTTGCAAACCATAAGCATTTGTAATCAATCTCACTGCTTACTTACTTACAAATAAATACACCAATCTCTTTTCAAAACTTAAAAATTATTTATAAATAAATAAAAAAAAAAAATTAATTTCTTTATAGCCATAAGTTGAGTGTACTTATGATACGGGTGCGTTTGGAAAATGGTTGTATTCAGTATATGATGGTTGTATTCATTTATGAGTAATGTAAATACTTAAGCTTAATTTTTATTCGTAAAACCAAAAGCGCAGTAGATATTTTTTTAAGGCAGTAGTATCATTTTTGGAAAAAAAATGCAGTAGATCTACTGCAATTGCAGTAAAGTGGCAACATTGTATCTGAATGGTCAAATTAATTCGCGGAATTTATAACTTTTTTTTCAAAAGCAATAGATGTTTCTAAATTTAATTACGTACATTATTCATACGGTGAGACAAAAGGGATGTTCAGATCATCACATTTGTTTGTCAAATTAGTTTGATGAAAGTTTGATGAAAAACTTCCAAAGCGTTCACACTCCTCAAACAAATTGTCATACTTCAGTTCTACATATGAATTCTGACCAAGGCTCACGTATTAGTAGCAGCGTGTATTATTGATGAGATTTTAGAAAATGAAGAAATTGAAAGTAAGAAAAACAAAAGAAAGTGTGTTTGGACTAAAGAGTGGATGAAAAAGCGTCCGAAACGTTTATCGTTTAATCTTTTAAATAAAATAAAGCTTAACTGTCCAGAGCGAATTATTTGCGAATGAACGCCGAAACTTACGAAAAACTTTTGGGGAAAGTGCAACCACATATTCAGCGAAAAAATACAAAAATACTTTTCATGCACATTGTACAATGTACATATCATAATTTGCTTTTTACATGTACCCAACAAAGAAAAAATATTCATCCGTACGATGTGCACTACCTGAAAGCACTTGGAAAATGAAATTTCTTACAAGTTTGAGGAGTAGCGTTCACATCATCCAATTTGATGTCAAACTTGCAAAAATATCAAAATATTTTGATTTCCATCAAACAAATTTGAAAAGCAGCTTGATTCAGAGTTCACACGGACAAATTTGATTAACAAACACCATGCTTGACAAACAAATTTGATAACCTGAACTGTTTTATAAAAAATTGACTTGCATTTCCAAAAAAAAATATTAAAAACCAACTTAGCCCCTTTTTTTCTGTTGAAGGTTCTTAAAATAACAGCTGGAGCACTCAGACCTAAATACCGGTCCATTGTAATACCAGTTAGCAACCTTCTATTTGTTATAGCTTTCCAGATGTTCGGAGCAAAGCCAAAAGACACTGCCATGATAAGGAGTCTAAGTTACCAGCTGTCACCATGTTTGTGCCGAGTATCTGTGACTTCATGCGAGAAAAAGCAGGACATTCACAGAGGAAGTGCTCTGCAGTGTCCTCATCTTCTCCACAAGATTCCCAGAATGTGGTATCTAAGCCCCTTACCACCACATACTATAGTGTAACTTAGCCCCTTACCACCACACACTAGAGTGTTTTTGAAAGTAAATACTTTGGTTATTTGAGTAGCATTTTATTTCAAGTTGATATTTTGTTGTGAATATTTTTTTGAGTAACTAAGTCTCAAAAGCAAATTTTGAAAACAAAAATCAAATTTTCTTTCTTCAGGTCTCATTAAAGATCACTTTTTCTTTCAATAACAATTGTCAACAGTGGTTTTGCTTCTAAAAGCTAACTATGATATTCTAAAGTGGTTTGCTTCGCTGATTCTAAACATGAGGGCAGAATTTACCTCATAACTTGTTTTTCCGAGATATTAAGCATTCAAAATCGAAAAAATCCAGTTTTTATTTCTTTGGTCCTATTTTTCAACATGAACAAAATGTTAACCTAAAAACAAACATTTGCTTTTTCGATGATTTGTTATCCAATTAATCCTAATGGTGTCAAAATGGATCTATTACAATAAATAACTGAGATATTTAGCTTCAAAAGTTGTAATGCATTATTTTGAAACCTACGTTAATAATATATGTAGAGTGTCGAAAAGAAATTTGAAGAAAGTAACTCAAAGATTCTTTTCAGGGCCAACGATCCCCAGAAAAAATTTGGTTGTCCACATCAATGTCTTCCAAATATGCGGCTTTCTCTAATAGCGCTGCAAATACGTAGCTTATTTTTTGAACCTTTTCATAGAGTAAACTACGGACTTAATGAATCGATTATACGGTGCCTGAAACAAGCAAATCTAGTCTGCAGTTATACTGACTTTCAAAAAAATACTAGGCGAGACTTATTTAAAAAAAAAAAAATATGTTAATATTTATCCAGGCTGTTATTCTGCTAGTAGTTTTCTAATTATAAAGCAAAGTATGCAGCTACTATCTTTTCAGTTAGCCAATAGGATTATATATTATTAACATTGTATATAGCCTATTTGATGAATAAAATAAATAAATAAATTAATGAAATGAAATAAAAATAAGTCAAAATTTCAGGTCACATTTCCTCATTTCCTCATAAAAGGTTATCGCCGCTAAAGTACAAGTAATAATCCGAAACCTCAACCACTAGCATCACTATACTACTGTCACTATTTTCATTGATAAAATGTAGATTTTTCTTATATTACTCAAACCTTCGAAAAGTGTTGATGTATCCAAAATAATGGAATTTTGACCAAAATTTTGTTGTTTGAAGACCTCATT
Source organism: Melanostoma scalare (assembly GCA_949752695.1). NCBI lineage: Eukaryota > Metazoa > Arthropoda > Insecta > Diptera > Syrphidae > Melanostoma > Melanostoma scalare. The sequence goes on along the minus strand of OX456984.1, from coordinate 128,273,306 downwards.
CTTTAGAAATTAATATCAAGGTCTACAGAGCGGATGTTTCTTTTTAATCGTGGTAATCCACACCCAATAAAATCTTTTATCAGAAATGGCACAGTACAGAACTTAGATTTATGAAACTCCAGGTTTTGGCTTTTACACACTTAAGCTATTTGGGCTCTGACAAATGCATGGTAAGTTTACTAATTCTCAGTAGCGACAACAGGTTGTGTCTTAACGATATCGACACAAACAGGAAAGTCTTCGAGAAATTTATAATCTTATGATAAAGTAGACTAATTCAAAAAAATAATTGTTTCTAATCACAATAACTTTCACATTGAAATTGCGCGTAGCTAAAAAAATAAATACTTTACTGAAAAATACATAGTATATAGTAAAAGACATAACACAAACAAAGCTTACCATGAGTCACAAGATTCGTCAAGTAAATCACAAACATAACCTTCCGGTTGGTGAATCGGTGCGGAAACAAATTCAAGGCTATCAGTATCAATTTAATCACAGTTAACAGAAACATTGCGAAAGTCCAACTTCAGAGCGCACATTAAAGTCACAATCTAGTCATCAAATGCAAATATTAACTTACACTTGTACACTTTTCGACTCTTAGTTGCAGTCACGCGCGAATGCACTTGTTCTCCACCCTTATGATGTTTTAATATCTGGTGATTTATTAAAAGCCACATTGATTTTCATTTATGAGTAATAGCTGCATCGACGGGCACTGTTCTTGTTTAATTTTAAAAATAAATCACTGGCCGGATGCTGATGTGTAGCTAGTGATGTGTGTTGTTATTGTTGACTTGTGTCAATGGGCAGTATAATGTGCCGCTAGTTTGTGTGCATACTCCCTGCACATCACAAATTGCTTGAGTACCCATCTCTGAATCCGAATCTACGGCTGTCATTGATCTCTGATGGTGAGTTTTTATAACACCGCATTTTTTATAATATTTCCGAAAAAAAAGTATTGCCAAGTGATTTATGGATGAGAAAGGCATCAACTTCCTGCATGACTTGCTAGCCACCGTATCGCATTTGGCCCTGTCGATGAGAAAACAAAAAATTCATTTTTTATTTACTGTGATATATTTTTTGCCATTGCAGTATACAATAAAAGGACTTCAACGCAAAAGGGAGCTGGGATAGAAACTTAACTTTAGGTCTATTATAAAAAGAGAAACTTGCAATTTATGTCTATAAATCATTTAGGATGCACGATTTTGTTTTATACTCGACTGGAAGTACACCCAAAAATGAATATGGTTCGGTATCCTTATACCTCTACCCGATGTGAAATAAATTATAAAAAATCCTCATCATCAGTGTGGAGACTGTAGATTGATTCGTGAAACAGAAGCGATGAGAACAAGTTGATGAGAGACGATTGCAGGTTGCAGCACACTAACAGCCTTAGTTCTATGTGTCACGATAATGTCATTGGGAGTATATCTGTTTTATTTTACGGGACTAATCACTCCGATAACCGTGTGTAGAGTAGATTAATTACTTATTTTTATTTGTATTATCAGACTTCGTAATTTTTCATTGTCAATAAATTGCATAGTATTTTTTTTGTAAGAAATTTAAATTAATATGATATTACAAGAGGAGTTATATAAGTGAAATCGCACTTTTTCTTCTAAATAATAATATTATTTAGCAATGAGAACCTCTTTGGCCACCAACAATAAAGGGGGTATAAATAAACATGTCCTTATAAAAGATCCTGCGCGCGGATGACAAATGCTTAAATTCTTATTTTTATATGATACATCTTATTGAGAAAGCTGTACATATGTGGGTAAGTACCGTGTTTGGCGATTATCCCTCAACGTAAATTAATTGTGTATGCTGTGTTAGAGCTTAAGACAAAGAGTGATTGCTTTCCTGAACTTGTGATGGATTAAGATTGCTTAGAAATTGTACTAAATAAGAGCACCTTTCCATAACAGCAGTAATTAATCAAGCAACGTTATTATGTTACATGTAAGTAAAACATAAATGAACATAATAACAATAATTTTTCAGGAACCTGTAAACAAAAATTTGTTGAACCAGAATTTTAGTTTTCGAACTCAGTACAAATATAATTTTAAACTCCGGTAAGAAAAAGAGTTCCTCAAGATTGCTTTAGCAAAACTCATATCTCATAAAACAAAAACACAAGAAACATTGAGTGCTGTCTCCTTGGGCTCTCCGTGCTTAATAGCTGATTGTTGGAAATGAATAGCTTGTCCCAATGGAGTGATTGAACATTTAAATATGTCATTAGGTACGAGGATATACATATAGTTCTTCGTAAGCTGGGTCTAGCACATACGAAAAGAATAAATGATTTATTTAAATAACAAAGCGAAAATGTATACATAGGGTGGCGCAACAAAGCAGGAAGTCCTCGGGACAAAGCGCATTTTCACAACCATGTCTTGTTAAGGAATGGAATGGACCTACAATTTTCTGTCGATTCCGAACTGCTAATCGAAATCAACACTGTAATGCTCTGCGAACAATGACTGACTGCATGAATCTTAGTGGTCTACGAGAGCTTTTGCGTAAATGTCCCAGCAGATGAACTCGAATGACAGAATCAACGGTGAACTTCAGCAGTCAAAAAAGCAGAAACCCCTGATGGAGCTTCTCCAGCTTATTTGGCTTAAATGTTAAATACCAGGACAGGGTATTGAAGTAGAGATGGTGGCGGATGAGCTCCTGGTGAGCCAACGGCAGCACTCACACCATTGCAGCAGGGTACTGACACTGGATATTCCAGCCCTTTATGTCCGAAAGGATCCAAAAGGACCTGGCCCTTCAGCTTGGGGGTTGTGCGTAGGGTTAACTACCCAAATACGGAAAAAACATCTGTGCCCTTGTTCTGTAACTATCGCCTTGGCGATAAACGGTGGAAAATGGAACGAAATTCTATGAATTTAGTATGATTTCGTTCCATTTTCCACCGTTTATCGCCTGCTTTTATCGAGGAGTTTGTTACAGAACAGGGGCACTGGTTCCGAAACAACCAATAGCCTCGGATAACGATAATGATTTCAAAGTTGACGACCCAAGCAAACGAAAAAAGGACAATGACCTCCGGATCTGCACGTGGAACGTAAGTACTCTTAATGGATTACGTGCAGCTGGAGAATTAGATGACGCCCTGGACTGGTGCAAAGCAGACTTAACCACCATCCAAAAAGTGCGATGGAGTGGACCGTGCATAAAGAAGATGAAAAACTGTGACATCTACAATGGCGACTGCTACAGACAACAGAAACAGCGCTTATTTGGGTGCGGATTTGTCGTTAGAGGAAACTCAGGGATAAGGTGATTAGCCAAAATCCAGTCAATGAGCGTATAATGACCATCCGCATCAGGGCTAAATTCACCAACATTAGTCTAATATGCGCCCACGCCCCCACAGAAGAGAAAGACGACAATTCCAAATACTGTTTCTACGAGCTCCTCGAAGAAACATATGAGCAGTGCCCTAGACACGACGTGAAAATCGTTCTTGGCGATTTTAACGCAAAACTAGGGAAGGACGACATCTTTGGAAAAACAATCGGTAAGCATAGCCTCCATTACAATGTCACATGACATGGTTTTGCTGCGGGGCTAAATCTTTTTTAAGTAGTACACTGACTACTACACTACACTTTTTAAGTAGGACTGCAGGTGCAGATGGCCTTGATACCGAACTTTTCAAGGCAGCTGGAGACCAGTTGGAAAAGAGCATGCACCAGCTGGTCTGCATGATATGGTCGGAAGAAAGCATGCCTGATGAATGGGACCTCAGTATCGTATGCCCGATCCTAAAGAAGGGAGACCCTCACAATTGCGCCAATTACAGAGGGATAAACCTCCTAAAGTCGTTTATAAGATCTTGTCTGCTGTAATATGTGAACGTCTGAAACCCCACGTCAACAACTTGATAGGTCCTCATCAATGTGGTTTTAGACCAGAGAAGTCCACAATAGACCAAATTTTCACATTACGGCAGATCTTGTTAAAAACCCGAGAACATAATATCGATATTCACCATCTCTTTATCGATTTCAAGGCCGCGACAGTATTTACAGAGACGAGCTGTACAGAGCCATGTCTAGTTTCAGCATCCCTGCAAAACTCGTACGACTATGCAGGATGACTTTGGAGAATTCACGCTGCTCCGTCAAGGTCGGTAGAGAACTCACCGAGACATTTGATGTCGAGAAAGGCTTTGAGCAAGGTGATAAACTGTCATGCGATTCCTACAACATCATACTTGAAAAGATTGTAAGAAACTCAAACTTCAACACCAGAGGAACAATCTTTCAAAAGTCTGTACAATTACTCGCCTATGCAGACGATATTGACGTAATGGGAAGAAAAAAGCGTGATGTCATAGGTGCATTGATGGTTAATGAGGGCAAAACGAAGTACATATATGTTGTCATCAAAGAATAACACAGAACATCGACGAATTGGACAAAACGTCACCATAGAGGTGCCGTGAAATAAGGTCGAAAGCAATAAGGCCGAATTTTTTTGTTTTTAATTAATACCAATTTTGGGAAATAAGGTCGAAATCATTGTGGCACTAAATTTGTCGAAAATAGCGTTCGACTTTATTTCTCAGTTGAATTCGACTTTATTTCTTTGTTTAATATTTTGCGATCATTGTTTATAAAGGCTTTTACTTTTGGTAGAAACAGAAATGTTCTGAGGAACATTGGATTTAAGGAGTTGAACTTTTCGTCCGTGGGGGGGCGCGGTCGGTGCGGCGCGGGGTCGACGCGGGCCGGCGCGGCGAGGAGAAGCATTTTCCACAGAAATTGTCTACATATTATATGCATGCACCTGATGCATATGTCTATAAATTAAAAACAAAAATTTTCAGGTCATTGCGGGTATCATTTTATTGAATTCTTTAAGTTCGTTGACAAACTTTCATAAACAAAAAACAAAACAATGCGACCCCAAAAAAGTTAATTCAATTTTGTTTTAAATACGAAACTATCATTTTTAGTCAAACGGTCTATCTATCTTAATCACCAAACATTTGATTAAGTCAATTCTCTTGCTAGCATCTTGTTCGTGGAGCACTTCCAGAAACTTGAAAAAATTCCCCCTTTTTGTCAGCTTCGAGGACGAAATTCTATGAATTTAGTATGATTTCGTTCCATTTTCCACCGTTTATCGCCTGCTTTTATCGAGGAGTTTGTTACAGAACAGGGGCACTGGTTCCGAAACAACCAATAGCCTCGGATAACGATAATGATTTCAAAGTTGACGACCCAAGCAAACGAAAAAAGGACAATGACCTCCGGATCTGCACGTGGAACGTAAGTACTCTTAATGGATTACGTGCAGCTGGAGAATTAGATGACGCCCTGGACTGGTGCAAAGCAGACTTAACCACCATCCAAAAAGTGCGATGGAGTGGACCGTGCATAAAGAAGATGAAAAACTGTGACATCTACAATGGCGACTGCTACAGACAACAGAAACAGCGCTTATTTGGGTGCGGATTTGTCGTTAGAGGAAACTCAGGGATAAGGTGATTAGCCAAAATCCAGTCAATGAGCGTATAATGACCATCCGCATCAGGGCTAAATTCACCAACATTAGTCTAATATGCGCCCACGCCCCCACAGAAGAGAAAGACGACAATTCCAAATACTGTTTCTACGAGCTCCTCGAAGAAACATATGAGCAGTGCCCTAGACACGACGTGAAAATCGTTCTTGGCGATTTTAACGCAAAACTAGGGAAGGAGGACATCTTTGGAAAAACAATCGGTAAGCATAGCCTCCATGACAATGTCACATGACATGGTTTTGCTGCGGGGCTAAATCTTTTTTAAGTAGTACACTGACTACTACACTACACTTTTTAAGTAGGACTGCAGGTGCAGATGGCCTTGATACCGAACTTTTCAAGGCAGCTGGAGACCAGTTGGAAAAGAGCATGCACCAGCTGGTCTGCATGATATGGTCGGAAGAAAGCATGCCTGATGAATGGGACCTCAGTATCGTATGCCCGATCCTAAAGAAGGGAGACCCTCACAATTGCGCCAATTACAGAGGGATAAACCTCCTAAAGTCGTTTATAAGATCTTGTCTGCTGTTATATGTGAACGTCTGAAACCCCACGTCAACAACTTGATAGGTCCTCATCAATGTGGTTTTAGACCAGAGAAGTCCACAATAGACCAAATTTTCACATTACGGCAGATCTTGTTAAAAACCCGAGAACATAATATCGATATTCACCATCTCTTTATCGATTTCAAGGCCGCGACAGTATTTACAGAGACGAGCTGCAAAACTCGTACGACTATGCAGGATGACTTTGGAGAACTCACGCTGCTCCGTCAAGGTCGGTAGAGAACTCACCGAGACATTTGATGTCGAGAAAGGCTTTGAGCAAGGTGATAAACTGTCATGCGATTCCTACAACATCATACTTGAAAAGATTGTAAGAAACTCAAACTTCAACACCAGAGGAACAATCTTTCAAAAGTCTGTACAATTACTCGCCTATGCAGACGATATTGACGTAATGGGAAGAAAAAAGCGTGATGTCATAGGTGCATTGGTGGTTAATGAGGGCAAAACGAAGTACATATATGTTGTCATCAAAGAATAACACAGAACATCGACGAATTGGACAAAACGTCACCATAGAGGTGCCGTGAAATAAGGTCGAAAGCAATAAGGCCGAATTTTTTTGTTTTTAATTAATACCAATTTTGGGAAATAAGGTCGAAATCATTGTGGCACTAAATTTGTCGAAAATAGCGTTCGACTTTATTTCTCAGTTGAATTCGACTTTATTTCTTTGTTTAATATTTTGCGATCATTGTTTATAAAGGCTTTTACTTTTGGTAGAAACAGAAATGTTCTGAGGAACATTGGATTTAAGGAGTTGAACTTTTCGTCCGTGGGGGGGCGCGGTCGGTGCGGCGCGGGGTCGACGCGGGCCGGCGCGGCGAGGAGAAGCATTTTCCACAAAAATTGTCTACATATTATATGCATGCACCTGATGCATATGTCTATAAATTAAAAACAAAAATTTTCAGGTCATTGCGGGTATCATTTTATTGAATTCTTTAAGTTAGTTGACAAACTTTCATAAACAAAAAACAAAACAATGCGACCCCAAAAAAGTTAATTCAATTTTGTTTTAATTACGAAATTATCATTTTTAGTCAAACGGTCTATCTATCTTAATCACCAAACATTTGATGAAGTCAATTCTCTTGCTAGCATCTTGTTCGTGGAGCACTTCCAGAAACTTGAAAAAATTCCCCCTTTTTGTCAGCTTCGAGGACAAAATGCTATTGAATCCATCCAAAGAGCTTGTTGTTCGGTTAATTGTCATATGGCAGGATATTCCTCTTTAATAGTTAAAAATAGTAATAAATCAATTGCAGCGGTAAGGACAATTTAAAGCACATAGAAATGTATAAATAAGAACGCATATCATTGCCAATAATTTCTTTCTTCTTTATCCATCAGAAATTAAATTCGATTTTATTACTCAACGGATTTCGACTTTTTTTCTCAACTTTTGGCATTCTTATTTTTGTCAAAATAACACATTTTTTTTACATTATTACCTTTTCAATAGGAAACAAGGTAGAAAAATGTTTCTGTTGCTGTTTTCGGCCTTATTTCCCAAAAAAGGTTATAAGGCCGATTCGACCTTATTGCCTTCGACCTTATTTCACGGCACCACAATAGGCAGACATAACATCAAGGTGGTACAGGACGTCGGTCGTCTACCTAGGATCCGCTATAGGCACGGAAAACAACATCAGTGCGGAGATCAAACGGAGAATAACTCTTGCCAACCGTTGCTTCTTTGGGTTAATAGAGCAATCGAGAAACAAAACCCTCTCCAGAAAAACCAAGTTAACTTTGTTTAAGACCTTGATCATCCCAGTCCTGCTTTACTGGAAGCATGGACCTTATCGAAAGCGGATGAGGAGACCCTTGGTCGTTTCGATAGAAAAATTTTCAGAATGATCTTTGGTCCCGTTTGCAAAGACAATGTGTGGAGAAGAAGATACAACAACGAGCTCTATGAGCTGTACCGCGACATGGGCATAGCCAGAAGAGTACGCACCGCAGGGCTATACGATGGTTGGGCCATGTATTCGAAAGCATGGTTTCGAAAGCATATTGCAGGGAAACCGCGGAAGGGGAAGACCTCGTCTTAGGTTGTGCAATCAAGTGGATCTCAACCGACTTAGAGTGCAAAACTGGAGAGAGTTCGCCCGAAATCGAAGTCGTTACAGAAGGATATTGGTTGAGACCCAGGTTCACCCCGAACTGTAATGCCTACCTAAGTAAGTAATCGAGAAAGTGCTTTCCATGGCAATAAACTTACTACCGAAGGACTTACCGATTCCTAAAGTAAAAATACTTTCCATTTCTGTTGGGGTTCGAACTCGAAACTCCCGAGTAACAGGCAGACATGTGTATGATAATGCCACGGGCACCCTTTAAAAGTAAGTGAGGAAATAAAATTAATATACAAACTATTGAATACATGCGTACAATTTTTATAGCAAATGGGCACATACTATAATTTTGGTCAAGAAGTGAAATACATAATTATGAGGCCATAACGACATAAGTCTTTTGTTTCCTCTTTTTCTTTTTATATTAGGTGGATTGCGTAAGATGCACCAGTCTTTTCGACAAAATAATTGAAATGAAATAGTATTAACTCGTTTTTCTATGAAACACTGCACGCAAATAACTATCTTTGAGCAGAAAAAGCTGTAGAAAAAACCCAAAAAAAAAAACTGTCGGCTTTGTTTTTACTTTTCTGGGGAAGCCATCTCGATAGGAACAAATTCTTTAAAAATCTATTACATAAGAAACGGGAGTTTTTTGTATACTTTTTATGAGAAATATTGAAAAGGTCTCGTTTTCACAGATTTATCCAACCTATAGTATAAAAGCTTTCCGATTTCTTCTTCTAAAATAACCTTTATCACCGATTATTGAAATAAATGCCAGTGATGTAGTATTTTCTTATTGCCTTCTAATTTGCAAGACAAGTTTAAAGTTGAAAACGTAGCAAGTTTTGCAATCGTTCAGAAAAAAGAGATAACAATAAAACCTTACATTAGGATGATAGAGAGTACGAAAAAAGTAGGTCCTAATATTCTGTCTATTGTCTGTCTTTCCATAACCTGTATAAATCAACGGCGCGGCGTGGATGGCTAGACGGATTTTCTTCAAAATTTGCAGATAGGGTCTATGGGGCAACTAACAGAGGGGTTTTTGGCATTAGGTTTCCATATCTCCAAGTAACGGAACCTGTATGATAATACTTTTTTTATGATTTTAAAACTATGTATTCATTTTTGTTGGTCTTTCTAATGAAGTAAGAAAAATGCCTGCAAATATGTAGTCTAAAAATTGTACTCCTCCAGCTACCGTTTCTTAAGCGAATTTCTCTTAATGGCTTACACGGTTCTGACCAAATTTCATACTTGAAAAGTAGTACATTATTCAAAAAAGATGGCGCAAATCTTATACTTGAAAAGTAATACATTGTTCAAAAAAGATGGCGCATCAATCAATTTGGAAAATTTTCATTTTTAAAATTTTAAACAATTTTTATCCTACTAATATTACAAACGTGAAAGTTTATATGTGTGGATGTATGTTTGTTACTCTTTCACGCAAAAACTACTGAATGGATTTTACTTAAACTTTCCAATAATATAGCTTATACATCAGAATAACACATAGGCTACAATTTATCCCTAAATTCCCACGGGAACGGGAACGTATACGGGAACTTAGAAACTACAACACCGATTTCAAAAATTTTTCCACTGTTAGAATGCTTCATTATCCCCGAGTAACAGAAAAACTAATTCATCCCCATATTCCTAACGGTTCCCTATATTCCCACTGGAGCAGGAACGTATAAGGGAACTTTGACACTACAGCACCGATTTCAAAAATTCTTTCACCCTTAGAATGCTACACTATCCCCGAGTAACATAAAAACTAATTCATCCCCATATTCCTGCGGTTCCCTATATTCCCACGGGAGCAGGAACGTATACGGGAACTTTGACAGTGCAGCACCGATTTCAAAAATTCTTTCACCGTTAGAATGCTACACTATCCCCGAGTAACATAAAAACTAATTCATCCCCATATTCCTACGGTTCCCTGTATTCCCACGGGAGCAGGAACGTATACGGGAACTTTGACACTACAGCACCGATTTCAAAAATTCTTCCACCGTTGGAATGTTCCATAATCCCGGAGTAACATTAACTTTAACTTATCCACATATTCACCCGGAGTAACATTAACTTTTACTTGTCACCATATTCCCACGGGAACGGGAGTCTTTACTAATATTGAAAATGCGAATGTAGCTATGTCGGTATGTTTTTCGTATGTCTCCCGTTCAAACTGCTAAACAGATTTTATTAAATTAGCTGCAGAGATGGTCTAGAACATGTTAAAGGATAAAGGCTATATATCTATCCTTATATTCCCACGGGAACGGAAATGGGAATTCAAAAACTACGGTCTCAAAAGTATTTTTAACAGGGCTACAAGGTGTTGAAATAGGGGTTGAATGTTTTTTTGGAAATACCGCCATTTTTAAGGCTAGAAGTTTTATTTCCTAAAAAGTTAAAAATGCTGCTGAAAGTCACTATTCCACGCGGACGAAGTCGCGGGCACAGCTAGTACATTTAGATATTTTAAAACGGTATGCTTCTTTATGAATTACTAGCGACCCGCCCCGGCTTCGCACGGGTACAATGCTGATACTTAATACACTACTGAAAAACTGTGAACGTTGTATATAAAAACACAGCGGCCCGCTATGGCTTCGCACGGGTATAAAATATATAGCCTATGTCACTCACTGAAAAAATTATTGAGATCGATCCAATAGTTTTGATTTATTCATTACTGCCCGTGGCCTGCACGCGTTAAATTTGGAGTAAAACAATTCCTCTTTCCCTATACCATGAAGATTTCCTGCTATTTCCGGCCGGCTGGTATCGCCGCAAACGCTATGTCCCGCAATTTTTAAATCTGTAATATCTTCGAATATATTCATTTACATCACATGCTGTAAAGGGCAATTTTGATCTACATCAAATGCACATTTTATTGGATAAGGAATGATACTGTATCGTTTAATATAGTTTGGTAAATAACCCATATTTTTTTTGCGTCACGGTCGCGGTTTTAAAAATCTAAGCATACATAGGGACATAGGCACAGAGAAAGCGACTTTGTTTTATACTATGTAGTGATTTGCCAAAGCATGTTAAAGCATGATCTTAAAACTTGCATACTTGATTCTTAAAAAAAAGGTTTTTAGAAAATCTGGTCCGACGATTTTATCTGAAATATTACGTTAATTAACGACAAACAAGAATCGTCAGCCGACAGACGACAGATGACAAACAACAAGTGTCTGACAACAGTTGACATCTCATGTTTGACAGGTGGCACACGACAAATGACAGATGAAAAATGGCAGCTGACAGATGAAGTTTGAAGAAATGGATAGGTTTCAGATGCTGAACCGAGAAAGAGAGGTGCCAGTTTTAGTTAAATATGGGTTTTCTCTCGAGTCCGGCCATGGTTTTATAAAAGTGTTAAATTAGAGTTTGAAACAAAAATGCATTTTACTTGTATGATTATGTTGATGATATGTAAATAGTTAATATATCAAGTAGATGAAAAAAAAATCTTTTACAAACATTTTCGTTAACAATTTTATCTTATCTTTTTATATGGGATTTTACGTTTCTAAGCGCACAAGTCTTAATAAGATTAGTTCTAAGATCTAAAGAATAGAAATTGATGGAAAATATGTATGAGGAATATTTGGCAGCTAAAGAGTGAAAACAATAGCTAATAAAAACTCAAAACATACTCAATATTAGAACAGAAAAGAAGTCAGCATTATAACTAACACAAAATGATATCGAAAAATGAATTCACAAATCTAAAAAGAACACTAGAAGATATTATATTGAAAAATTCAAATAGGACAAATACAGGATTCAGTTACCTTAAATCAATTTATTATGCGCGAACATAACCAGTGCTATAAAATAAAGCCAAAATAATTTATTGAAAAAATTAACTCAACATTCAAATAGTTTTCCATTAGACACTGTAAGTGAATCAATTTTGATTGTGTTAACTTCAACACAAAATTACTGAAAATAAATAAATAAGAACACTGATGATAAATACTAGATATGCAATGGATATTCGGTATCCAGCCTATACGTTTTAATCTGGAGAGATATCCGGCCGTCTTAAGAATATTCGGCTGACTCTTTTTTTGAGTTGGTCTCTTTGACAGCTGTGTGCTCGGTCGCACAGATTGTCTCGACACGAGATCGCTCTCGACGCCGATTCTTAAATCTGTGAGTTACTCCTAACTCCTAAGATTGAGAAATTTAACATCGTTGGACTATTTTTTTTTTTTTTTTTGTTAATGTTCTGTTGTTTGTCTACGCAGATAAGCTGAAGACTATCGACCCTTTGGCCCGTTATTGTTGACATATGGCCCCAAAGTGTTCGAAAATTTGGGCTCTTGGCTGGAATTTATTCGAGGCACCTGCGGTGGCCGCTGCCCAAAATCATTTTTAAAACATATTGGCAAACCCCTATCCTTAAAGTAAAGCTACATTTTTGGCCATAACATGATAATCATTATGAGTTTTGTTTTTCTGGAAAGCCACACGTCTGAAAAAACATCCTTTACTACATAAAAAATATTATTTTAGTAAGAAATAGGTTTTTGTATAAAAACTAGTTTCAACTAAACATTTCTTCAATTTTTTTTTTTTGCGTTTTTTTGCCCACAAAAAAGTAAATACTATGTTTAGACATCTAGTTCGTTTAAGATTAAGCCTAATTATTACTGACACCTGGTACCCGTGGAGTGATGATTCGTGGTTCGAATCCCAGCAGAGGCAAAAATGTATTTCCACTGGTATCGCCTTTCGCGAGGAATTGGCAAGACCTCCAATAATAAATTCGTTGCCATGGAAAGCTCTTTCTCGATCAGGCTTTCGGAACCGGATACAATGGTAGTTGCCCTTCATTCCCACCAGGCATGGTTGTGAGAAATGCCCTTCGCCCTGTTGCGCTTCCCTATTTATTTATTTTTATTTAATTATTGACTCCTCCAAGCAATTCGAAAATAGTCATGCAGCCGGTACACATTCTTTTACAAATTCAGAGCGTTCAAGATCTTCATTTCATAAGGCATTAATTAAATTTTTTTGTATCAGCATGAAAGGAATAGCCATTGTCGACTTGGTATATCATTATTAGTCATTCCATCCTCAGGGAGCACCTAGAAAGATTAAAGTACTTTAAATACCTAGATCCTGAATTCTTTTTTCCTTCATTTACACATTGAAGCCCAACCTCTGAATAGTATATCTTAGGTTGCTGTTCACATGAACTGAACAAGAACAATTGAACACCATTGCTCAACTTCTGCGCCTTTTATCGAAACAAACCTAGAGGAGGAGGAAAATATAATAAATAAAAGGCTCCCGCGGGAGTCGCTGGGCTTTGTAAATCTTAAGGGATACATTAAGCAAACGATACTGTAGCTACCCCAACTCACCATAGTGTGTCTAGTAAAAACAAACAGCAGTTAAAGTAACGATAATGTAGGTTGTTTCATTTCATTTTTATAAATATTTAATATTTCCTATTATCCTTTTGAAACAACCTAACTGGGTATACTTTGAGAAAAATAAAAGCAGATATCCTGTACAAAAGTGTAAGTAGGTAGGTATGGCATGAATAATATCTAGTAAAATAAATAGCTGGCGGGGAAAAAGTCTCATGGGAACTTTCAAGTGCATTGATAGATCTTTAAGAACTGTTTTGTTTTTTAAGTTCCAGCAGATAAAAATGCTCACTTTAGTAGCGCCAAGTGCTTTAAAGTGAGAAAGATATGTATCTCTTTCGCTTACGTGAATGGCTCAACACATTTTTCCGCAGAAAACACAATAGGTATAATGTTTGTATAGGTGTGCATCTACTGAAAAATATTTAAATTGTTCCTCAGCCACAGAATTGAAAAATTTCAGCAACAAACTTTGCAGCCACACAGTGATTACTTTGCGTTATTAAATTGCATTTCAAAGTTTTCCATCAGTAGAACAACAGCAGCATTTTCGTGAAATTTCCCAAAGGACTTTAAGTATGAGGCCAGAGAATTTGAACGAATTGTTCACGTGTTCGTGTTTAGTGCCAGCCAAACAACAAAACTTTGCTGGTAGTGTTGGAGTTTGAGGCACATACATGAATAGGGTTTTTTTGCAAAGTCAGCCAAATTCCAAGCGAAACAAGTTCGTATAGTTCTGTTGTTAGAGACCACAAATTTGTCGTTTCAATTCTTGTGATTATAACTCCAGCAGTCATTTGGGAAAAAGAGAATGTCATACACGTATGCGTTTTTAAAGATTTTAATATGGAATTTTGTCAATATTACATTGGGTTGGGTAGACAATTTTTTCACAAGTTCAGATAGCGCTCTGAAAACAGGTCTTAAATCAAATTTTTTCTTATATGACTCATCGTTAGGTCCTTAGGACTACACAGCGGATTTTGATGCGGTGAATAAATACATAATATAGAGATCCAAGAGAAAGGTTTAATAAGCATGCCGGGAGCAAGCATGCACATTATGCGTTGAAATTATTTGTAACTATGTACATAATAATTACTTGATTTTGATTAAGAAACTTAAATTCTTTATGCAAAAATTTTTTTCTAGCCAGGCATATCTTGAAGCCGGCTATAAGTTATATTAAGATACAATGTATATACGCTGTTTTTAAGTCTCAATAAAGAAAATTGTATTGTATTGTAAAGAGAAAGGTTTATATCTTCATTTCATTGCAATATTCCCACGGGAACGGGAACGGGAACATCGGAACATACACGGTAACTTGGAAACTTCTTGAACGAATTCAAGATTTTTTTACCTTTAGAATTTTAGATATTCGTTTGTTCATTCCCACTGGAACGGGAACATATAAGGGAACATAGAAACTGCTTGACCGATTTCCAAAACTACTCTTGGTGTTTAGAACCAGAGAAATGATATATATATTATATACATCATTTCTCTTTATATTCTCTCGAGAACGGAAACGGCAACGCGAAGATAACCGGGAACATATGTATAGAAATACTGAACCGTTTTCAAAATGTCTTTCTAGAATACTTTATTGTCCCTGAGTAAAATAGACTATGTTTCATCCCTTTTTTCCTACTGGAATGGGTTAAGCTAGTTAAGCAATAAATCGTAACGTTTTTTTTTTTTTGACGCGAACGTTATATTATTGTAAATTATTGTTCAATAAAATCATAGTTTCTTGCTCTACTTCAAAATTTTGTTAAATGATTCTCTTTGAATTTTGCGTCAAACAGTGCGTTGACAGGTGGATAAAAATAAAAAAGTTAATGCAAGATTTAAAGCTACAATCATTTGGAACCAACAACATGTTAAATAACTGTTATTTGTTATTTTTAATCGTTCACTCTCTTTTGTTTGGTGGATTAGCGGCTTTAATTAATATCAGCAGTCAAGGTAATTTTAGCTTCAGTTGGAGTTTGTAATACGATTTTGTTGTGTCATAATCGATCGCGTGTGAAAAAATTACCGCTTTTATCAATTTTTCTTTTTTTGAATAATGATTATAGATACCTTAAGAGCTGGTATGAGTATTTTATATATTATTTTTTATTGAAATTAGTGTTAAAATCATTTAATCAAAAAGAGCCCTCTTTTGAGGCATGCAAAATTTATTTAAGTTGAGTTTTAAAAAAAGTGTATCATTAAATTGCTCTTCTAGTGTACTTTATAAAATTGAAAACTTTCATTGATAATTTTTGCTAATCTTCAAAATATTTCACTTTTGGTAGGACAAGGTCAAACTTTAAAAATTGAAGAAATTTTTGAGAAGTGGATTTCTATTCCTAAAAGCTCTCGAATTGAAAATGTTACCACCTTCATATTAAATTAGTTAAATATAACAAATTGTTCCAGTTCAAATAAAAGTGATTTGACCCAAAAAGTCAAACATTTTGACTTAAATATGGAAAGGTATTGGAAACAAGGCTCACGAGACCGTGCTTTACTTTTTAATCGACGTAAAGTGGGGCTAAAAAGTGACTTTGACTCTTTCTTCGGGTATTTCAAATACTGTCGCAGATTCTAACGATCTTCCTGGAAGTAGTCGCAGAACCAAAGCCATAGAAGCAAGTCATAAAGAATTCCGAAAGCACCGCCTAGCTCACATTAAAAAATCATCCCGAAAGTTCACAAACTAAGACTTAATGACTGTATTTCTGCTTAGATGTGATCCTATCCTATTATAACACAATATAGGAACACAAATTCAAAACTGCCGAAAGAAGATGACAAAGATATATAAGAATACACACTGATTCCAGAAAATTCGAATTCACAATCAAAAATTCAAAATTACACAGATAGTGAAGACTCGGATGGTTTTTCCTCCTAATTAAAGTTTATTAGTTTAAAATGTTTGCTAATTTAATAGATGTAGTTATTTGAACATCAAAGAAACAAAAATTTTGATTATGTTATCCTTAAATTTACAAACTAAAATAAATTAAATTAACATAGCAAAATTATTGTTTTTAATTTTTCTGATTGGCACTGTACAGTCAACTTGTAAGTATTACATTACCGTTAAATTGTCTGTGTTGATTAAATTTGTCTTTCTTTTGAACTTTCAAGGCTTATTTTTTGGAAAACAGATTTTTGTCCACCATCTCCATACATTCGACGCACTGTGCGTCGCGTCAAATATGTATCTTTAATTCTGAGAATGCATGCGAATTGAAAATTTCTAAATTTGAAGATTTTTTATTGTGTGGCTGATATTATATACCGTAACATCAGCTTTCAAAAGTCTTACTGCAGAATATTTTCTTTTCTAGCGGTCTGCTATAAAGTATTTGATTGACTGCATTTAATGGGTAAAAAACTTTTAAGCTTAGGAATTCTATATTTTGGTCTAGAGGCGAAGTGCCGGGATGAGCGATACATAATTTTATAGAAAGTTATTCTACTGACAGCCACTGCGTAATTAGAATGAAATATTTTGAGATAAGAGATAAGCTTTTAAACAAAACAAGTCAACGTGCTGAGGTCCAGACAAAAACCAATCATCACGTCAACATTCCGAAATTCAACTCATCCTATATGTCAATGAGCGACTTCCCAGTTTCCAACCCTTACATCAACGTGCTCACGGCAGTCAGTTGAATATGCAAAGCGTAAGCGTCTGCGCGAGTGTCACGACTCATGAGTACATGGACTAACACCTCACCACAAAATGAAATGCAGTGCAACCCAGCGTAAGCAACCATCGCTCGGTGGTGAGTTGTTTTCCATGGAAGAATTGAATATTCTTGTAATGGAGATGATTAATAAACTAGGTTTTTGTAAAACAAAACTCGATCAATTTCAAGCTATCGCACAGTTAACAACTAATTTTCTTTATTCGAATGTCAAGTAATATGATAGAGTTTAATATTATAACATGGAATGCCAAAGGCATCCGTAATAAACATGTAGAATTTGTTCATTCCTTGAATGACCATTCAATTGATATTGCTTTCGCAACAGAGACATGAGGCGGTTTTTTCACAAGACTGTTGTATACATAACATCATTTTACAAGCAAAGCAAAAACAACATCCCCGACAACTGATGTTATGGATAAAAGGATGGTTAGAATTTGGTCTGGGATAGATTTTTGACGTTACGTCGAGTATCGAATGAGTTTTTAGATTTTTCATTTTATAATGTGCATCTATGGGTAAAATGGGTAAAATGGGAATTGTGTAACTGAATAAAATCGTATGCCCACTCTTACACTCCGCAATTTTGTTGCTTAAGATTTTTGATTTTTTTTTCAAGAGCTAGATTTGTAGATTTACATAAAGATACATAAGACAACGTAGGTCTGCTTAGTGATTGAAAGCACTTTATGCATATTTCTTTTCACAATTTTCTGTTAATGTTGACATTTTTTTCAAAGGTGATTGTTAAGTATTCCATAAAAATGGTTTTATTTTTCTATTTATTGATAGTTTAATTCGTTTGGAACAAGTAACACAATAATTTTTCTAACTCACATATAAATCACAAGTCTCTTATGAATTCAACCCCAGCATGTAAACAGAGTCAAAAACACCCAAGAAAAATTCCTTGTTACCTTAGTGAACATTGTTTACCTGCATTAATTTCACTACGGAACATTATCATTTTCCACCTTATACAATTGCTTTAGGTTTTTAACAAACATTTTTTGCTATTTTGTGCGAATTTGGTAAAAAAAATTCATTTGTTGACTTTAATTGGTTTGACAACTGATCAAGAACACTAATCCCCAAATAGACGGGAAGCGTTTTTTTTAATACCATGTTATATCTATAACAGCCTTGTGAAAAAAACACGACTATGGCTAAATTCTGAAATATCTATGTACATATTTCCACCCCGGGTTATAAATGCTATCTTTTTTTTTTAAATTCATTTTTGTTATTTGATTATCTTATATCTACTTACGCGCTAACAAAAACGTATAAACTAGCTTATATAATAACTTAACTAACTTACTGACCCTAATCGGGTACTCTTAATCAATCAATATCTTAATGCCATTGCTTTTCAGCTTATATATAACTTATACATATACTAACAATCTAGAGCTAAAATTTAAACTAAGAAAATTTGAAAAACTTGGTTTTCTTGATCAATTTTTGTTTTGTTTTTCTTAAAAGTACTTAAAACTACTTAAATCTACTTTAAACTAGAGCATTCACAGTAGCTTTTAATGATTTTTAATTAGCTTGATTAAATTTAAAAATTTTTTTTTTTATTTGCCACTGTACCCACCCCCTATACCCTAAATCTTACAAGCTAAACCTTTGTAAGCCAGCCATTGGTGACTCGCTATCAATATCAGATTCAATTTCGCGCTCAGACAACCACCAGAACATTTTCGAAATTTTTACAACGCCACAACGATCGCGATCTGAGACCGCCCTACTGAACCGAAGAAGCCCTTCAACGTCTCCGCCCACTGCGGTGACATCTCGGCCATAAAGAAATCGTTGTTCCACTGACTTACGGCAGACGTGGTAGATTAGCGGAACCGCCAATCTGTCCTGTATCAGCCCTCCCATCTCAAAATAGAGGAAAGCTTCCGGTGGGACATATCCACTCAGACGCGTTTTTTCCATATATTCAATATTGGGGTAATTAGCCCCAAAAATCAGGCCATTGGTGGAAGTCATCGCTCTTGCAGTGTGACCACGAGTCAGTTTTATAATGAAGTTGTCGATCCTGTTTATTTGAGCCCCGTTGTAAAGGACCTCTTTGGGATAGTATTTTCTGTACTCCGACTCTGGTTTTCTGTGTGATCCAAGACAGTACGCACACTGTCTCTCAAACACCCGAACCTTTTCCATTTGAGACGCTGTAACGTTGAACCACACGGGGTACCCATAGACAATCATTGGCCTTTAAGGCCATGTAGCAAATCACTTTCACTCTGCTATCAAGTTGACTGCTGTGAAACAGTCGCCTTCTCAGAGCAAAAGCTCCTCTAGCCCTGTCCAGAGCCACATCCATATGTTTGGTAAAATATAGATACTGATCTAGCCAAAGGCCGAGGTACTTGACTACTACTTTGCTTGGCAGTGGATGGCCATGTAGATCAACGATCACCAGCTTTCGCCAGATCTTTCACGTATCCCATGAGACCCGAGCCAACGAGGTTCAAAACACAATTGTTTCCGATTTCTGGACGTTGATTTTCAACATCCAGTCATCGCAAAATTGCCGGATCTTATCGAAGTCACGCTGCAAAAGTGTTCTGATGCCTTCGATCTTTGGACCTGTTCTGTACGCAATTAGGTCGTCGGCGTACGCTATAGCTTTTTTGTTTGTAAAAAATGGCTTCATATGGATCTATTCCTATTGTCAAAAATAAGTTTTTGATTTCTGTCGTCCTTTGGAGTTTAATACCCTGAAGGTCATTTTGATCTTTTCTCTTGAAAATTTTATTTATTTCCGGAAACATACTCGGGTTGTTTAACTGTACAGCCCGAACTTTGTTGTTCCAGAAAAGAGATATAGATATTCTGTAATTTTCTTATATTAACTGTTGGAGATTTTTGATCTCTGACTTCAGAGTTCTAATCTCCAAATCGCGTCGGTCAGTAAACCTCCTGTGCAAGAGTTTCATTCTCGACAGGAGTCTCCTTTTTTGTTTGTAAAGTGCGTCTATTGTCGCGTTTCTGTACATGGATCATTTTGCCTATACCTAGCAATTGTCCTGTCCATTGTGCTGCAGATTGCATCCTCCATACCTTGCAGGTACCCATCGATCTCAACGTTCGACAGATTCCTGTTGCATGGCGGCGAAATACCGATCTAACGAAGTTCACTTGAGACGGCACCGGAAAAGCGCGGCCAACGTGTCTTACCGTAGTTGTAAAAGTGCGTCGGCACGTACTCCTCCAGTTCCACAAGGTCGTTCGGAAGCAGTATGAAGGCGGCAAGTCCACAGTGGTCACTGTCGTACTCAACCGTCGTCAAACAATGTTTCGTCCGTCGAAGACTTTACACTCAATAATGTTGAGCCCCAGCCAATTGAATAGCTCGGTCCCCCTTGGATTGGCTAATTGATTTCCCCAATCTTGGTGTTTAGCATTGTAATCACCGGTCATAAGGAAATAATTTTCTTCTAAGTTCAGTTTCAGTAAAGAGTTCGAAAAAGTGATTCGAGCTCTGTTATAAAACATGAGGGTTGAGAAGCCTCCGGCGCATAGATCGCGACCACATACAACCGCCTCCCCTGATGGAGAGGGATGCATACGATACACGCTTCCAGCAACCGGAATCGGGCGTACTTCACCACTATATATTACCTTATGAACAATGCCCTTATACGTATGAAGATCGCAACCCCAACCGCGAAAGTCGAGTTTGGTCGGTCCCTCCTTACGATAATGTAATTTTTATTCGCCAATTTGTGATGCTGGTTTAGCCATGTATAAAACACATAAAAAACAGATTATACTTTTTTCGAAGACATTAAAAACTCACTTTATGGTACGTTTTTTACCAAAGAGTTGTCAACTTCGATATTACTAGACGGGATTCCGCTAACAAAGTGACAAGCAAAAGCGGTGATTCACCGCCGGTGAATTTTCATAAAACGCTTGGATTTCCCGCCGCACTGGCTTGCTTTTGTTCGGGTAGATACAATGAAAACCGAACGAGATCGCTCAATTCATGTTGTATTTGTGTTATGTGGACACGTACGTTTTTTATTTCAATAAGTGTTTTTGTTCGACGTTAACAATCTTAACAGGGCGGAAGAAGGACCCGCTTTGGAGGAACTTTATAGAAATTCTAGTCTCTAGTTCTACCGTTGGAGTTGGCGGAAAAAAATACTTTTTGACTTTTAATTATTTATTCTTAATTTTATACGTGTGTAACACGTATACATGATTAAAACATGATTAAAACATGATTAAAACATGATTAAAACATGATTAAAATATGTTTAAAACATGATTGCATGTTAAAAACATGTTTAAAACAAGCCATTTAAAACAACAATGAAACATTAATAAAAACATGTTTTTTTTTTGTTTTTCAAATAAAACATGTTTTGTTCTTTAAAAAAAAAAACATGTTTTTTTTTCAACCCTGCTAACTAGCCAATTCACATTCACGGCTAGGATCTTTAAAAGGCCTCTCCGACAGCGCGCCCGTTAACCTGAAAATTGCGCAAGCGACGGCACTGCACCCGTGGTACCAGTGGTGTGATGGATAGCATGTCCGCCTGTTAATCCAGAGGTTCTAGTTCGAATCCCACCAGAGGCAAAAATGTTTTTTCTACGGGTATCGCCTTTCGCGAGGAATTGGCAAGTCCTCCGTTAGTATTCATTGCCATGAAAAGCGCTTTCTCAATTAGCCGTTCGGAACCGGCAGAAAATTGTAGGTCCCCTCCATTCCCTCACAAGGGATGGTTGTGAGAAATGCGCTAGGCCCAGGGGCTCCTCGCTCTGTTGCGCCACCCTATTTATTTATTTTATTTGACGGCACTGCACGGCAGATCACATCCACCCTGCGTGCCTGCTAACATACTTGTTTTGATAGTTCGTTCATTTGTGCCTGTATTGCTCGCAGAAAGACTATCAACTCTGACTCCCAGCAGCAACATTGGGCACAGATGGCCTTGCGGCTGCTTCCTGAGGAGGTTGTACCGTACTTCCACGTCCCGCGCCATTTGAGCGTAAGAGATTTGTGGATTGACGGTCCTTGGAATCGGTCCAGCTGTAAGACTTCTCTCTTCCGCGGTTGCTGTGTGATCTGCTTATATTGATTTTTTTATCGTTTGGTAGCGAAGGCATCCCCGATAATTAGCAGGGTGCCCATCTCTGCCGCATTTTGGCAGGGTCTTTTCTTCGACCCTGGCTTCCCCGAGCTTACACTCCTTTTTTTTGTGGTTCTCCCCACACTTCACGCATCTCTACTGCATTTGGCAGTTGAAAGCGGAGTGGCCGAACCTTTGGCAACGAAGACATTGGAGAATGTCACCGTGCCTATTTAATTTTTCCCACTTGACAATCTGGAAGTCCAGGACGGAGATGCTCCTTAGACTTTCCAGTCGACTTTTGGGTGATGATTAGAGAGTGACTAAGAACATCGGAAACAGCCGCTTCTCACATCTAGCCTTGGCCGTGGTGAACGACTTGACCCCGATAAATTCGAGATCGTCGCCCGCCAAACTGCGGAGTTCCGCTAAGAGCTCCTCTGGAACAGAGGTTGGTTCTACCCCTTTTAAAAGAACAGTTTGCGTTTCTCCTCTTTGGGAGTAAAGCTAAAATGTTCTGTGGTTGTCGTTTCTAACAGTTTTCTAACTACATGATACTGATTCACTGTGTTCCAGTGAATAGCACGCCTATCGTTACCTAAACGTTTTATTTTGAAATTGTCACCAATAGCAGACTTACATGAATTTATTGTGTCCTTCATCTCCATATTTAGGGTGTTAATAGGGGGCACTCTACGCTTCTTGGGTTGTTGTGGCTTCTGTGGCGTTCGTTGTTGCTCTGTTGGCTGCTGCTGTTGTTCTTTCTGCTGCTGCTTCTCCTGCTGTGAGATCGTTGGCGCTGCTTTTGTAGCCGCAGTCCCCTGTTGCTGCTTTTTTGCAGTTTCGTTTTTAGCTGCAGTCTTCGCTGCGGTCCCGCGATGCTGATGGCTGCATATTTTTTGCTGCAGCTTCCCTCTGTTCTTGGGGCGCCGCGCCGTCTGGGGTGGTAGCTTTTGGGAGCGACTGTAATTTTGGATCATAGGTTTTTTGTCTACGAGCCTCTTGTGATTGTTTTATGTTTTCAATCTCCCTCTCGTATTTTTTTATTGTTTCGAAGAGGGACTCAATTTTTGCTGTTTCTTCAGCTTCCACTTTTTCCTCTTCGGTTAGGTGTCAGTGAAGTCAGAGAAACGGTTGCCATTCCCTGTATAGTGTCCCTCTCCGCCTTCCGATTCATATGATATCTCCTCTTCAGGAGTCTCACCATCAGTGTCCGTAGACATGTCGCTTTTTTCCGTTGTTGTTGTTGTTGCTGTTGCTATCGCTTGTCTTTTGCGATGAACTGGCTTAGCTTCTGGTTTCAACCGCTTCCTTCTCTTCTTTGCCGTTGCTTTGGCAGCATCCGATGTGGATGGAACCGTTGGATCCATCACGCCACCGTCCTCGTCTTTATTCTCCTTTTTTTTGGAAATAGCTTTAAAAATAAATATGCACTTTGGCTTTGGGTGGAATCGAACCTGCGACCTCTGGAACCGCTGCTTGCCAGCTTTAGTTTTAAATTTATTTTTATTATTTATCACTCATATCTACTTACTTGCTAACAAAAATGTTTAAACTAGCTTACATATTAACTTAATTAACTTATTGACCCTAGGCGGGTACTCTTAATTACACAATGACTTATTTCTAATGCCTTTCGTCCCAACGCTTGCCAGCTTACTCACTAGGCTAAGCCCCTTGTTGATTTTGCACTACTTTAATATTGTATACAAATGCACAACCGAAATTTATTTTCAAATACTGCCAAAGCCGTCAATGCGTACACTTGCTTCCGCAGTCAAATAACGACTGATTATAAATGCTATCGCGTAGGTAGGAATGATGATAGAGCATAGAGGTGGAGGTGTTGTAATTTTCATTAAAAGATTTATTCAATATGTTCTTTTGCCAGTCGTTCGTACTCGAAAAATCGAGAATGTCGGTGTAGAGGTGAAATTAAGGAATCGTACTACTATAAAATTGTTCTGTGTTTACTTTCCAGGAAAAATTCATCTGATGAAAAAAGAAGATATTTGAGAAATGACTTTCGAAAATTATTAATAAGAATGTAAGTTATACATACAGTAGGGTCTAGGGTGAGACCTCAATTGTAGACATAGAGATTGGGGAAGTAATCGTGGAAAATCATGGGGTAATGTTCTTGCAAGTGTGTCTATTGTGTAAATCCATGTTCATTGTTGTTTCCGTTTAGTCCAATATATTTTCCAGTAGGGCAAGAGATAGTCTTTCCGTTCTTGACTTCTATATAACAAATGTTGCAAAATTTTTTACAAAGCCAATAACAGTAAATAAACTACGCCCTGGACTGCTGCAAAGCAGACATAACCGCCATCCAAGAAGTGCGATGGAGTGGACCGGGCATAAAGAAGATGAGAAACTGTGACATCTATTATGGCGACTGCTACAGACAAAAGAAACAACGCTTATTTGGGTGCGGATTTGTCGTTAGAGGAAGACTCAGGGATAAGGTGATTAGCCAAAATCCAGTTAATGAGCGTATAATGACCATCCGCATCAGGGCTAAATTCGCCAACATTAGCCTTATATGCGCCCACGCCCCCACAGAAGAGAAAGACGACGATTCCAAAGACTGTTTCTACGAGCTCCTGGAAGAAACGTATGAGCAGTGCCCTAGACACGACGTGAAAATCGTCCTTGGCGATTTTAACGCAAAACTAGGGAAGGAGGACATATTTGGAAATATAATCGGTAAGCATAGCCTCCACGACAAAACCTCCGTAAACGGACTGAGGCTAATCTATTTTGCTGCGGGGCTAAATCTTGTTGTAAGTAGTACACGCTTCCCGCATCTCAAAATTCATAAAGGTACATGGCGATCCCCAGATCAATTAACCGTCAACCAAATTGACCATGTTGCGATCGACGCAAGGCACTCTTCCAGTGTGTTAGATGTTCAAACTTTCCGAGGGGCCAACTTTGACTCGGACCACTACCTTGTTGTAGCCAAGGTACGAATGAGGATATCTTGTTCACGACCAGCACGAACTAACGCTGTGAAGAGATATGACGTCAGAAAGCTACAATCGCAAGAGATTGCCAATGCCTTTTCCAATCGAGTGTCCCTTCAATTATCCTTGAATCCCAGCCGCCAGCATTAAGCATTGAAGACCAGTGGCAGCAATGCCAAGAAGCCATCAGAACCGCTGCATCTGAGGTTCTGGGTTTCACTCTGATTCAAAAACGAACAAGGGCTGCTTACGATCAGTATAACGAGATCTACAAGGAGAAAAGAAGGGAAGAACACCGACTTCTCAAAAAGAAAAAGAAGCAACATGAGAAGCGCTCGTTTGAGGAAATAGAGAGGTGCCATGACAGGAACGAGATTCGGAAGTTTCACGAAAAGGTAAAAAGATCCTGCCAGGATGGCAAGCCCCGAACTCAAGCCTGTAAAGACCAGCAGGGAAACATAGTTATAGAGTCACAGTCGCTACTGAGGATCTGGAAAGATCATTTTTGCAGACTGCTTAACGGGGATGAGGACACAAATTCCGCTGTCAGGCAGATTGCCCTATTCAGCTTGGACGATGATCAGGAATGCCGTCCTCCCGACCTAGAGGAAGTTAAGCTTGCCATATGCAAACTTAAATCAAATAAGACTGCAGGTGCAGATGGCCTTGATGCCGAACTCTTCAAGGCAGCTGGAGACCAGTTGGAAAGGAGCATGTACCAGCTGATCTGCATGATATGGTCGAAAGAAAGCATGCCCGATGAATGGAACCTCAGTATCGTATGCCCGATCCTAAAGAAAGGAGACCCTCACAATTGCGCCAATTACAGAGGGATAAGCCTCCTTAACGTCGCTTATAAGATCTTGTCTGCTGTAATATGTGAACGTCTGAAACCCCACGTCAACAACTTGATAGGTCCTTATCAATGTGGTTTTAGACCAGAGAAGTCCACAATAGACCAAATTTTCACATTACGGCAGATCTTGGAAAAAACCCGAGAACATAATATCGATATTCACCACCTCTTTATCGATTTCAAGGCCGCGTATGACAGTATTTACAGAGACGAGCTGTACAGAGCCATGTCTAGTTTCGGCATCCCTGCAAAGCTCGTACGACTATGCAGGATGACTTTGGAGAATTCACGCTGCTCCGTCAAGGTCGGAAAAGAACTCACCGAGACCTTTGATGTCGAAAAAGGCTTTAGGCAAGGCGACAAACTGTCATGCGATTTCTTCAACATCATACTTGAACAGATTGTAAGAAACTCAAACGTCAACACCAGAGGAACAATCTTTCAAAAGTCTGTACAATTACTCGCCTATGCAGACGATATTGACGTAATGGGAAGAAAAAAGCGTGATGTCATAGGTGCTTTTGCGAGTATTGAAACAGAAGCGGCAAAAATGGGTTTGATGGTTAATGAGGGCAAAACGAAGTATATGCTGTCATCAAACAAGGACACAGAACATCGACGAATTGGACAAAACGTCACAATAGACAGACATAACTTCGAGGTAGTACAGGACTTCGTCTACCTAGGATCGGCTGTAGACACGGAAAACAACATCAGTGCGGAGATCAAACGGAGAATAACTCTTGCCAACCGTTGCTTCTTTGGGTTAAGAAGGCAATTGAGAAACAAAAACCTCTCTAGAAAAACCAAGGTGACCTTGTATAAGACCTTAATCATCCCAGTCCTGCTGTACGGCGCGGAAGCATGGACCTTATCGAAAGCGGATGAGGAAACTCTTGGTCGTTTCGAAAGAAAAATTCTCCGAATGATCTTTGGTCCCGTATGCGAAGACAATGTGTGGAGAAGAAGATACAACAACGAGCTGTATGAGCTGTACCGCGACATGGGCATAGCCAGAAGAGTACGCATCGCGAGGCTACGATGGTTGGGCCATGTAGAGCGGATGGACCCAAACGCTCCGGCTCGTCGGGTTTTCGAAAGCACATTGCAGGGAAATCGCGGAAGGGGAAGACCTCGTCTTAGGTGGCGCAATCAAGTGGATGAAGACCTCAACCGACTTGGAGTGCGAAACTGGAGAGAGCTCGCCCGAGATCGAAATTGTTATAGAAGGATGTTGGTTGAGGCCCAGGTTCACCCCGAACTGTAATGCCCACCTAAGTAAGTAAGTAAGTAGTCACGCGAACAGTACTTTTTAGACCTAAAGAATGCTAATTGGCAACGTTTTCGATCAGAGATAAAATCAAGCTGAGATCATCTTCTACTGATATGGATAGAATAAGTTCTTAGGAAGATGTTGATTTACTTGTCGATTCCTTTTCTAGTCTGATAACTAAATCAATACATTCATGCGTGCCAAAAATACTTAAAAAGCCATTTATCCACAAAATGACGGAGTATATTATGGAATATCTGCTCCCAAAGAACTCCTTAAAAAGGCAACGACAACGTTATTGATTGGCAGGATAAAGAAGTCAACTTAAACTATATAATAAAAAGATTGTTGAGGAGATAAGAAACTATCGGAACAGAAAGTCGAACGAAAAACTAAGTGAATTAGATAAAAATTCTAAACCCTTCTCGAATATCGCAAAAATAATTAAAAATAAGAACAGACAATTACCAAACCTTGAAAATGATAGTGAGTTAGTTAACGAAGATAGCAGTATAGGCAACGTTTTTGCCTCAACATTTATGAAAAATCTTACTGTGTCCCAAAATCTTGGTGATACTCGTAGTACTACAAATAACCTCGTTTGTTGTACAAATAACAGTTTGTTTCAATAACAAATGTGGAAGATATTGTTAGCAACCTTAAATCAAGAAAGTATGATGGACTTGGCGGCATTAAAAATATTTATATTAAAGCACTACCTAAAGAAGGGCTTCAATTTCTTGCATTTTTGATAAATGCATGTCTGAAAATTCAATACTTTACAATGACGAGGAAATGTGCTAAAGTTGTGTTAATTTTAAAATCAGGAAAGTCCTCGAAACATCCATGTAGCTATCGACCAATAAGCTTATTTAGTTGTCTGAGTAAAGTGCTCGAAAAGATTCTCAAAGATAAGATATTCGGCCCTATCGTGGTAACCGTCGGAGCGGAATTTTCTCCGCAACGCATCTTTTTTCGGAGATTCAATTTTGCTTTGAATTAGTTATCGTCGTAAGAAATTTTTCACAAATGCGGCAATGCATTGCATTCCCAAAACTAAAATCTCCGCAATAAAAACTTATCGGAGAACGTCGGATCGTCCGATCGGAGAAATACCACGAATCAAAATGTCTCCGATCGGAGAGAATTCCGCTCCGACGGTTACCACGATAGGGCCGATCAGGGGCGAACGCAGAAAAATTTTTCGGAGGGGGTTTTGAAAAAATATATTAAATATTAACGAACAATTTGTTTTTAACATTTTTATGCTTTTTTTTACTCTGTATTGATTCGTAAAATACATTGCTAGAAGGAATCCTAACAAATGTTATAAATGTGTAATGTGTAATTCTGTCTGTCCAACTTTCTATGTTACCGTCTCCCGTTAAACTACTCAACCGATTTGAATGAAATTTGGTACATAGATAGCCTAGAACCTGAGAAAGGACATAGGTTATGCATTTTATCCCTTTATTCTAATGAGAACGGGAACGTATACAGGAACCTAGAAACTACAGCACCGATTTTAATAATTCTTCCACCGCCTTACTTATCCTCAAGTAACATAAACTTCAACTCATCCCCATATTCCTACAGGAACAAGAGTCCTTACTACTATAACAAATACGAAAGAATCTGCCGCCCAAACCACTAAGTCGATTTAAGTAAAATTTTATACAGAGATGATCTAGAAGGACATAGACTTCAATTCATCCGAATATTCCCACGGGAACCGGTTCTAACTAATATTATAAATGCAAAAGTAGCTCTGTCTGGTCATCCCGCCCAAACAACTGAACCAATTCAAATGAAATTTTGTACAGAGGTAGTCTAAGACCTCAGGAAAGACATAGACATTATGTCTTATCCCAATTTCTACGGGAACGTAAACGAGAACTTAGAAACTACTGCACCGATTTCAAAAATTCTTCCACCTTTAGAATGGTCTACTATCCCCGAGCGAGTAACATAAGCTTTAACTCATTCCCATATTCCTATGAGAACAATCACCATATTCCCTCGGGAACGGGAGTCGTTACTAATATTCCAAATATTCCAAAATTAAATCAGTCTGTTTTTTTTTCTTTGTTTCATTATTCTCATGGGACTTACTTGTACTTACTTACAGCCATAGCGACTGCTTTTTAGTATGTGTGATAAAATTTTATTTTCGTTAGTTTTGAAGCGACTAATGCGATGTGTTTGCAAATATAAGTAGGAAAGTGAGTTTTCATATATTTCTATCGCAGGTCCCATTTTATACGACCCAATACTACCTCCACATCAACATATATGAAATTTAATTACCCTAGAAAAGGGTGATCATGCTAAAAACATACCAAAACCAAAAAGTCATTCCAAAACATATGAACTACCTGCAAATTAACTTATCGATAGAAATGGATTCCGCATTTGGAAGGATTTTTTCAAAAATTTTTGACAGAATGAAATTTTCAGATGAATTTTATGCTTAAATGTTTTAAATTTTGATTTTTGTTTTAAAAAACTAGTGGTTATTTTTTATTTCAAAAATTTGGGGGGGGGTTTCAACCCCCAAAACCCCCCCTGCGTTCGCCCCTGGGGCCGATTAAAAATAATTGATTGTAAAATTATACCAAATGAACAATTTGGGTTCAGAAAGTTTCATACTACATCTCATCAAGTTTTAAGGCTGTGTAACCATATTAAAAAAAATCGTCGGCTTGGTAAATCAACGGGTCTAGTCCTGCTTGACATTGAAAAGGCTTTCGATACAGTATGGCATGATGGAATTGTGCAGAAAATGGTAAATCTTGGGTTCCCTGCGTACCTGGTAAAAATTACCCAAAGTTTTCTGTCCAATAGATGTTTTCATGTTTTTTTTTAATAGTAGGTTATCAAATTGTAATGCTATTACATAATGAAGGTGTGCCACAAGGATCAGTCCTGGGTCCTTTTTTGTATAACATTTTCACTTCTGATATTCCCAGATTGCCTCAATGTAAAAAAGCTATCTTCGCTGATCATTTCATCTCATGAATTTGGTCTCTGTGTTGAGATAAATTTACAATATGCGCTTGAAAGGATGATCCAGTATTTTAATTAATGGAAAATTAAACGGAATGTTGAAAAGGTGAAAGCAATCTTTTTTAGCAGAAAAAGAAAACCTTGCTACCTCCCAACCAATCAGCTTTGCATAAACGGAGTAAGAGTCAAATAGAATTCGACCGTAAGGTATCTGGGGATTTACTTAGACCAAAAATTAACATTTTGTGTGCATATTCCCAAAACCTTAATAAAATTAAGCACAGCAACCAAGATGTTGTACACATTTATAAATAGAAAGTCAATGTTGAGCAACGCTGTTGAACCAGTTCTTTGTATAGTGTTGCTGTTGCCATACACAAGTTGTTAAATATTGTGATACTAGTGTTGTCCATATTTTACTTCTTTCGCACTTTTTGTGCAAATTTCAATTTTGTTTTTTTAATATCAAATACTAAATAAATCCCCTGAAGAAGCTGGAAAACAATTGCTGAAACGTTGGGTAAGACCAAGATGGATTAGTTTTATTTAATTATTAATCCCATCCAACGTAATGATCATAAAAGCCCAAAAAACAAAAATTTCTCACAAATTAAATATATGATCAGGCTCCCATTATTAAATAAATATCTGTCTACCTATCTTTAGATTTCTTTCTTCTAAGACACAAGAGTTTTCTTGTTATTATAACTGTAATGTTTCCTATACTCAGGAAAAGCGAACATTGCTTTTGTTCTTCATTGGTTTTATAGTTAATTTATTATATTCTCCCATTCAAGCAACAACGCGCTCAGCTATGTCGTTTACTACTCGCAAAGAATGAACGATATTTTTGGCAGCTACATAATCATTGTCTTCGTTCGAAGCTTTCTATATTTTTTTCCTGCCTTCAATTTTCAGTGATTCTACCATTATTTTTTTTCTCTCGAACGGAAAGTTCGTTATCGAAAAAGGCAAGCGACATTAGTTCTTCCGACAAATACCAGTTTATAAATAGAATTCTTTGGACAGACGGATTGGAGTACACAAGAGATGGTATCACGAATTTCCATAACCTCCATCCATGGGCTTCAAGCAATCCACATTCAAGACGGCAAAGATCGTTTCAGCGCAGATTTTGTGTTAATATGTGGGCAGGTGTAATTGGAAATAAATTAATCGGGCCTTTCAAGTTACCACCCCAACTTAATTCTACTAATTATCTGGAGTTCTTACAAAATAATCTACCAGACCTATTGGAGGATGTTCCACTACTTCAGCGAGTTTCATAATATTTCCAACAAGATGGTCCTCCCACCCACTATGGTTGTGAAGAAGGATTGGCTGGATGAACAATAGAGTGGTTGATGGATAGGCAGAAATGGACCAATTCACTGGCCTGCACGATCTTCCGATTTCATTGTACTGGATTTTTTTGTATGGGAATGAATGAAAGAAATTGTTTACTCATCTGAAATAACAACCTTAACTGAATTAGAACAACGTATTTCCGAAGGGTCACTACAAGATACAAGTTAGACAATAGATATCGAGAGCAAACATCCATAATGAAATTTAAAAATGGGTTCTGGCATGCATTCAAAACGAAGGAGGGCACTTTGAGCACTTGTTATAGTTGTATTTGTATAAAATACATAAAAAACTACTAAAAGTACGCATATTATTGTTTTTTTCAGACAAACCTAAGGGCTAAGAATCTTTCTTTTAAAAAGAAATATTTAACATATTTTGTATTTTTCCAAGTTCACTAAAACCTGCTAATCGGGACACTCTTTAATCCGGTCACCTCACATTCAGACCGTTCCTTATGCATTCCTTGCTATTTTTCGTACAAATACCCCTCTATAATCGGTACAATTGCTAATCGGATCATGAACCACTAAAATGACATGCGTTGCTTATGTATTTACTTGTCTAATTGGTTCAATCGAAATTACAGTAAGCTTGATCTGGAAAAAGGCTAAAGTTATTAAGTGTTTGGAAGATGAACATTTGTCTCAGAGAGATCGTTCAAAGAAATTCAATTGCAGCAAATCTCAAATCCAAAGAATTTTGAGCACGAAGGAGGACATCAAACTGTCATTTGAAAAATTCGTCTGCAGAAAAAACGTGTAAAATCATTTGTGTCAAGCAATAAGAAGGCTTGGATAAACTCCACTTTGTATCAAGACTGAAAATTTTTGACAAAAAAGTGCAAAAAGCTGAAGTTTTTTCCTGCAAAACACAATTTCGATTCTACAACCACTTGATCAATCTTCATAAAAAGTTTGACGTCCTATTACAGAAAATAACTTATGCAGCACTTGATTTCATACATAGACGAGACCAATAACATATCAGGGCTACCAGCTAAAATTACTGTGCTAGACCAACGCTTCTTAAACTATGGGTCGCGACCCCAAATGGGGTCGCGTAGGAAAATTCTGGGGTCGCGAGAGATATTCAAGTTAAATATTTAAGGGGAGGTTTCCCATGCATTATGTATACCTATGCTATGCAATATAATGTTTACTTTAGCCTCTGCACAATGCATATGTTTCAGAAAAAATTAATAAGTTTTCTTACCTCGAATGATAAAATTGAAAGTTTTATTAAAAGGATCAACATTTGGAAAAGTAGGGTAGAAAAAAATTCGTTCGAAATGTTTTCCAGTGTTGACAATTTTATAATCGAGAAAAGTCATTGCAAAGCTTTAATTGCAAAAATTATTGTAGATCACTTAAAAGCGCTAGAAACACAGTTCCGTTCATATTTTATATTAAATATTGATTTCAAAAAGGTAGCTTGGATTCAAAAGCCATTTTGGATTGGCTTAAGCGAGATTGATCACCTGCCACTTAAAGCTCAAGAGGAATTTGCTGAGCTTTCGAGAGACTCAAACTTAAAACTACAATTTGAAAAAAGCCCTTGACTGAATTTTGGATCGGAACTAGAACTGAATTTCCTACAATCGCTGATATGGCTTTAAATGTTCTCCTGCCATTCAACACCACATATTTATGTGAAGTCACTTTCTCGGCTTTAACACAGATTAAATCCGAATATCGTTCATCGCTAAAAAATGTTGAAGAGGTCTTACGTCTAGCAGTGTCAAACATACCACCAAGATTTAATTTGCTATGCAATAAAAAACAGGCACATCCATCTCATTAATTTAATTTAAAATTAATACTTACCACTCAACGACTGCGTTCGAATATTTTCGAGAGAACTAAGACGATCAGAACTCCCTCTTTTTTTTTTTTTTTTTTTCTATGTTTCTAAATGAATTCTAAAACTATATCTTTTCATACATATGTATGTACATTTAAATTGTTACCTAGTAAATAAATCAACAGAAAATATTTATTTATCTTTCTTTCATATTTATATGGGGTCGCCAGGAAACTCGCAGTCATAAATGGGGTCGTGAATGAAAAAAGTTTAAGAAGCCCTGTGCTAGACGCTTGCAGCTGGCTTAAGAAGGCATGAGAAGACGTTACCCCAATAATCATTTCCAATTGTTACAAAAACTGTGGATTTTTCGAGGAAGAGGACAATAATGTGTTTTCCTATTAGATAATACCTGCCCCCTTTTTGGATGAAATATGATCACGTTTGGGCAGCTGCTCCCAAAAAAAATTTCCAGGATACGGTGGTTCAGAAAAAAAGTTCGGATTTTGTCTCTAAGACTGATTGAAAAAAAAAATACACATTTATGTGTAGTAAATGCACGTGTATCTTCTAAAATGAAAAAAAAAAAAATGAATGTAATATGTAATAAAATTTTTTTGTACATAAAAATTCAATTCCCTGTCTATTGGTTTTTAATCAAAGTCAATTCAAATATACTTTCTAAAAATTTATAAAAATCTGTATACATATAGATAGACCTATATCTATATGTATTCTTAACGGCCATGTATGCATGAGTGAAAAGCTATTTGTTAGTGGACCGGTCCGATTAAAAATGAGCCTCTACAATTGGACCACCCCTTAATTGGACCACTTTTCTTCAGTCCAAAGTTTTTCCAATTTGATAGGTTTTACTGTATCATAAAATGTATGGCTTTTTGAGGGCACTTATTAATGAGTTTTTTTTATTGTTGCTTTATTTATCTGTAAAAAATGAAAAAATTCTATGTTTAACAGGCATTTTCTGAAAAAAAAGATTACCTCAAAGTCAAAACTTTGCTGGGTAACACGAATTACGGGACACCCTGTATATGTATAGCCCTATTTTTGTCCAAGGAATGTTTACAAGGCTTGATGAGCCTATAGTCATCAACACCTGATGAGTATTTTGTGGTATTTAGAACATCCTCGCTACATATTTTTTTACAATAGGTGCGTTCTTTTTTAAGGCCAAAATCTAGTACAGCATTCAAGTAAAAAAAAAACGCTCTATCCACAGTATTTTCAACTATGTTTTCTGACACCAGGTATCAGTAGTGCTCATCGTAAAAACTTGCTGTCATTTTCGTTCATTCATTCATTCAGAGGTTTTGTGTAATCAAAGGCGACATTGGAAAAAAGTCAAACTACAGTAAAAGTATTTCGTTACTATTTTTCCATTGCTTGGCTGCTTATTTGTTTTTTCGAATTCAAAGTAGAAACGAACACACATTAAAGCTATTTGTCAAAGTCAGCTGTTCTGTTGAAAACCCTTTCGGTTATGTTCAGGGAGTATGTAAAAAGACTAAAATCAAATACTTGATGAGATTTTCCATTTGCAAAAAAAAAAATTTATTTTTGATCTACCTAAGTCTGTGGAAAGGCTATTTTAACATACACATTTGCCTGTCTTTTCATTATCTGGGTGAAAATAAATGGATTCATTGAAATTCAATTACATTGCCGCGTAAATAAGTACACCGTCAAAAATTTAGTTTGAATACACGTACGCTTAATCCGAAATTTGGATTTTTTATGTTAGAATGTCTACATTTATCTATCTCTTTTGATCATATTCTACTCAAATCGCACTCTGCTTATTTTTAAATTAAAAAAATATGGCATTCATGACACCTTATTATTGTGGATCCAATCGTATTTGTCGCAAATTACGCAGTGTGTTAAGTTTCATGATGTCTTGTCACGTCAAATTAATGTAACTTCTGGTGTACCCCAAGTTAGCTATCTTGGCCCACTTTTATTTCTCCTTTTTATAAATGACTTGTCCTTACAGTTTGAAAGTTGTAGATTTTTGATGTTTGCCGACGATTTAAAGTTGTTTCATACAGTTAACAATATTGCAGATACGCAATTATTGCAGCAATGTTTAATCAGCCTAGTAAAGTGGTGTAAGGCTAACGGAATGATGTTAAAT
This sequence comes from Melanostoma scalare, assembly GCA_949752695.1. Taxonomy (NCBI): domain Eukaryota; kingdom Metazoa; phylum Arthropoda; class Insecta; order Diptera; family Syrphidae; genus Melanostoma; species Melanostoma scalare. The sequence goes on along the minus strand of OX456984.1, from coordinate 128,237,411 downwards.
GTGGAGAAATGCAAAATAATTTCTTTTTTAAGAAAAATATGTGCAATAAATTTTGACTACTCCATAGACGGACAAAAGTTAGTAAGAATTGACGTAGTAAGAGACTTAGGAGTTCTAATTGACAGAAAACTAACTTTCAAACATCATATTGATAAAGTTCATTCCAAGAGTATGGCTTTGCTTGCTTTCGTTAAGCGAAGATCAAAGGAATTTAGTGATCCCTTAATCACTATATTGTTCATTGGTCCGATCACTGTTAGAGTACTGTAGTGTAATTTGGTCTCCGCTGTATGATGTTGATATAAAGAAACTTGAATCTGTCCAAAATCAATTTTTGTTATTCGCCTTAAGAGGTCTTGGATGGAACCCCGACAGTTTTGTCTTACCTCGATATTCACATCGACTAAATCTTATTAATATGTGCAGCTTTGTAAATCGTAGAGAGTTGTCCGAAGCTTTATTTGCATTCGATCTTTTAAATGGAAATATTAACTCACCATTTTTGTGTTCCAAAATATCTGTAAATCATAACGTTCGTATTTTAAGACATTTAAGCAAATTTTTAAAGGAGAGCAGCTCAAGGACTAATTATGCTCCTTATGAATGTTTCAATAGATATTCAAAAACATTTAATAAATATTTTGACTTGTTCAATGTATGCAAATATGAATAGAGAAAAATCCTAAACAGAATGATGTTTGAAGACTCTTTTTGACTTTCTTTTGTATAGCAAATCTTTTATATAGCAAATCCGTTTTATTAACGAAAAAAAATTGTTTTTATATAGTACGTAGTACAACAAATGTATTTTATTTTCTATGTAGTGCAATCTTTGTTTTTTTATAATTAATATTGTCTTACTTTGGCAAATTAAACTAAACCTAAACCTACTGCATTCGCGATGGCAAAAGAGTGGTTTAAATATAAAAGATGGGGGTGTGTGAGCCCTCAGAATAATTATTCTGGTTAAGTAATGAATATCAGCCGTTTATGAATACTGCAGCTTAAATATACTTTTCTGACAAATAAGGCTACATTGGTCATAATTTACAAAACACGCACAAGTATTGTCACTTTGTAGATACTTACTTCAAAATCAAAATTCTCAAGTTGAAAATTTGCATGTAAGAGCGAGAAGGCAAATATTTAATTTGTTTTTTGATTGCATTGGCGATATTTTTTCAGTAAAATAATTCGCGTGGAAAGTTACTAACGTCAGCAAAAAGAAATAAGTGCAAAACAATAATAATTTTTATTTCTTTAAGTTTTAATCGGTAGAACATTTTTTTGTAAATATCACATTTTTTGTTAACACATCCTTTCGAAGAACATATACGAATTTCACACTAGTCAAAAATCAATGGTGGCACCATCTTCATTTAAGAGCTAGAAACTATTCATCCACAGTAATGCCAACCCTTTTTTAACTGTGGTAAATTACGACAGGGAAATTTTTACTGTATGCACTATCAACTGGCTTAAAAAAGAAACGCACCTAATTCTTATTGATAAATACGACGAAGAGACGTGAAAGTTCATTACATGTCTATATCTTACCAAAAAAAAAAACAAAAAATTATTGGTAAAAAAGCAATGTGATTGAAGCCGTGTTTTATTGGGAATCTTAACTCATTTTACCAAAACATCACTAAATATCGCACATGGGAAAACAACAACGATTAGTGAACAAAAATAAGTCATTTTCAAAAGTGAATAACAGGAATGGCTGGTAGATGAAGTTTTACTCTGTTTGATGAGTAAAACTAAACTAAACTAAACTAAAATTTCCAATAAAACACGGCTTGAGTACAATGGCCTTTAGTCCCAAATATTTTTCAGAAGAGTTTTGTTACGAAAGTTTAGTTTATTTAACAAAAAAACAACTGATTTACCTATATATCGAATTTAAGGTTGTAAAAAAAACTGAAATAATATACATACAATACATATAAAAAGTTTATCTCATCACTGACTTTTTTTTCGAAATATCAGCATAGACAGAGCTGCTTTAAATATTTTTATTCAAACAGAGTCGAGGCTTATTTTTTATTATGGGCTTAACATATACAGGGTGTCCGGTAATTCGTGTTACATCGACGATGCAGTCAAATGCTTTTACTTGATCTTGGAAGATTGTATGAACAAAATTAGTCCCCGAAAAATCCTTAAGAATTCCTGCTTTAATCAGCCTTGGTATACCAAAGAACTAAAGATTCTGCGTAATAAGAGAAATAAGGCCTGGAAAGCCTACATTAAAACTCATTCTACAAATGACTATAGTGTTTATATTAGTTTTTTTGAAAACTTTAACACGCTCTCCAAAACTCTTTACTCCAACTACCTAAGACAGATGTCTTTCTCTTTAAGGGATGACCCAAAAAGTTTTTGGCGATTTGTTAATTCAAAGAAAAAATCTGATGGCTACCCAGCGATCTTTATTTCTGGTGATACTCCGCTAGTGAATACTAACGATATTTGTAATGCCTTCGCTAATCATTTTCGAAGCTCTTTCTGCGATACCCCCATAGTAATAGATGAAAACTACTTTACGTATTTACGTAACTGCTCTCAAGTTAATTTTAATAATATCCCTGTTCATAGTGACAACATTTTTAAATATTTATCACTTCTGCAAGATGACTTTTCGTCCGGTCCGGATGGAATCCCCCCAGTTCTGTTAAAGAAATGCCGTTCCGTAATAATGTTCCCACTTCAATATCTCTTTCAGCTTTCAATCAAAACAGGTGTTTTTCCTAGTCTTTGGAAAAAGTCCTTTATCACTCCGGTTTTTAAAAAGGGTGATAAGATAGAAATAAAAAACTACAGGCCTATATCCAAGCTATCTTGCATCCCCAAACTCTTTGAACAGGTTGTTTGTGACAGCCTCTCATTTTTTACAAAAAATATTATTTGCAGACAGCAGCATGGCTTTATGCAGAAAAGATCAACGGTAACAAACCTTCTTTCTTTTCTTCACATGTGTTCTAATGCCCTTGAAAATGGGTATGAGCTCGACTGTATTTACACTGATTTTTCCAAAGCATTCGATCAACTTTCTCATGATGTAATACTATATAAGCTCAAAGCTTTTGGATTTCCAAAAATATTTATTGCATGGATTTGCTCTTATCTCGAAAATAGAACGTACCAAGTAAAATTTCGCAACAGCTTTTCCAGTCCCTTCAATGCTCTGTCGGGTGTACCCCAAGGCAGTCACTTTGGGCCTTTGCTTTTCATTATCGCAATCAATGACGTTGTTTCATGCATTTCGTATAGTGAAATTCTGATTTTCGCAGATGATATGAAAATTTTTAAATCCATTCAAAATACTACTGATCGCGTACTTCTTCAAAAAGATATCGATAGCTTTGGAACATGGTGTGAAAAGAATGGTCTTAGTCTTAACCCTTCGAAGTGCCAAACAATGACATTCTCGAAAAAACGTGAACCTAGCAATGCTATATACTTAATGTCTGGTCATTCATTATGTAGTGTCTCAAGTTTTCGTGACCTAGGTGTTTACTTCAATATTAACCTTGAATTTAATGAGCATATAAGCTCAATAGTAAGGAAAGCAAATTCTATGCTAGGTTTCATAAAAAGGTGGTCAAAAGAATTTGATGATCCTTATGTAACATTATTTTTGTATAACTGTTATGTTCGTCCTCATCTCGAGTACGCCTCACAAGTTTGGTCTCCCCTATATGAAATTCATAAACATCGTATCGAGGCTGTGCAACATAAATTTATACGTTTTGCTTTGAAGGGTCTTCCTTGGGAAGATCCATTCAATCTACCTCCTTATGAACATCGAATCAAACTTTTGCAATTGCAAACCCTTAGTCAAAGACGTATCAACAACGACCTAGTATTTTTCCATCAGCTTTTGACTGGCTTTATAGATGCTCCTTACTTGCTCTCGTCCATAGGTTTTAACTACCGCGGAGGATCTCACCACTTGCGTAATTTGGAGTTGATTCATTGCCCCCATCATAGAAATAATTACGGCATGAATGAGCCGCTATCGCACATGAGTAGATTATATAATTCTAACTCCCTACTTTTAGATTTCAACATTAATAAATCTAGTTTAAAACAAAAATTTAAAACCAGTGCTCCACATGCATGATTTTTGTTCAATGTTTCTTAGTTTATTGTTTTTCAAAATATTTGTAGTTTATACTTTGTTTTATTTTTAGTAGTTTTGTTTAATTAATTATTATTGTTTTTCGTGTTAGGTGTTCTATATTGTATGTCACTATTTGTATTTATTTTTTTTTTCTCATATATATATTTTCTATACGTTCGTTTTGTGCTGGTGTTGCTGTTTTCTAACCTCTAACACTTGCATTTATGATGAAGAGCGTAGATAAGTACGTACAAATGAGCTTGCTCTAAGCTTCGTGCGACTTAGTCTCTGAGATGCCAAATAAAATACTTTGGGATGTGATTCTTGGTCATATTCTTAGAAAAAAATTGTTTTACAGTAAAGTCCGTTTCTCAACTTTGACATCACTTTTTGACAATTTAAAAAAACGCTAACTTTGGTGTACCCTGACCTTTATTAAATTCGATATCTCTGTCAACACTGATGATAAAGACCTAACCATAGACTTAATTTTTTGTAAAAATAACAACCTTTAAGACTGTATTTAAGTTGTGCTTCCATAGTTTTAGAGTTGCCAGATTTTCAATTTTAAATATTGTTCAAATTTTCTTCCTTAAGCAAAGTTTTGACTTTGAGGTCATTTTTTTGCAGAAATTGCCTGATAAACATAGAGTTTCTTTATTTTTTACAGATTAACAAAGCAATAATAAAAAAAAAACTCAGTTAAAAGTTTAATTTATTTATTATATTATTATTTATTTAATTTATAAATTGCACAAATATCCTCATTTTATGAGACTTGGAAAAGCTGTATAACACAAAGTCAAATCAGCTGTTTTTTTGGTCTAGTTCAAGTCCTACGCCACACTCTTTCAGAGCCTTTTAGTTGTTGTACTCGTACCTATATCAAAACACAAACAATGGTACTGCACGGATACATCATGAACGCCACCATTTAGTTTTTCGTTCCAAGTTGACAGTTTGAGGAGGGGCTATTTAGACAACTGTTGGAATGCATTTATAAATACGAAATTGGCTAAGGCTTGTCCAACTCTTTAGCTGTCTAGCTGGACAGTTGTCTAAGGATGTTCTAAGCAAATTTTATAAATACGACTGAGAGTTTCTTTATTTTTTACAGATGAACAAAACAATAATAAAATAAAACTCGTAAATAAGTGCACTCAAAAACCCATACATTTTATGATACTTGAAAAAATACAAAATGGGTAAAATTTAAAAAAAAATTTTGCTTTGAGGTTTGTTTGAATAAAACAATAATATGGGCACTTTTAGTAGTTATTTTATGTATTTTATACAAGTACAATTATAACAAGTGCTCAAAGTGCCCTCCCTCGTTTTGAATGCATGCCAGAGCCCGTTTTTAGATTTCATTGTGGATGTTCAACTTACATACTGTCTTAAAGGTTGTTATTTCTACAAAAAATTAAGTCTTTCATCAGTATTGACAGAGATATTGAATTTAACACAGGTTAGGGTACACCAAAGTTAGCCTTTTGTTAAATTGTCAAAAAGTGATGTCAAAGTTGAGAAACGGACTTTACTGCAAAACAATTTTATTTTTAGAATGTGACCAAAAATCACATCCCAAAGTATGTAACACGAATTACCGGACACCCTGTTTAAGTTAAAGATGTAGACAGATATTTCATTTGGTTTCGATGTCTTTTTTGTGCAGTATATAAGACGGAAGTTAATAGTAGTTAATCCACAAAAAAAAAATTTTGCATTTTTTTTACATTAAAACCGATTTTGGAATATTTGGAATTTACATGCATTTAAGATAGTACCTATCTCAAATGTAAAGGCACAGGGTCCTCGAATTGTCATTTTCCTTTCTTTATTTTTTCAGGTTCAAGAGGATTCCTTTTAACCATTCTTTCAAGAAACCAGGGCTATATCATTTGGAAGTGAAATTTTATCAAATGATACTTGTATTTCTTTGCAGGCTACTTAACTTCATCTACGTTTTCAATTCCATTCGTATAGCTGCTGTTTCGAATTTAATTGGAACGTTGTTTAGTTTTTCTAAAAACCAACATTTCGGTTTTGATATCCTAACTGATCCAGTTTTAGGTGTTAATGAACTGACCTGATTTTATTTGCTTTATGTTTCAATTCAAAATAGAAAAATTGCTTATTTGGATTTAAAACGTTTGATCTTCTTGGCAGATGGGGATTACTAAAACTCTATTAAATCAATTTACAAGTCTGCAGATATTTCCGAGCAATGTAAATGAAATTAACATTGACAGAGCGATTTGCATTGAACTTCGTTTATCATTACAAACTGGTGCTGTGTATAAAGAGCAAATAATTTTTTGACACTTTAACAGGTTGAACAGGTGTCCCAAGTTCGAAAATGCACTTTCGCGACAAAACAGAACTGCCCGCAGACTAACTGAAATCACTTTCAATATTATATATATATATATAATATGTATGTACCATGTACCTTTACCTACAACCTACACCTATCTATATATTTAAGACGGTTATTCTACTAAAATGGTACCCGCGGATGGTTGGCACTTGGCTTGTTTCGTGAAATGTTTTACCAATGGTTTCGTCTTTCGCGAGGAATTGCCAATTTCTTCGATAGTAATGTCATACCATGAAAAGTGTACTATCAATCTGCCGTTCAGAATCGGCAAAAAATTGTTGATCCCTTCCATTGCCTCAAAAGGTATGGTTGGTTGTGAATCCGAGGCCATGCCCATAGTTCTCAATTTGATGTCACTTTAGGTACTGTCAATTTTGTGTTTCGAGAACGATACGCGTAATACAAGTACTAATTCAATAACGAACAAAAATTAATTTAATGTTGGCCACCACAAGTAAAACCACAAACCAATCAAAGCATCCACCTACGAGCTTTTAAAATCGCTGTCAATGCCATTTTCAAAATGCCCAATTTCATTTCACCCCGTTCTCAGTCATTTAGTGTAATTCCAGTCAAATTATTGCTTCATTTTACGCATTTTACACCAGTAGAGTAAAAGCACATTGCATTGGGGAAAAAACAAAGCAGTGCGTAACTGTTGTTGAAATCAGTTGTTCCAATTACAGCAATCAAGATTCTACTGCAATATGAGAAAAAAAAATTGGTCATACATACCTACGTTCATATAGCAAAACATAAAAAGCTTTTTCTCTTGCTTAGTATTTTTTATAAGCCATGCATGAGCTGCAATATATCTATGTATATTATAGTAAACCTAACCTAGTATAGTGTAACGGAAATTACTAACTATGTGGTGATTTTAATCGGATATCCTTGTTATGGATTTGTATAAATTATTTTGAAATTATTTCATTAGGACGAGGGAATTATATGCATCTCCCCACATACCGCATTCCATCAAAGTCAATGTGACATTTATTGGCCACTTTATTAACTTGCCGAAAGAGCACTTTGTGTGCGGTTATTACTCACCACCAATCCTCCAAAATAGTCCTCAAGCGCCTGAAACCAGAGTTTATTCCCTAGTATTCCGTATAGGTTGAGTATGGGTATTCAAGCAATCAATTTCATATGACGTACATAATAAAAAAGGGGTGAAAAGCAACACACAGAACCCCTCGGGTATCCCATTAAATACAGTCATCACGCAGTCAACCACCCGGCTGAGAATAAATATTTAGAATGCCCGAAGGATACCTCTTCGTATTCGCTTTGCACGCTAGAAAGAGTGTGTTTTTTATTAGTTCTCTGTCTCTCCCTCTCTCTATCGTCTCTCTTTCTGGCTGGCCGGGTGCGGGTGGGTGCTTTCTTGTTGAGGTTTTGTGTACACTATTTGTTTATACTATTTCGGTATTGTCCCATTCTTTACTTTGTGTGACTTTTATTTTAGTGTTTTTTACCCAACAACCCAAAAGAGGCGCAATAATTTGTGGGAATGAAACTTTATGCCCGAATTGAAATGATGAACATCGGTTAAACATTTAAGTTCTATTGTGTTTTCTCTAGTGGACTGAAGCTGACCCTTATGGGTATCTTGAGTTAATGATTGCGCTCTATCCTACTACCCCTTACAAAACCGATCTATTATTTTACATGTCATATGAATTGTAGAGCACGGCTAAAAGTGAGTAAGTACTACTTGTATATTAAAGGCATTGGCGATTGAACCAAGACGTTACAAAACGCTTGATTGAAAAGAAAAACCTTATATGATGAGCTTCCATTACTGAACATTGAGCGATAGCGACAGTTCTTCCAAAAGTGAATGTATGAAAACCATATCGAGCTTTACTTTTTTGGTGGGTGCTTTTACAACAAAAGTTTTATTCTTTTCATTAATTTTTATACTCCAATTTAATAAAGGATAAGAAAAACAATTTTCTTTCTTAATTTTAATTCTTATTTAATACCATTTTTCAATCAGAGAGAAATATTTATGGATTTTTACCATTAACATGTGTATCTTCGATCAAATGGTTTTCTTTTTCTTTCTCGAATACTTTAATGTCATTTAGCTAAAGTAAAACAATTTTATCAAATATTATCAAATTTTCTTAATCAAAATCCATATGCACCACCAACGAAAGCGAAAACGTACTGCATTTCATCGCAAGGTGCCCGATTCTAGCAGAAATTCTGCGACAAATATGGCAGAAAAGTTATTTGGAACAAGCGTAACTCGTTGAAATTCTTAATGAAGCAGATTGGAAAAAACTATCTAGCAATGGCTGCTAAAGGGTGTGTTTCATAATATTTACACTATTATACCGAGAAAAGAATTTTTGTCTTTTTTTTGTATTGAATGGGCTCCAAAGTTACTAAGACGAATTGGATAATGTTTGAATTAGAGATGACGTAGAGCATGGGAATAGGACGGAACGGGAACATAACCGAGAACTTGAAACTACTGGACCGATTTCAAAGACTCCTAACCCGTTAGAGTGCTTCAATACTCCCGGGTAACGTGGACGATATTTAACCAAATTCCCACGGGTACAGATATTCGAAAAACTTTTTTTTCATTATTACAATTCGTTGTTATCCGAGAGAAACATTGACTATGTTTCACCCCCATATTCCTACGTGAACGGGAGCTCAAAGCGGAACTTAGAAATTGCTGAACAGATTACCAAAAACTTTACAACATTAGAGTTGCTTTTTATTTTAAATATACATCTTTAAATATGTTTTTTTATTTGCATTTTTAATATGATGAGGCAGTCGATTAAATGTTTGCAAGCCATTGTGGAACATGGAACATTGATTTCTTGTTGTTCTCATCCGTTGAATGATTGATCATATCTGTTGCGCAAGGATTATGCTGAGTTAACATTGGTTGAAGCTCTTTCACACAGATACTCAGGACACATGTTGCTTTTTATTTTAAATATAAATGTCATTGTCAGAATAAATAGTCTTTGGTTGATATTGAACCAGCGCAGCGTAAGGACTCATGCATGTCCCGGATACTAGCATAGCGATCACGTTTCAGTACGATGTGCATTGCTTTATTTTGTATAATCGGCATTCTACTTTTTTGGGAGATATTAAAAAAAAAAAGGTAGGACAATGCTCGAAATGGGGTTTAATTATCACATTGTATACTTTCATTGCACTGTTCATTGATAGACTAGGTCTTATTTTTCGAAGAACTCCTAACTTCTTTTACACTTTTTTATACACATAGTCAATATGTTCATTCCAACACTGTTTATTATCTAATATCACACCGCGGTACTTAATATTAGATACAATTTCAAATGAACAGTTTTCAACATTTATGCACAAGTTACATGGGATCAATGGAGCATTTAAAAACATACATTTAGACTTTTCCATATTTAATAACAGACGGTTCATTTTTAGCCAATAGTTTATTGCACAAAGATCTTCATTAAGATTTTTTACACACTTTGTTATATCACGACCAGATATACACAACAGACCATCATCAGCGAAAAGTTTAACCCACGAATATTTTAACACTTTTTCAGTATCATTAATGTAAACAAGAAACAATAGAACCCCAAGCAACGTTCCCTGAGGGTTACCTATGTTTACTGCCAATGACCCATTAACCCAGTGCTTCAATATTCTTCAGTACCATAGATTTAATTTGATCTAAATATTACAAGCAGAGTCGATTCTATACCCAATATTACCCTAAACTAATCGACAAACATCAAAAATATTTGAATATATTTATAACGAGTACTACATACCTAGTCAGCTTAGAATTATAATGCATAAATCAATTTTCGTTCGTGCTAATCTAATGTATTGGAACAAGTGATATCTGCTCTTTTTGCCTAAATATTTAATGCCAATGAATTTATAATTTATATAAAAAAGTCAAATAAGTACCTGAAAGAGGCATTTTCAACTCCTCAATAAAAATAAGTCAAATATGTAACTGAAAAAAGTCATCTTCAAATTGAACGCAAGGTTGTTTTAGCAGTTCATTAAACTGAAGTACAGTAAAAATTGTGAATCATTGTGAAAAAGATTGGGTAGTGAGTGGTGACACATAGTCGATGGTTTGCAAAGGGTAAGTTACAAGTTACAAGTTAACTTTATTGAGGCACATATCATAAATTCATTACATTGTTATTTATAAAGCTTAATTTAACATTTGGTTGACTTAATGATAAGTATAACTTTATCTAAATTCTTTAAATATTGAAGTAAATATTGATCCAGACTTAATTTTATAGTATGATAATAGTTAAACTCTATGTGTACACTTGCTCCCGGTGTACATTCACTGCTCTGCTCTTTTTTTTGGCATTCTTAACTTAATGACTAGATCTTAAGACTAAACTACTACTAATACATAAAAATTAAAACTAAACAAAATCCATTTAATATCAGGGTTTAGCGGGATCTATAGTGTGTAGAGTAGATAGTCTACAATACAAACACACACTCGCAACAGATGCTTAAAAAATCCTTACTTGTTTATAAACATACTTTATAACAAAAAGAAGATCTTAAGCTGTCTGTGTTGAAACAAAGGCTTATGTTCTCAATCAAATTGCATGATTAAAAATCATCAATATCATGCCCTTTAATTTACAGGCGATGCTTTTTCATAAAACGGGGCTAACATTGTGTCGCTTGGATCTGGTCTTAAAAGGGATACTGACCCCTAACTTGTTAAATTAAATGGTGACAAATAATAGTGGTCCGTCTTCGATGTTAGAATCCATTAATGACCTCATTAGTGGGTTCTGGTGGGAACTTATTCGTTCCATCTTTTTCAAAAGAAGCTCTATTTGTTATTTCATTAGAGGTGTAACCTTATATACATTGCTTTGTTAGGGAACCATCTTTTATCTGACCTTCTAAACATTCCACAACAACATCTTAGAATTTTTCGTTCGAAAACCTCCTCCTTTCGCTACCGTTGGTGATATGGTGAACCATGTGCAGAAACCATAAGTCAAAATGGGTCTTATAAGAGTTTTGTATATCAGAACTTTTGTTTTTCCTAACATTACTCTAGAATTGATTAATTGTTTTAGATTTCCGGTAACCATTTTTGCTCTATTGAGAACGGCCCTTCCATGCTTGTTGAATCCAAACCTGTTGTGGAAGTTTATTCCGAGATACTTTGCTTCCGAGCGTAGTCGGATAGAAAAATTATTTATTTTTAAGGAAAGAGACTTGCTCTCCCTAACCGCAAAAGGCCTTATAATGGAAATGGGGACTACAAACGGAAAAAACGAGTATTTTTTGAAACCATATGATGCTTATTTTACTTTAAAGAGGATTCACAGTAAAACAATATCCTCTAAATGGATATCATGACTGCTTTTGCAGGACCATATTCGTCTCATGAAATTTTTTAGCCCAAACTCACTCAATTGCGATGTATATCTTCTATAACTTTACGAAGTCCACCTTTTGGGTCTTGAATCGGTCGTAGGACAAGAAATCTTAAATTGTTTAATCACAATATCCCGGTGGCCTAATGTGATCGCCTTTTCGAGAAATCACGCGGTCGGGTAACTTGTCACCCGAAGTATCGATAGTTCCTATCTATCAGTGTTTGGTATCACGACATAAAGGAGATAAACTTCATCCATATTAATATCTTTCAATTTCAGCCTTGCGAAATAGTTAATCATAGTTCTGAAGGTAAAAATCACAGCAACAAAAAGTATACTGTCAATCTGCTTTTTGAGACGAACCTTTAGCATGTCGGTTACGTGGAAGATCGATGCTCGAGTTCCAGAAACTTAAAATAGTTTTTCCACGAGTATGAACATTTTGCGAGGAATTGACATTGACATTTCCAATGTCATGAAAATAGCTTTCTAGCCGTTTGGAATCGGCATAAAATTATAGCTCTCTGAATTCTGAAATGTGATAATTTTCGTCGTCTCACTAGTTAAGGCCGTTGACTGTGCCTGTGATCTCCTTGCCACTTTTGTCGTAAGTTTATCAAATATTTTTCACCCATGTTCGCAATTTTTTATACAAAATCAGTATTTTTGAAAACAGTTGTACGGCAAACGCGCGCTGCTGAACCGTAAACTCAATCATGCTGGTTCATTACTCGCCTAAGAAGATTGGTCCTTCCTCGTTCCTCCTCTCCCCAATGTTATCGTTGTTTTTGGTTTAACCTATTCGCATAAGTAATGTGCAACGGTTTGGTTAGCGTAATCTTTTCCCAGTTGCAGTTGCTCCCTGCTCCGGCTCATTAAGTAAGGTCAAAGCATATCTCTCAATGCAAATGATACTAAAAAATTTAGTTCATACAGTCACAGTTTAAGTCATAACCTCATAACTTCATCTTTCTTTTATTTATAATACATCACGTGTACCAAATCGAAAATTAGTAATGAAGGAAAATAAAATCGTAATACTTCACTCCCTATTTTCCCAAGACACTGAACTTTAAGCTTGTATGTATATATCCTTTTGTCTACCTATTCAAGAGTTGTAAGTCGATGTGTACAGTCTGTAAATCTTCATGTCCTGTATAAATGTAAAATTTGTTTTCGTTAGACCCCCATCGCCCATAAGAGAATCATAGATATGCTGCTTCTTTTTCCAAAAATAACATATGTATGAGTTTCTTAGTGCACTTATAAATCCGTTTTTTTTATTATTGTTTTGTGCATCAGGAGAAAATAAACAAACTTTATGTTTATCAGACATTTCATAAAAAGTTTTGTTAGAGTGAGAAAGTTTGAACTCCATTTAAAATTAAATATCTGGCAACGCTAAAACCATGAATCATGAGAGTCCAATATTGAATATTTAATACAGTTTTAAAGATTAGTATTTCTAATAAATGATAGTTAAATTGTTGATAGTTAAAACTTTTAACAGTTAAAACACTTTTTATATCTCCTTAGATGAACATTTCGGAAGCAATGTTTCTATCGTCAGTGAGATTTATAAATTAAACTAGCTGACTTGCCCGGCGTAGATCAGTCCCTACATTTATCAAATTGAAAGTAGTTAAGTAAAGTAGATTCAAAGTTTCCATTCTAGTGGGAGAGTGGGGATGAAATATAGTCTATGTTACTCAGGGACAATTAAGCACTCTAACGATGACAGAATTTTTGGAATCGGTCCAGTATTTTCCAAGTTCCCGGATATGTTCGAGTTCCCGTATGGGGATGAAATATAGTCTATGTAACACCGTATTGTAATAGTGAGAACCGTATTGAAATTGGTAAAGTAGTTTTTGAATTTCCGGTGATGGTGATGATGATTAAGTATTCTAACAATGAATAAATTCTTGGAATCAGTTTAGTACTTTCCAGGTTCCTGGCAATGTGATGGAAAGGAACTACATAATAGTCTTTGTAACTCAGGAGCAATGAAACACTCTAACTAAGCTAGCTGGGGATAACATCGTATTGTAATAGCGACAAAAATTTGAAATCGTTCCGTTTGTTTTTGAATTCCCGATCCCGTTTCCATTCATGTTCCTTTGGGAATTCGGGGATGAAAAATAGTCTATTGTACTCAAGGTCAATGAAGCACTCCTACGGTGAACGAATTTTTGGACTGAGTCTAGCATTTTTCAAGTTCCCGGTAATGTTTCCGTTCCTGTGGGACTTAGGGGTATGAAAAATAGATAGTATCCGATTCTCAGACCTGCAGAATATACTTATAAAATTTCAGAAAAATCAATCAAGCCGTTTCGAAGGAGTATGGTAACTAACACTGACACGAGAATTTCATATATATAAAGACTAGCTGACCCGCCCGGCGTTGCTCGGATCTAAGTTATTTAAAAAAATTGTCAGGAACACCCGCTGGACTAAGCTGAAAATAGCCGGAAAGTTTAAACAATGTTAATGGTAGATGGCCCTTATCACTAAGGGGTATGAAAAATAGATAGTAGCCTATTCTCAGACCTACTGAATATGCGTATAAAATTTGGTAAAAATCGGTCAAGCCGTTTCGGAGGAGTTCAAGTTCGAACACCGTGACACGAGAATTTTATATATATGATTAAATTATTTGTCCAAAAATTAATAAAAAACAAAAATGTTTCTAAACAAAATTACAATTGAGTTGAGCTAAATCTAGTAAGAAATTTATTGAATATTGATTCTCTGATTGGTTCATCATCACTATTCATTAGATTATTTTTGTTTTTAAATACATAAAATAATTCAATAGCATCAAATTTATAATTGCTATTTTGCTATTTACATTTCTTATTAATTTTAAATTTTGCAAACTAAAACTCAGACACGTTACATCTTACCCTTATGTTCCTAAGTTGGCCTCATCGCAATTCAAAATCGCTTAGACACACAACAAAGAAATGCAAGCATGCGACTTAAGATATTCGATTTGCTTATAAATTCTGCACGCTTTTAAGTGGGCCTAACCTTATTTGCAATAAAAGACAATACTTACTTTTTGACGCCTGCAAATCTTTTGTAACTAACGAGAACATAAAAATATAAGTGGGTTCTGCAATTTTGTCTGTCTGTCGCCTGAACCGCGATTAGAGGAGTTTTTGTAACTGAGTCTCTAGATCTTGAAATAACGATACCTGCCATAAAACCTTTGTCTTATTTATGATGCAAACTTTTTTTTTGAAAACGTATAAGAAAGGTACCCTCCGTTTTTCTAAAACCGAATTTCTCGTTAATGGCTTACACAATTCTGACGAAATGTTATACTTATGAACATCAACATTTGAAAAATTTTAATTTTTGAAAATTTTGCTTATGTTTTAAGGAAAATAAATTTTTTTTTTTGAATGTATTAAAACTGTGTCTTTGACTTATTTAAAGTTTCTGTCGAAAGGTCTTAAAACTTGCATAGGTATTTGATTTTTAAAAGAACTCCTTTTTTAAAAAAATGAGAAAACCAAACAGTCCTTGCTTATATGATGGGAATTCTTTAGAATTAAATGTTCTACAAAACTGTCTACCGTTACGAAATCGTAGCTCGAACTATTGGGGTAGTAAAAGTCACTTTTGTAAGAAATCCTCTTTTTTCCGCTATATGTTAAGTTATATTAGTTGCAGAAAAACTAGAAATGACAAACTTGAAGAAAATTCAGTTTCCTACAAATAATTGCTAGCATCGATATTTCTTGAATTACGCTTTTAAGTTGAGGTTGTGTGGAATTTTCATTGTAGTATAAGTTCTTGATTTTTATCTTTCTCATGCCACAAAAGACAGTTTTGAAGAGCATTCAGTTTTGACGGTATTCATCCATAGACAAAGATTGTGCCATAAAATCGCTCTGTGATGCCTTGGTGGTGTTGTAAACTTTAGTATTAAGTACCCAAATTTTTAGGGAATTCTATTAAGGGGTAGAGGTCAACTCGCGGTTTTTTCTCGCAAATGGTTACTTCGCATAGGTCAATACGCAATTTCTGATTTCGTTATCAACAATCAGCAATTTATTTTGTTTGGTTTTGGTTTTCACTTTATCACATGTTCACAAATTTCGCTCGAAATTTTCAATTTAATTTACAAATAGATGTGGATAATGGCAACTTTAATCTAACCTGATATTCAGGGATTCTCCCAGTCTTGAATAAAAGTGTATGACATGAAATCGATCAAATAATTGAATAAATTAAACTGCTTTGTCTCTGAGACATTACAATTGAAGGTATTGTCTTATCCTAGTCAGACATATTACCAAATACTGCAGCGCAGTATTAAAAAGCCACGTAAAGTCTATACATTTGAAATCTTGTAATAAAAAAGGAGGACTAATATGAAATGTCATTGTTTGAGAAAACCGACAAAAGAAGTTGAATAGTATTTAGGATTGACTGCTTACTAACAAACCAATGAAAGCTCTTTTCAAAAGTACTATTGATTACAAGAATTATCGGTTTTACAAATAAGCTACATCAAGCAAAGTGAATAACTGTAGGCAAATGAGCTTGCTGTGTTAAATAATCTGAACACATAAATTTGATTGGCCAGGGTTTGGGTAGGTATGAAAATAACAAACCTACACGCTGTACCCTGCTTTGAAAACTGCATGCAGACATTAAAAAATGGAAGGAGAATCAAATAAAAGAGTTTGAATCAGTGTACGTTTTACGCCATAATCTTAAATATTCTACTGGCCTTATAAGATCTATTTTATAATTGTTTATTTATGAATTTACTTTTCTTTATTTAATTACTCTTGAGTCTGTACAAAATAAGAGCGATTTCTCCTCTGGTTTATAAGAAACCCGAGTTTTAATTCTAAAATTACTGTTATTGCAGACAATCAACATCCTGCTTTACTTCAAAAAAAATAATCAATACCTACTGTTGTGTGCATCTAATTAAAATCCCCTAAGGAGCGGATGTTTGTAATTCCTTTTACTGGTAACAAATACAATAGCCTGTAGGCAAATATTCCATTCCCATCCCTTTGTCAGGAATTAATAACACTGCAGGAGAACTTGCACCGGAAATCAAACGAATTGATGCAATCAACTAAAAGCGAACTAAAACTTTATACAAGCCTGATGGTACAACCCCTTAATGGGATACCATACAGTAGATACAACGTACAAGCTAAATGCAACCCCTTGCTAGCAGCTTACAACCATAATCCTCGTATTGAATAATAGTTGACTGGCACGAGCAGCAGCATCGGCAACATTAAAGTGCGAAAAAACGCAAATTGATACCGAACGGCTTGTTTGCAATTGCAGCAATACTGAGCTGTAATATTATCCTATTTTACCCCATCGCAACTAGGGATAATTAATTGCCTCACAGAGAACACCCTTTCCCTGACATGACTGTCAGCAGCTAGTGTCTGTTTGTTTGGTGTTCGTGTATCCTCATCCTCATACAGTTTGATCGTATGAAGCGCATAGTGTCTTCTTGCTGAAAACAGTAAATATCTCTCTATTAAAGAAAAAAAAAAATTTTGTGTGCTGTTGGCGGATGCTTTTAGCTAAACAATTAGCCGGCGAAACGCGAAAGATTAAAGAAGGTGGCAGTTTTTCTACTATAATAACCTACATATTTGCTGATCCAAAAGGAAAATAACTGAGATAAAAAATAAAATCTAAAACGAAAGTTTTTTTTTTTTTGAATTATCCAGCCATACTTGAATTATCCTCTTATGGTGAGTCAGACAGCAAAAAGTATCTACAATCCATTAAATTCTAATCACTTTGTGAATATTTCAAAGCGATGCCGAAGAAGTTTGAGAACTTTACAAACACAGCACTTCTTGGACTATTTTCTTTTTTCGTCTTTCCTTTCCTTTGTTTGTTTTTTTTTTTTTTTTTTTTTTTACAGATAGGTATTTGTATATATGCTAACCCGTTGAGAGAGCTTATAACGGAAGCTGGACAATGTCCTTTTCAATTTCACTGGCACACTATTAACAGACACTTTCCCGTAAGTTTTCCGACCGTAAATTTTTGTTTTTATTGTGTTCGAAATTAATTTAATAAAAAATATCTCAATACATAATATCAAATTAAAAATTCAAGAACAGTTTAATTGAAAAAGACGTCTACTTCCGGCGATACTACAAAAATTACTGAGGTGCAAGTTACAACACTCGCATTCTAAGAGCTTATCGGTTCATGAAGACCGGTCTCGTCTCGGATATCGGTGTCCGTTTGTCTTGGTCCGGAAGAGGGTCAGGTTAGGTAAAAGGTTTGCGCATGGTCGAATTTCCCAAAGAGAGAAAAATACTGGTATTGTAGTTTGCAGATTCTGTTCCTTGTTTTTGCTGGAGTGCTAGTTTCACAAGCACAAGCAAAGAGTGCAACAAATTCCTCTCGCGCATTAGCACTCTTCCGAAGAGAATAAGAGGACACAGTTTATCCAAATGCTCAAAGTTAATAAAGGGAGCTGTAAAGGATAATAAAGGTCCCGAGATGAGAGAGACTGGTGCAGTGAAAATCTAACGTGGTGAGCTCAGGGTTACCTCTGAAAATTTTTTGAAGGAGTCAAAAAAAAGAGTCCTGGCTGAAAAAAAGAGTCCCATACTAAAAAGTAAAGATATATAAACATAAAGTCAAAACAAACAAAGAATATAAACTGTTAGACGAACCACACAGTCACAGAGGCAGGGAAAACTGATTGTTGACTCTTTATGATCAATACAAATGTAGATTGTAGTCTGTAAGTATCTCATTTTTCATATGTCATATCTTTTACAAGCAAAGAATACATATGCTCTTACCACATTGACATTGATTTAAGTGACTGAATTCAGAATAGGATGTAAACAAAAGCAGAAAAAAAGTATTTGACAAAAATATTGTACTGAAAAAATTATTTCAGTTCTTAAAGAGTCCTGAATTTCTAAAAGGAGTCCGAATTCGATGATTTTTAAATAGTGGCGTCCTGGAGTCCAGACCTTAAAAAAGAGTCAAAAGGACGCAAAAGAGTCCCAAAGGTAACCCTGGGTGAGCTTAGATGCAAAAAAAAATTTCACTCGAAGAGCGCACAAGATTGTTTTCAAATGTTCGAAAATGAGTTGCGACTTGCGACCTGTGAGTCGACGCTGTTTTCAGAGCACGTGACCAAAAGTCAAGCCGTTTTGTTGTCATTGTCCCACGAGGACGAAATCAGATTTGTGTAAAAACGCATAAATTTCATTGGCCAAAGAAACATTTTTGCGCCTTTAGTAAGGCTGAAAAACTTTACTTCCTTTGTGGTTAGAAATGGGGAAAGCATCAAGAAGCGAGTGTGAGTAAATGGATAAGTGGCCCAAGAGGAGAATGAAATTAAAACAGAATTGGATATCAGGTGGTTTTTCATACATGTGCTGACAGGTGGACATTCACATTTCATTTGGAACAGACAAATGAAATTAAATAATACCTAAACGAATTGTGTCAAAAGAAGGGTATGCATGCCCTTGAAGCCGAAAACAAATCATTTTTGCTCGGAGGTTTTCAAATCCCAGTGAACCTAGAAAATGAAGAATTTATTTTTTTTTTGCAATGTAATAAATATTTGCAAATAATGTAATAAAGTGACAGCAAGCTCCGAAAAAATAAATTGCCATTGTGATGGACTGTATCTTTCTTGTATTGATTGTTTAAAGGTACCATGAGAACAAGTGTATTATTTTCTAACTATCTGTCACTTTCATCCAAACATAAAAATATAAATAAATACAACTTTATAACTTTTTTTTTGTGTTCAACTCGTCCTCAAAAACCCAATATTAATTTGTTAAACAGAGTATTTAGTTATTCTGATTATTTGAAAAGGCAAAATTCTAAAAATAAAACTTGTCTAATTTTGAAAATTTTGTTTCCTTAAATTAACTAGTTAATTTTAATTAATTTGTTTCCCTATATTTTTGTACGTTAACTAAATACTAAAAAAATAAAAGGCTGACATTAGACGATGCGTCTTCTATAATCAGTCACCAAATTTACCGCAAGCTTTTATAGGGGGCTGACTACTGAAACTTAAAACTTTTTAAAATTTTTTTTTCTTGACAATCGAAAGGGAAGAAAATTTCCATCATTTCGCATACTCAGATAAAAAAAAGCAAACAAAAGCTGGTTTCATTAGTCAGGCGGGGGGGATGCTGGATCTAGGAGCATTGAAAAATAATTGGCAGTCCCCCTTCTAAATAATTACTTAACAACAATTTATGTTTATTTTTGCAATAAAAACTGAAAATGAACTATAAATAACCTAAAACAAATAACATAAAGTACTTACGTTCAATATTTCGCCAGTTATAGCTCTTTTCCAAAGAACTTCTTCTATTTTTTACTTGGTGAAAAAACACACAACCGACGACACTTACGAAAACTTGCAGAAACTAGTATTTTTAACAAAATAACCAGCAGCTGCGTTGGCATACAATTTTGCACCCAGACAGAAGAACAGTTAGGCTTTCAGAAGAAAAAAAATTCATGAAAAATAAGCCAAAGCCTTCACTGTTTTGCTGGACTTTAAAACGAAAGGGCTGACTACTGGCAGGGGCTGACCTCACATGACATCACTGTATATGTTTTGTTTTGCCTGGATGTGTAGTTTTTGTTTAGATTATTGATATTGAAAGGATCCAAAATCAACAATTTCTATATTTTGCAAATAGGCACAGACACAAGCAACGCATGGCCAGATCCGGCTTAGTATCAGGGTAAAATGTTGTAAGATATAATCGTTCGATTTGCTTTTATAGTCGGAATCACAACGGCGACGTCGCCGTAGCGTCATCTCGAAAGATAAAAATCTTGAAAAAAGAAAAAATGTTCAATCTCAAGTGCAAAAATCTCGAATGCGCAAAGATCTTAAATGAACAAAATTCTGGAATGGATATAGCGATCTCGATCTCCCTATTTAAAGAATTCAAACCCAAATAAAACGCATTATTATGTTTATGAAACAATTTATATTTTCTGGAAAATCAATAAAAGTACATAGTGACCAATGGGAATTTTAATAACACTGCTTATTACTATTTTTCCATGTAATAACTCTGAAGGTGCTAAGCGACATTTTTAAAAAGGAAATATGAGTCAGAAATTTAAGTTAAGAAATTTAAGATGTCAGACCATCATCTGTATAAAAATCGCCAAATTTCAGAAATGATCACTCCACACCTTCATCTTCTAAGCACTTCAATTATCAGATTTATTGAGCTCGCACACGCAATAAAAGTTTTTTTTAATGCATTTATTCAAATAGTAAATAAATCCACAGATTTTGATTTTTATATTTGCTTTATTTGTTACAATTTCGTAAATCTTATGTCTTATTTCCCAAGGAAGACTAAACACAGGTAACTGTTCTGAAAAAGAGTTGTGAATAATGTGGAATTAAAAAATTGATTTTTAACACAATGGTTACAATTAGCGCGCGTGAATTTTGATATTTATTTGTAATTTCAAAAGTTGTAAGAACGGTCATGCTTTATCTTGAAAAATTTGAATCATATTCTGGTTCTTAATGTGCTGAATTCAAATCTAGTTCGATAACGCCATGTGTTTGGAACTGGATGGGAAGAATTAGAACACAAATAAACAATACTAAAACATACGTTCCACAAATTGTAAATATAAACAAAAACATAGAATGTTTACCAAAGTAATGAAGTTAATGTACCTGAAGTCATATGACTAGAAAAAGTTCGAGAATTAAATACAACCAATTTTCAAGTCAAAGAGTGAAGTTGTGTGTTTTATTTAAAATTACTTTTTTCCTAGTTTTTTCAAGTATAATCTAAAACCTAGTCAGAACATTTGGTCCTTCGAGCCGGATATGAACCAGCGACCTATGGATATACAGTCCACTCGAAGGACCCAAATGTTCTGACTAGGTTTTAGATTATACTTGAAAAAACTAGGAAAAAAGTAATTTTAAATAAAACACACAACTTCACTCTTTGACTTGAAAATTGGTTGTATTTAATTCTCGAACTTTTTCTAGTCATATGACTTCAGGTACATTAACTTCATTACTTTGGTAAACATTCTATGTTTTTGTTTATATTTACAATTTGTGGAACGTATGTTTTAGTATTGTTTATTTGTGTTCTAATTCTTCCCATCCAGTTCCAAACATTCTCCCGCCTCCAAGAAAAATTCGAAAACTCCATCTGCTTATGGTGCACCCTGTCTAAAAGTCTGCACTGTAGTACCGTCGACGACGTTCAGCTACTTCTCCACAGATGGCCTTTGACATTTAGGTGCCATCCGTAATTGATCTAAATATTGACTGATGACGTTGGTACTCTTTTTTCTCATAGTGTACATGAAAAGAGAGGAAGAGAGATTAGTACATTCAATTAAAACAAATGGACAACACGAAAGAGCAGTACAAGAGACACTAATGAGATATTTT
This sequence comes from Melanostoma scalare, assembly GCA_949752695.1. NCBI lineage: Eukaryota > Metazoa > Arthropoda > Insecta > Diptera > Syrphidae > Melanostoma > Melanostoma scalare. The sequence continues at coordinate 128,215,035 of OX456984.1, read as the reverse complement.
AAATTGGTGCCTTTCACTTTGGCATGTGTACTGCATCGGTTGTATGCATTGCCTTGCGTAAGTTGTATTCCATTCATCGTACGTTTCATTCTTCCTTGTGCTTGTTCTTATGTAAATTTACTATTGTATGTTGCTTTTGCACTTGCAGTGAAGGTGTGAAGAAGCATGGTGCCAGCATGCATTCTTTGATAATTTATTCGTGGTTGTTTAGTAAAATTAAAAGTGAGTGTAATATTAATTGTGTAATTCTTAAATCAATTGATGATTTGATCGTGCTGGTGGTTCTGCTGCGTTGGAGTAGATATAGTTGCGTTGAACTCCCGCAACTTTCATCGTGTACATCATGGATTCATGGGTGATATGATTAATGGACGACATACATATGTGTTCCTACCCACATGTCCGAAGATGAGTTTTCCCTTCTGTTTACATTTTTTATTAAAAAATATATTTTATTAAATGTATTCATTTTGTGTGTTTGTGGTATGTTTTGTTATTTGTGATTTAACCGTGTAAGTTCAATTTTACTTTATTTTAATTGCAAATTTTGTAGCGTGCGTAGATTTGTGTGTATGTGTGTGTGACTTGGTGCAAGTTTTTGCATTTAATTCGCGAATTTCGGGGTTCGCGCGTACGAAAGTTATTTGTTTAATATATGAATATATGTTATATGTGTGTGTGTGTGTGTTTCAAAAGCAAAGGTACATTAATTTGTCGTGACCGAATGCTATCCTTTTCTAGTCGGAAAAGTTCGATTTTCGACTAGAATTGTTGTTTACATTTTGATTGTAAACAAATCGCGATTTTAATTCGGAAATGTTTCGCGAATTTTATGAATTTATTAAGTTTTAGGTGTGTTTTAATTTTAACAGCTTTACCGACTTTAAAGATGTGTTGATTGATGTGTTTTGAATGACTTTACAGGTGTTTTAAAGATGGGTTGATTGCTGTTTGAATGACTTGATGATTTGATGTAACTTTTATATGGTTAGAGATCTTTCGTAAAAGGATCACTTTAATCAATTCCTTTATTAATTCTTGTTTCTTCAGCGAATGTCTCGGTGAAACGATTCCTGTTCATTATCGGGTTTTGTTGCTTCAGCGAATTTTTCGGCGAAAAGATTCCTGAAGCGAAGCGTTGTTAAACTTTGTTTGAAATCTCCGTTCGCGTTCAAGTTTTGAAGTAACATAAGTGAGTTTTCGTTGAAAGACTCTGGTATCCTTGATGGTTGAACGAAGTGGTGATGCGATGTTACTGTTGAATTTTAGCCTTTTTTTGAATTAATAAATATGCATATTGAATTGGATTTATATTGAGACAAATGATGTTATCTTCGGAAAGGATAATAGGAACAGCAGGTTGGTATACTGTTGTTGATTCGGGTGAATCTAGGGGCATTGTATTTTGAGGTTTTCAGGTAAATCTTCGGGGAAGAAATTTAATTCAGCAGATATTGATTCGTACTGAATCCAGGGGCGGTGTATAATGGGTTGTTGTAAATAATATCCGTTCTTTGTCTTGTGACGACTCGGATGAGTCCGTCTGATCCGGGATGCGTCTCGGTGATTCTGGCCATGTTCCAGTATCACCTGCAAAGGTACTCGGAATGCCACTTCTTCCAGAATTGGTCAGCCAGGACCTGAATTCTCTTCCAGCGTTCTAAGTGGGTGATGTTATGGGTAAGTTTCCGTTGCGGTAAGGCGTGAATTTGTTCTCCGTTGAGACAGTTAGCGGGGCTTAAGACGTCCAAATCGTCCACGTTGTCGGTTAGTGGACACAAGGGTCTCGAATTGAGACATGCTTCTACTTGTGTTAGAAGCGTCGCGAGCTCCTCAATGGTGAGTATCTCACTTCCAACAATTTGTTTGATGTGGTACTTGACCGGTTTCACACCTGCTTCCCATAATCCTCCGAAATGGGGAGAAGCGGGAGGAATAAAAAGCCATTCTGTACCGTGGTTTGACAGTTCTTCCGCTACTTCCTTCCAGCAATTCTTTGCGTTCTCCAATATTCTGCCTAGCTCCGCGTTAGCACCAACAAGATTTGTTCCGCAATCACTGTGCAGCTTTCTGCATGTACCTCTACGTCTTGTAAAGCGTTTGAACGCTGCTGAAAGTCCCTTGACTTTGCGGCAGTTGGATACAGACCTGAGATATGTAGCAATCTTCCGAATCACTCGTAACAGTGTCGAGACTTTTTGCACCACATCGAGTATCCGGTTATTCTCCGCGCTCATCTGCATGGCGTGCGCTTGACTTGGGCGCTCTTCTTCTGCAGTTACAACCTCTTCAGCTTCCTGGAATCCTCGTACTTCCGACCTAAAGTCCGCGAACTGCGTAAATGTTCGGACATGAACCGGGGTTTCGGTCGGAACTTTTCCAAAAATAATCCAGCCGAGTTGTGTTTTTTGGGCCACTGGACCTTGGCCGTCTTGACTCCGTACTACTTGTGGAAGGAGTATGTCGGCGAAAACGTCGCTTCCAAGTAGTAGGTCCACCGGAGCAGGTAAAAAGTAAGTGGGATCTGCTAAACAGAGTCCCTCTAAATGTTGCCATTTCCTTGGATTGATTCGGTGGGCTGGAAGATGCCCAGTCAGTGACGTGAAAACTAGTGCTTTTACAGCACCTTCAAACGTCGAGTGTTGCGACGCAATCGTTAAATCGACGCTGCTATGTGTTGTGCCACTGCTGACCAAACCCAACCCACTTACTCTTGCCACGGTCTGACACCGTTTTAAGTTCAGCAATTGTGCAGCTGCTGCTGTTATAAAAGTGGCTTCTGATCCTGGGTCAACCAGAGCTCTTAGACAATGGAAGCTTCCATCTGTTGCCATGACTTTGACAACGGCTGTTGCCAACAAAACCTTCGCCGATGCACAGCTGCCTGCAGATGCATGGAAGGTGTTTAAATCTCGACCGCTCGAGCTAGCTCTGCCGTCCATATGGAACTCAGGCGCGTCTGGGTTGACGGAGACCTGAGTAGCGGTGAAATCTGTTTGTCTTCTGGTCTGGCTAGGTTGTGGTGTTATGTTGGTATGTAGCAGTGAATGGTGGCGCTTTGAACAAAATGTGCAAGTTTTGTCACTTGGGCAGTTTGAGGCGAAATGACTGTACCCCAGACAGTTGTTGCACACCTTTGCCGTCTTAACTACCTGTGCACGCCTTTGCACATCCATATTTAGGAACTTCTGGCATTTCCTCAGTGAGTGCTGGCTCTGGTGGCATACCTGGCACACAAACTCCGTTCTGGCAGCATTCTTCACATGGAACACCTTCCGCACCTCCGTACCGGCTGGTCTCCGCACATCATTCTTGAAAGAAGTTGGTTGCGCTGTGTCTGCACACACTGCTTTCAAGGTCCTGAAGCGTGCTTCCAAAAACTCCAGGAAATCGTTCCAGTTTGGCAACTCTTTCTGGTTCCCCAACTTCTCCTCCCACAACTGCTGCAAATTACCAGGTAACTTATTGTACACTATGTGCACCAATATAACGTCCCATTGATCTACAGGTACATCCAGGTTCCTGAGTGCATGGATACACTCTTGCGAGGTGAATATCACTTCCTTCAGCCCATCAACCGACTCCTTCACAAGGCACTTTTGGCTGAAAAGTAATTTTAGTTGCGCGTTTACTAACACACGCTTGTTGTCGTATCGCGCCTTTAACAATTCCCAAGCCTTGTCGAAATTACCCGCGACACAAGGTAAATGCTGGAGCAAACGATCCGCCTCGCCTTCTAAACTCGACTTCAGGAAGTGCATCTTGTCGATGTCCGTTAAATTATGGTTTGAACAGACCAAGGAATCAAACCTGTCGTGAAACGACCGCCATTTTGTATAGTCCCCAATAAACTTAGGGAGATCAATTTTGGGCAATCTCAACTCGGTACGGACCATACCTGACTGGCCTACACTCTGACCAGCCTGACCTGCTGCCAGCGATGACGATGCAGGAACCGAAGAGAAACTCTCTAACAATTCAGTTAAATCGGACCTATAGTCCAGGTATGTGTCGTTAATTTTGTCAAAAACTTCCAAATAATCCTCCTTTTCAATTCCAGCTTCCAACTTTGAACCCCCCACGACGTTCTGGTGGTAGATTTTTGCGGACGCCATATTTTCCTCCAGCAAGGCTAAACGACTACTCGCAATTGCCCGGGTACGACGTGCCTTAGGCTCTTTCTTGAAATTCCTATAATTCCTCTCAATTTGCTCCAGGAGGCTTTTTTGGAGAGCTCCGTAAAACAAAGAAGCACCAAGAGCAGGTGCTGGTACTGGATTCGACATTTTTGAAGTTTGCTTATAATTTATTGATATATAAAAATACGACACCACAACAAGAACGAACTTACTTAAATTCTTCTCTTCTTTGCAGTGGCAACCTTGGATGACCTTGTATTGTAGTCCTTGATGACTCGACTTCTGCAGCAGATAGTTTAAGTTATATATATATATAGATTGTTTTAGCTTAATGGCGTTTTTGATCGCGCGCGATTGATTAGATTTAAGCAAATTTTATTCGGTAGAATCGTAAACTTTACTTAATAAACTCTGTAGGAGTTCTTTTTATATGAATTTATATATATATATGTGCACTATAGGGTTCGTAAAACGACTCAGCACTTCACACACTTTTTGTCCTTAAATGTTAATGTTTTCACACACACACTAAATGTTTTTTAAAAATACTGTTCGTAAAAACGGCTTAGAAGGACCAAAATGTTCTGACTAGGTTTTATTTAATGCAAAAAAAACTAGGGGAAAAAAGATTATAAACTTTCCAAGAAAAGTAAAAGAAAAACACGTCCACTTCAAACTCTTTATAAATCGTTTTCAAAGAATAAAGCATGTCGTGAACTTACTATGCCTTATAATCTAGAATAGATCTATGACTGAATTTGAATTCAGCACGTCCAGAACATTCAAAAATATGCTATCTGATTCAAACTTTTTATCGAGAGTCTACCTAAGCTTCAAATCGAGCTTCACAACCTTTGAAGTTAAATATCTCAGTATAATTAGGTGTAATAGAGCCAGATTTAGAATCAGCGCAAACCAAATTATTCGAAAAGCAATGGTTAATTTTTTAAGTTATGAATAAAAAAAGAAGGTTCAAAAATGGAAAAAACTTGTTTTCGATTTTGAAAGCTTAATATATGGAAAACGTGACTTCATAGAACAATTCTGATGCAAGATTTAAATTCATTGCCAAAATACCTTCAGAAAAAAATGGTTTGCTCTCTGCGACATAAAATAACACAAATTTTGTTAACCAGTGTATTCGACCATAACCAATAATTCGCGCAGGTTGTACGTTGTACACAAAGTGCCCTTAGGTTGGAATGTTAGATGGGTTTGATAGGATTTTTTCAGAACAGAACAGAGCAACATAGCACAGAAGCAGTGAACAACGCCAGAAGAGCTTGAATTGGCAGTCCATAATATTGTACTCGATTTTTTTCCTATAAATTTGTAAAATATTAGGAAGGGGGGTTTATCTCACTCCATTGAGGCGGAAGGGGCGATTAATTAAGAAACTGACTAAATTTTAAAAAACATTAGTACTAGAGTGCTTTGAGAGCTAATTAACCAAGAGCTGGAAGAAAATTTTATGAATGGAATGATAACCAAAATTCATGGACATGGATGTTTAGATATACCTCCTATTTTATCAAATTCGACCGTTTGGAAAGTCTTTTTTAGACGTGGGCGAAGTAGAGAGATTTTGAGGTTTTAAGGTCGAAGTAGTAACCACATAAGTAATAGGTATAGCTCAAAAATTCAGAAAAAAGCTCCTGTTTACAAAAAAGTGTGTCCTAGACGATTTGGTTTCAGCCTTCTGCTTGCAGGCTCGTTTTAACACTTTTTCAAACACATTTTTCAAAACAACGAACATTTTTTAAAGTAGATTTTCGCTCGAATATCACATTCTCTCTTTATTTTTTTTTAAGTTATTTACTTGCATTAAAACAACAAAGCGAGATCCTGTTGGCGGTTGAATCTAATTCTGTGATCCAAAAATTAGTTCTTCTATTTCACACAAGAGGAAATTTTCCAATAGGAACGTTGGTATCACTTCCGCTATTTCCAATAACAACAGCATTACCACATAAAAATGTTAATGTGGTAATACTGTTGTGTGAAATGAAATATATTTTAGATAGCGACAATCTTCATACATATTTATTTATTTTTATATAATTCATGAAATATTGAGAAAGTTTTACAAAATAAAACATATATTCGTGAAATTAGTAAGAATAAGTGCAAAAAAATGTATACATGAGAAAATGCATTAGTATCATTTTTCCCTAAAAAAAAGATCAAAAAATTAACCTTTGAAGAAAATGTTCGTAAACTCTGCAACTCTTTTGAAATGACATTTTAGAAAGATAGAATTTCACACAGCTACCAACTTGGAATAATAAAACATATGATGATCCAAGCTGTTTTATTATCATGATCCGATCTGGATTGGATCATTGTGATAATAAAATACGGCTATATATCAATATATTTGGATTTTATGGTGATTTTTTTCATGGGCTTCTAAATATGACTCTTATAAAGAGTTTTCAACTGCTAGAAAACAGTTGAGATCTATAAAGTTATTTAATACTACATCAACTGAAATTTTATATACTAAAACTAAAAAACTAAACCGCTCCGCTATCCCTATAATCTCCACCAAGCATTCAATTGTCTATTCACAATACGTTTTTTTATTTTGACTTATTTTATCAGCTTTTTATATGTACTTAGACAATTTTTAATTTTAGGTCATTGAATTTCGCTTATGCATTATCAAATCCGGGGGGTGATGATTAGCATGTCTGCTTTTAACCTAAAGGTTCATAGCTCGAATCTTAACAGAGTCAAAAATGTTTTTCCACGGGTGTCGCATTTCGTGAGGAATTGGCAAATCCTCCGGTAGGAAATTCATTGCCATAAAAGCATTTTTTCGATTAGCCGTTTGGAACCTGCAGAAAATTTTAGTTCCCCTCCATTCCCAAGGCATTGTTGTGAGAAATGCGATAGACCCTGGGGCTTCTCGTTCTATTTACATACATAATATTATGTATTTTTTTATTAGGTATTAAATCTTTGTTGAAAAGTTTTTTGGTTAAATGTTAAAGTAAATACAGGCTTAAAGCTATCGCCATTTCACTACGGCTTAAAAATTTATTACATGGCGACAAAGCTAAAATGGTTTAACGAGTAGCGGCCTCAGAAACCTTTGAACAAATAATTGAAAACCGAAATGATATTGGAGATGACTACGTGGCTTCCAATTTTCATCCGATGAATCTGACAATGATAAGTTATTATTCTATTTGATAAATAAATTAAAGTTAAAATGCATCTGGCATTTGATGTTTTGGGCTACCATTCTCTTGGTTACATGCATAAAAAAAATTATCAGCATTCTACTAGAAAAGCACTTGAAAAATAGTTAAAATGCGTCTGGCAAGCAGAAGGCTGAAACCAAATCGTCTGGGACACACTTTTTGTAATCATTGCAATTTTTCTACTCCACTTTCAGTTCTTAGAATATAATGCTTTGTTTTTCAATTCAAGTTGATTTAATGAAAAGTTTAAGAGTCTAAAAGTCAAAATTTTCAACAAAAAAAAATTATCAAATTCTTATGCTTTAAATTAAATTTTTACAAAGTATTTCCTTATTAAGGATAACTGAACTCCGAACCCGACGAACTGATAAGTTTCTTGATAAATTTCTTGATAAACTTTAGCTTTCTTCTTATCGTGTGGGCGTTCGAAAATGGTAATTTTACAGATTTCAAATTTCAAAATCAAAAGTTTCATTTAAATGAAATACAAGCAATTATTCATTCAATTTGATAAACATGCTTAAGCCAAAATGCGTCTGGCAAGCAGAAGGCTGAAACCAAATCCTTTTGGAGACACTTTTTGTAGTCGGGGTAACATTTGTGATGTTTTGGTGTACCATTTTGTTGGTTACATGTGATAAGAAAAAGTTATCAGTACATTAAGTTGAAAAATGCGTTAAAAAAAAAAAAAAATGAAAAATCACCCCCTATGAGTTGACCTTGTCGTGGTGGGAGTGCTTATGGACATCTTCTCCAGCAATCCAGCTGCAGAACCTGACCAACCAACATAACTCAAAACAAAACCTCAATGTTGGAAAACTTGAAAACTGAAAATAATGGGAAAAGTAAATAAACGGAATAAAAAACGAACGGGGATATACGTTCAAAATTCGGCAGGTGTCGAGACTGCCGGCGATGGCTGGGCCTCGAAAGAGGATAAGCCGCCAGTGACAAATTTATTTACGAAGAAGGAAGAAAAAGCGATTTGCGGAAGGGCTGGGGAGCCGACTGCAGTTCGAGGAAGGCCTCAGAAGCTAACCAAGAAATGTGGAGAGCCCAAACCAGTGGAAGGGTTGCAGTGACTCTCTGTAGCACTTCCACTTATACTGCCCGTATTAAAAGGACCCCGGAAAAGACTGTTGCAGCAAGTAGAGGGGCCGAGACTTTCGGTTCTAACGCGAACTGTGATATGTTGACGAAGGGGCTACCCTCATCAAAAACACTGTTCCAACCTCCCACATCATCCCATCCTATGTCAAAGGACTCAAGGTCGACCTACCCGGACCGTACGGGTACCGAGACTATCGGCTGCGTGGCTGAAAGGGGAGGACCTCCTTCGAGCTCCGGAAACACTCCTTCCCTCCCCCAAGTTGTAGGTGAAACTGTGACTAACAGTGGAACAAACAACGAAAGGGTGTCCAATCCCCCTAACCCCAATGTTGGAGGTGAAACTGTGACTTACAGTGGAACTGAAAACAAAAGGGTTTCCAATCCCCCTAACCCCCAAGTTGAAGGTGAAACTGTGACTTTCAGGGGAACTGAAAATGAAAGGGTTTCCATTCCCCCTAACCCCCAAGTTGAAAGTGAAACTGTGTCTAACAGTGGAACGGACAACGAAGGGCATCCCAACCTCCCTACCTTCCCAAACCACAAAGAAAGGCGGAATGCGGAGAAAATTGCGAAGGTGTTAGGTGCGGTACCTAAACCTAAGATTGATTCAACGCAATCTGCCAAACTTGAGTGGGCAATGAAAATCATTGCAATAAAGGAAAAAAAACTGCGTAGACTCAACGTCTAAGCGCCAATGTTCTTTCGAGCAGTCAACCCCGAACGCCAAAAGGCCTAAGGTGCAAAAACCAAGCACCCTCAGCTCCAAAAAAGACATGCCGTACAGTGACGCACTGAAGGACAAACCCATTTTCGCTGTCATTGACAGGAGTAACGCGGATGGTGCGATCTCTTTCGATCAATGGGTGATCATCATGTACAAGCTCCAGGCCTCCTACTGGACTCTTATGATGGAAAACCCAGGGGAACCTGCCATCTTTGAGGACGCAGGATGGTATCAGGGGCGCGTCAGGTTAATCGCGTTTGATGGAGAGAGATCGCGCGATCTGTATAAGCTTGCGATAAGCAGGTTAGAGGGACTCTGGCCTGGTGCTAAGCTTGAAGTCGTGTCAAGGGAGGATATCCCTTGCAGGCCTAGAGCTCGCGCTAGACTACCAGCAGAACTCTCCTGCAAAGATGCAATCATGAAAATGATTCAATTTGGCAATCCAACCCTTCCTACTCATGACTGGAAAGTCGCGAAGCTGGAAGAGCCGGAGGGTCACTATAGATCGGCTATAATAGTCATCAATAAGGACTCCCTTGCTCCCCTGGCTACGGCAAAAGGCGTGATTCGGTTCGGCTGGTCAAACATTGCTTTACAAAAAAGATGAAGAACAGAACATCGTTCCATCTCCCGAAACAAAAAGTGCGTCTTCAGTGGAAGAACCCGCAGGGCAAGTCGACCCTCCATCCATGGAGATAGATGAGCTCGGCACATCCTCTGCTGAAACGCATGAAAATAGACCCTCCACATCCCACTTGGATGCCCAAAACGTCATCAAATTCTCCGACTTGGAGACTGATGACTCCGCTAACGAGGTTTCGCTCAGCGAGGATGACCTTCTTAGTTCAAACTCTGAGAACGAAATAGACGACGACCTCAACCAGACTGTGGTGTTGGTTAGTCTACTTAGTTGTTCCCAAGATGGTGTAGCTAACACAGATTAACCTCCAACACTCCAAGCAGGCCTCGGCCTCCCTTCTTCTCCGCCTAAACAAGAGAGGGGAAGATATTGTCCTTATCCAAGAGCCCTGGATCATCAAGTCCATCGTTCGAGGACAGAGGACTCCTGGATATACTCTACTGTATATGAAGGACAAAGGTGAACCCAGATCCTGCATATTGATAAGAAGTAGCACTGATGTATTTTTACTCCCTCATTACAGCAATCGTGATGTAACCACAATAATATACCAGACCAGTGACAACTACTACTGGCTGGTATCTGCTTACCTCGGCCACGACCATCCTGGCCCTCCTCCAGGCGACTTATTAAAAAGGATTGTCGCTGAAGCAGAACGGCAGAAGATCTGCCTCATCATTGGATGCGATGCCAATGCGCATCACACAGTATGGGGAAGTACTGACATAAATGAAAGGGGTGAGTCACTTTTTGATTTTATTTTAAGTACTAACCTCATAGTAAGTAATACTGGCAATGAACTAACATTCATTACCAGAAACAGACAAGAAGTTTTAGATATCACTCTTATCTCCGATTCGGTTCATCATAGGATTACTAATTGGAAAGTATCTACTGAACACTCCTTTTCTGATCATAGATACATTCAATTTGATCTTAGTGATGAACCTCTTAAGCAATCAATCTTCCGAAACTACCGGAAAACTGACTGGGAAAAATATCGGGTAACTTTGAAAGTTTATTAAACCTGAACTTTTACAGAACCCTACAAACAAACATGATCTAGACAAAAAAGTCAATGATCTTACCACTGCACTCAACCATTCACTGCAGAAATCCTGTCCTCTTATAAAAATAAGAGGAAAACAGAAACCACTGTGGTGGAGCTCGGGGCTAGAACCGCTCAGGAAGGAATGTAGAAAACTTTTCAACCGAGCTAAACAATCTAAAACTTTAATAGACTGGGACTCCTACAAGGAATCCCCCAAAACTTAAAAAAATCAACTGAGGAAAAATAAAAGAACTTCCTGGAGAAACTTCTGTGGAAAAATAGAAGATACTTCAGAAGCTTCTAGATTAAGAAAAATCCTCTCAAAGAGTCCGACCATGCCCAGCAGTCTGAAAACAGCTGACGGCTGGACAGAATCCTGCGAAGAAACGCTCAATCTGCTTCTGGACACTCACTTTCCAGGCAGCTCTAAGAGCTTATGTAACTATGATTCCATAGAATCAGGTTGCATAATAACTAACACCCCCGATCTGATTACAAGGGAAAAACAGCTTTGACCCATACAAATCCCCTGGACCTGATGGTATAATTCCAGCCGAACTTCAAAAGGCCGCGGATATTATTATCCCTGTCATTGAAGTAATTCTTATCGGCTGTACCACCTTGAACGATATCCCCACGCAGTGGAGAGAGGTCAAGGTTGCGTTTATACCTAAGGCTGGGAAATCATCCCACGTAAATCCGAAAGATCTCCGACCAATAAGTCTATCATCTTTCCTTCTTAAAACCTTAGAACGACTGATTGATATCCACCTGCGTACAGCTATAGATCCAAAATTGTTATCTACAGCACAACACGCCAACTGTAAGGGAAAATCTGTAGAAACGGCCTTACACACCTTGGTTCGTACTATAGAATATTCCCTCCATCACAAAGAATTCCTTCTGGCCGCTTTCCTCGACATAGAGGGCGCCTTCAATAACGTCAGCAACTCTGCAATTACAAAGGCACTGACGAAGCTCAAAGTAGATGGTTCCATAGTGGAGTTGATAAATCTTATGCTAAAAAGCAGGAGAATCAACTCTACTCTAGGAAACTTCTCTGCAAAGAGATCTGTCAGTAGAGGAACACCGCAAGGCGGAGTCCTATCCCCTCTTCTATGGAATCTAGTCGTCAATGAACTTTTACTTGACTTAGAAGCTGAGGGATTCAAAGTGATTGCATATGCAGATGACGTCTCCATTGCGGTATCTGGCAAACATGCTCACGTCCTTACGGATCTGATGCAGACCGCTCTAAATAAACTAGTAAAATGGGCGGGAAAATGTGATCTAGGGGTCAACCCTCAGAAAACTGAACTCGTTCTCTTCACCAGGAAATATAAAATTCCTCAACTAATAACTCCATCAATAAATGGAATCTCACTTGTACTTTCAAAAGAAGCCAAATATCTAGGTATAATCCTCGACAAAAAGCTAAATTGGAAAGCCAATATACAGGAAAGAATCAGGAAATCCACCGTAGCTTTCTTTTCCTGTAAAAAACCAATGGTAATAAATGGGGTTTCTCCCCCCAAATCACCCACTGGCTCTACACCGCGGTCATCAGACCAATACTCACATACGGAGTAGTGGTATGGTGGACCGCTTTTGATAAAAGGACCTACTGCGATAATCTAAGCAAGGTCCAACAAACAGCCTGTCTGTGTATAAGCGGAGCACTGAGATCAACGCCCTCAGCTGCCCTAAATACACTCCTTAACCTCACACCACTAGATATCTTCAGTAAACAAATGGCCGCCAGTGCAGCCATTCGTATGAGAGCTATCTCCCAATGGACCGTAAATAACATCGGTCACGCTACAATCCTGAATTAATTCGGATCAATCCCTTGCCACTCCGACTACACCATCCCCCAATTGGTTTTTGATAATAAATTCCAAGTCTCAATCCCACCAAGAACGACCTGGGAAGACGAAGAATTTTTGAGAGATGATTCAATTCATTTCTATACAGATGGTTCAAAAACCGAAGAAAGGGTAGGCTGTGGGGTGTACTCAAACCGACTTAACGTAAGTCTCTCGTTCCGCCTTCCAAACCATTGTAGCGTGTTCCAAGCGGAAATTCTGGCGATCAAAGAGATCCTATCATGGCTAAGAGAAAACGTGATATCCTCAACGAATATCCGGATTTTCTGAGATAGTCAAGCAGCCCTCAAATCACTCGGCGCTGTTTCTACGAACTTAGTAACCGCCCTTAACTGTCGCCTATCTATTAGGGAGATGGCTGAACAGTTCAATATTCACCTTATTTGGGTGCCGGGGTACAGAGATAGATAGATAGATAGGCACAGAGATATCGTGGGTAACTGCAAAGCCGATAAACTCGCCAGAGAAGGAACCGTTCTACCGATCTCAACCAGCAGATTGAATATTGGTATACCAATCGCTACATGTAAACTTATGCTAAAGCAAGAGGCAATGGATAGAACAAATCATACGTGGAACAATATCACTACGTGCGTGGCAACAAAACGTATATGACCAGGACTAGATCCAAAACGCACAAGACATTTATTATCCATAACCAGATTGCAAGTTAACTCCGTAATCAATGTCATCACGGACATTGTCTGATAGGAAGACACACCACAAGACTTGGCGTTCCCTCTAATGACTTCTGCAGAAGTTGCTTAGATGAGGAGGAGGAGGAGACAATCCCACACCTCCTCTGCCCACGTCCTGTCTTTTAAAAGAAAACGGCATCTAGGAAAATATTTTCTTGATGATCCAAGTGATCTGGCGAACACAAATCCCCTGCATCTCCTTCGCTTTATTAAAAGCTCTAAATGGTTTTGTTAAGTGAGGTACTCCCTCGCATAATACCTATATGGTATCACAATGGGCCTACTATTGGTCTAAGTGTGTCAGTTGTTTTCCTGACAGCTATTTAAACCTAACCTAAGCTGAAAAATGCACTTGAAAAGTGTTAAAATGCGTCTGGCAAGCAGTAGGCTGAAACCAAATCGTCTGGGACCGAGTTTTTTTTGTAATCAGGAGAATTTTTCTGATTTATTGATGTATCATTTATGTGGTTATCACTTCGACCTCAAAATCTGTAAAATTACCATTTTCGAACGCCCACCCCCGCCCCCGTCTGAAAAAGAAACCTGCCAGACGGTTGAATCTGATATAATGGTGCGTGTATCTACACATACATGTGCATTATTTTTTGTTATCACTCCACTCCAAAAATTTGCTTCCAGCTCTTGGTGTATTAAGTTTTATTATTTAAAATCAAAATTATGACTAACTCAAAATACTCAGTTCAGGCTTTATTTATATTCGAGTTTTTGAACATTCAAATCGTATCGAATGTAATAAATCCTAACAAGTAAAATAAACTTCGCTGCTATTTGTCTAATAACGCCACATTACCCTCCACTTAGACATGTTCGTCCCGAACATGGTCAACGTTATTAGTTCCATATAAAGCTAGTCCTTCAAGATGAACGACCTTTATTTTATTTCGTCGATTGCCGCATTTTTGAATCCTATACACTACATATTTACTTTCTTGATAATTTTATAAGGGCATTCCCAGTGTGTTTGCAATTTCGGAGAGATTCCTTTTTATCACTGTGGGTTATAAAGTAACAGAGTGTCTCCTTCTTGAAATCCCAGTGAACTCCCAGTAAAGATGGTCGTACACCTCTTTCTTTGTAATCTATGATTCTGATCAAGGATCTGATCTGGATCGTTGTTTTGGTCTTCGTAAATCTGCTCAGGTGTCCAATCTTGTTCACAAAGAACTGTTAGCAAACGAATGTCAAGAATCTTTTCCTTTGTTTCTGCTTCCAAACAATGTCGACATTCAACACAACAGGGTCGTTTGTAATTGTAGCGCATATTGTATCAGGATCACGAATTCCATCGACAACTTGAATACGCAAAATTTTGCAAGCTTTTCAATATCAGCTGCATATTCTTCTCAACGTTTTTGAAGTCAGTCCTTCAATTCTATTCAATGCATTTGAATCAGGTGATCATTTCCATACTGCCATTGAAGAACCATTAAAGTAGCTTCGCGTCATCTTTTGATATCGTCACCAAAACATCTGCAGCAGCACCTTCACAATGAATTCGCCTCGGCATTCCACTTATTTCGAGTCTTAGCTGTCTCAAATTGTATCTTAAATACATCGAATGATGTTGTCTCATCAAAAATAGGCGGCTTGAGTTTGGTTGACGTTTTGATTACGTCAGAAGACCCGATTGACTGCGCCACAACATTTAATTCCTCTTCTCTTTTTTTAACATTGAAATTGTATCTATGTATCTTCAACGTCTTTAATTCGTTGGTTCATCTGTTTTTCTAGATCGGTTATTATGTCGTGGAGGTTCGATATTTTTTCTCTGAAATTCTTTGAAATGTCCATTCACTTTGCCTCAACGGAATTTCTTTTTTCGAGCATCAACGCTGTCATTTGTTTATCCATTCTTAGATCTTGAGACTAATTTTTTTCAACCTTCGTTGCATTTTCAGTTGACTCACTCTCAAAATCATGTTGTGTTATCAACATTTTGATTTTCTAAGGCTGTTTGCAGTATAAGCTGTAACTCACATTTAGTTCCATTCCTTGGTAGATTAATACAAGATAGTTCCTTCTTAAGCTGTTCAAGTCTCCGTTGATCGAATATAACCGTCTAAACTTCGTAATTTCACTTCTGACACCAATTGTACCGTTTTCTCCGTTCGACCACAAAATTAGGAATTGTTAATGAAAAATTCAATTCATAACAAAGAACAGTTAAGTTTTATTATTTAAAATCAAAATTTGACTTGTGTTGCTCCAAGACGTCCTTCGTTGTAACACAACTTTCCAATAATAAATATCCGAAAGACGTTAACTGATAGGATTTTATTCTAAATAAAGTATACATTTAAGTCATTTTAAAATATACAAAATTATACAATCTCTTACGAATTGGTAAAATTGGGACGAATGATCCTTGTGCAACTTGAAACTCGAAATGATATTCTTATACCTATATAAATAAGCTTTATAAGAAAATTGCATTCTTTACAAATATAAATTATAATTTTACCATGAAAATGTACTGAGAATGCTATTAATTTTAACTTTATTATTTCATTTTTAATTTTATTCGATTTAATTTATTGATTATTATTATTATTTTTTATTATATATTATTATTATGATATTGATTTAATTTATTTCGATTATGGCGAACTTGATAAACTTTATAACTATTGCGAACATTTCTCGATTCTGCTAACCTTAACAATGAAAATGAAAATGAAATGTCGTACTTTTCGAAAATAAAAATGCATTCATCTCTTTCTTTCGAAAGAGATGCGAATATTGACGTCCGCAGAAATTCGAAAGTTGACACATTGCAGGGTGACTCGATGACATTCCCGGGGCCGTCTGAAGTCCTTGATTGAAGACTTCAAGTCTAAAGCAGCGAGTCTTCCAACTGATCTTCTAACTTTTATTGCTCCGTTCGCTAGTTCTACGTCTGCCATTCTAACCACCCCATCTGGACCAGTGTAAGACTTAACAACATAAGGTGCTGCGACTGGCGACAATAAAGCCTGCTGCAGTGATCTCTCTCAGAAAATACTCCTGGAGCGGTAACGTCTCGATCAGCATCCCAGAATAGGATCGAGTTCGGAGTCAAGGGACATGGATCTTCTGGATCTACCGGTATGTGCGTCAGCTCGACACTTCTCTTGATAGACTGAATGAGCCGTTCCAACGGTCCTTCCATCCATTGTGAATAGGCGGGGATGAAGCGCCATAAAATCCCCTCGTACCTCGAAGCATATTCACAGAGGGACCTTTCCATTTCCTTAGCGTCCTTCACCAGCTAGTTGTTTGTGCAAACAAAATTGAGACCGTTGTCGCTGTAAAAAACCTTTGTAACAACACGGTTGATGACAAAGCGCCTTACGGCCATGGTGCATCGGTCTAAGCTGAGATCATTTAGCTATTCTATTTGTACCGCTCTGAAAGTGAAACATGTAAAGATCATGCCGTACCGTTTCACCGTACCTTTCCCGAACTTAACCAGCAGCGGTCCAAAGCAGTCTACCCCAATGTGAGTAAATGGTCTGGCATTGAAGACTAAACGAGCGCTTGGCAGCTGGCCCATCAATGGCATAACAGCCTTGGCCTTGAGTCGTTTGCGCATGAAGCACCTCTTAAGCACCCTCTCCACAAGCTCCTCGAATGCTGATTACCCGATGATGCGTATTCCCGAATGTCCGAGATGACCGTTGAAGTTCCCATTTGGGCGTTTCTGCGCCCTCGAACAAAGACGTAATGTACCCACGTCATCAAGGAACGGTGACAAACTTGCGATTGCGCTTGAACAGCTGACCTTGCCACTCGATCGGAGAGAAGCGATGTCGTCTTTGAAGCATTCCTCTTGAATTCTCCTGAAGATCCAGTCTTGATCTTGCGTCAATTCGAAAGGCCTTCTTAACTATGGGCTTCCTCTGAAGTAAACTTTTGAATCTGAGCAAAAAGGCGATAGTTCTGACAGAGGATGACCATCTGGCCTGAAATCTGGCTGAGAGTAAATCGAAAGCACCAAAAAAGTCTTTTGTTCGTAGCGATGAAACAGCGTAGTAGAAACCTTCGGCATATTGTTCACTACAGCATCATCAGATATGCAGGGTGTCACCGGCCATTCCTCAGTAGAACGTTTCAGGAATTCGGGACCTCGAAACCATCTCGTATTTTGATCTCCCAGTGAAGATTCGAAGCGTTTTGTGCCATCGTCTACCACGTTGTCACATGAGCTGACATGAAACCAATGACGAGGCGAGGAAGAGTCCAGTATTTCGCCAACATGGGTTGCGACGAATGAAGGCAGTTTGTTGGCCGAGTTAATCCAAGTGAGCACTGTTCTGATGTCGGAGAAGAACTTGGTCTCATCGATACGTATGGAATGTGATGCCTTAATTGTTTCTGCTAAACGTATCCCTAGAACAGCTGCCTGCAGCTCTAAACGCGGGATCGACAACTGTTTAACGGGTGCTACTTTGACCTTTGCCATAACTAGAGCGACTCAAAGCTCAAAACGAAAATATGCAACAGCAAACTGTTTCGTATTCGTATGTAAGCAAATTGAATTTTTTTGTTTCTTATAAAAATAGTAATTGATGCCTTTTCCGACGCGTCCACGAATATCAACAAGCTGATCTTGCAATCGGCTGGATCCCAAGGAACATACCGACGAGGGATTCGGATGGATTCGATGCTCTTCAGATCATTGACGAAATTCAACCATAAAATTCTTAAAGGCGACGAAACCGGTTCGTCCCAATCAAAACCTTCTCTCCAGACCTCTTGAAGAATAATGCGTCCACGAATGATGAACAATGGAATAATTCTGAGAGGATCGAAAATCTTCATTATGGTCTTGAGCTTCTGTCGCTTTGTCACGACCCGACACCTTCCACTAGTGACTCACTCTTCAATCGCCACACAGTAGCCCGTTTTGACAAAAGTGCTTGCAAAATTCATTTTTTGGGTGGTTCTCTAATGCAAAACTTTCAGTTTTTATGAATTAACAAATGTTTGGGGCTTTAGTAATCGAAAAAATTATTTCATTTGAACGATCGGTTTGCCTTGTAGAGGTTGTCAAAGTTGACAAATATTTAAGGTGAGAAAAAACATTAAAAAAATATATTTTTTTTTTTAACTTTGAGAGTAAAAACTAGGAAAAGAGGGTTAGTTAAACCTTGTTTGGTTTTTTTTTCTTGATATATGTGTTTATTGCTATAATCAGAAAAAAAAAATGTAACACCTGGGTCCAAACATCATCACCTCCATGATGTAAACCGTCGGATCTCTAGAGTTGTCTCCATCTCTCCATAGCATCTGTTGGCATTGCTGGTCCTCAGCCTTGATCCGGATTCTGTGGAACATTTCCCGAACATCGGCGTTCACAGCTACTTGACGCTAAATGAACTTGAACAGACCCGCAAGTTACGGGACCAAGTTGTCTAGACCCTTCATTAAGTGGGTATTCAAAGATACACCGTCCACGGCTGCGGCACCGTCCGACACACATCTTCGCTTTGGAGGGAGCTTGTTGGGATTTATGATGATGAAGATGGGCGCATACCAAACCTGCGGCCAATCCTGGTCCAGATCCTCCCTTGACGCTATTCTGGCACATCCTTTGGCAAGAAGATCGCGGAAATAATTGTTTTGCCACTCCATGAGATCAGGGGCCGAATTACGGCACACGCTATCGAATAAGTCGTATCGGAATTATGGGAATTTGGTATTAGCGCTCACGATATCGAGTCACAATTCGGCATTCTCTCATCAGTAATCGATCGGAATTTCATTCGATGCATAAAGTGCTCTCTAATTCATACATGAAAGATTATCGAAACCATCTATTATCAATATTTCATTTAATAACACCATCCGAGTGTATTTTATGTTAAAATTTTCCGAAATTCTTACTAAATATTGTCTTTTTTTTAAAAAGGCATGAATTTTACCTACCAAAAAATAATGAAATAAGTATAAAGAGACGCCAGCGAAATCTATGAATTAATAGAAACTCGAAATTTACTAGTGAATATTCGATGATACTAGTACAATTTTAAAGAGCAATACGATACGAGAGGTCACGTATGCTGTAATTCCAAAATGGTTACTCACTCACTCGATCTCTAATGCCAATCACTCACTCGATATCGTGAGCTGTAATTCGGCCCCAGGATTCTTTCTTAAGGATTTTTCCAGACCAAGGAGGCGCTTGAACGCCATATTGTAGCTTTTTGGAAGTTTGACTCCATCAGAATCTCACAGCAAACCGATTTCGTACTGCTTACCAACCAATTTCAGCGAACTCTCCATTATGTCATATGAACGAATGACTTCTCGGCTAAGTAACTCAGAACATTTTGCACATCTTAAGTATAATGAAAAAGAAAAGTCCAGTGTTGCAGAACATGTGCTAGAAAATATTCATAGTTTTGTAGTTTGCAAAATTAAAAATTAATAAGAAATGTAAATAGCAATTATGTGGTACCAGTGGTGTAATGGATAGTTCGAATCCCAACAGAGGCAAAAATGTTTTTTCCACGGGTATCGCCTTTCGCGAGGAATTGGCAAGTCCTCAGTTAGTATTCATTGCCATGAAAAGCGCTTTCTCGATTAGCCGTTCGGAACCGGCAGAAAATTGTACGTCCCCTCCATTCTGCATTCCCTTACAAGGGATGGTTGTGAGAAATGCGCTAGGCCCAAGGGCTCCTCGCTCTGTTGCGCCACCCTATTTATTTAAATAGCAACTATGGTTTAGATGCTTTTGAATCATTTTACATATTTAAAAACGGAAACGATCTAATGAATAGTGATGATGGACCAATCAAAGATTCAATATTCAAAAATTATGAGAAATTTTGTTTTTTTGGGCTTTTATGATCATTAAGTTGGATGCG